>JAUTXW010005143.1:600000-983655 GCA_030620095.1 Kuschelorhynchus macadamiae | reverse complement strand
CATAATGCTAATTTATTGCACGACTGTCTAAAGAAAACAGCAATATTTTGTAAATCTCCCTAAACTCCCACTAAAACCGCTATAACTTTTAAGTCCCCACATATCTGCCATTGATACCTATTGTAGTTTATTTTATCCAAAATCGTGCGCATATTTTCATAATTTTCTTTTATTGCAACTGAATGGGCAACTGGTATAGAGGGATTTAAATTTCGATTATGCAATAACACAGCTTTTAAGCTATATTTAGATGAGTCTATGAATAAGTGGCACTCACGGGGAGAATGTTCACTATCAAGTTCCTGCATTAAACTGTCTATATCAGTACACGCGCACAACGAATTTTCCATACTGTAGAATTCAGAAAACATAGCATTTCTTTTTCTGAAATTCGTAATTTTTGTTTCTTTGGCCAATAGGTTCCATTCCTTAAGACGGGAACCCAGAAGTTCTGACTGTTGCTTGGATAACCCCAAATCGCGTACTAAATCATTTAATTCACTTTGAACAATCAAATGTGGCTCGTCGGACCTGGGACCTGTGGTAAAAGTGGGATCGGTGCACTGTTCTTCTAAGCTGCTTAATGATGCGTTATCTCCATTATCTCCCAAATCAATAGCTTGCCAATTTAAAGGCGCAATCGGTTCTGGCAAATTTGCATTATGAGGAACAGGTCGTATGACAGATTGCAAATTTGGATTTTCTATATTGTGCTTTCCCTTTTTGGAATAACCTTCAGTCTTTGTCAGTGTCATTCTCGTCTTCACATACACTTGCTTATCGATACACAGAGAACCACTTAATTCGAAACTCAACAGAAGAGTGATGTTTAACGTTTATTTTATGTTTAAGGTTGTAAACAACGCAGTCTAGGTAATTTTTCCGTTGTAAAATGGACCCATTTTAGCCGCCCCACAATAAAATTGTTTACCTGCCAATATAAAAGGTTCTAATTAGGCTATTAAAAAATGGTAGGTATTAGGGCTTTCGGAATATTTTTTTTATTATTGGAAGGGTATTTCCATTGTAAAAATAATGAGCTGGCCTGTGTTAGAAAAATCTTGTCGGCCAGTGAATAGATGTCTTAATATTGATACCGGTAAGAAAATGAAGCTACCTGTTTTTTTTTATTTAAACATTTTGAAATAAGGATATTAAATATAAAGTAACAATGAATAAACAAAAACAAAATATATTTATGGAATAGATTTTATTTAGTCTATCCAACCCCCGTTATTTGTGAGACATTTTTTTAAGTTGTCTCTAAATCTACCAGTTATAGCTTGAAAGTAAACTCTGGATTATTTTCGTTTAAACTATTTCGCTTTGCAATTTTAAAGTCAATTCCCGACACGTTGGTAGTGTATTATAGTAAACAGTATTTTTAAGGTATCCCCAAAGAAACAAATCCAGAGGCGAAAGGTCTGGGCTATTCGCAGGACAAGTTATGACATCGTGTTTCCCTATCCATAAATCATATTTATTATTAGAGTGTTCTGTAACTTCAATAATATTACGACAAGAGGCCCGATCGTGGTGAAAAATAATATTATTATAAAGCTGGAGAGGTTACTCTTCCAGAGTTTATTCTATCTCATTTCGTAATATATTTAAACATCTTCGGCCATTTATAGGCCTAAAACTTTGTTTTCTATAATGCCGCACCAAACCAAAATAGACTTTCGGCCCTGAATTTCTACAATTTGTTTCTTCTGAGGATTGGTAGTTGCCCAAAAGTGTTTATTTCTCCTATTGAACTTCCCTGCCGTAGAAAATATAGCTTCGTCTGTAAACAGAATTTTCTTGGCGAAATTTTCATCTCCCTGCACCCTTTCCAACATTTCCCGGCAAAACACAACCCTCTGTCTGTCCGTTAAGTTCTGAACCGGTCTAAACTTATAATCTCACTTGTAATGTTTTAGAGTTTCGTGAACTTTCCATATTTTCTCATTCAAATTTAATACAGCGTCTGGGATTGATCGTTCTGGATCCTCTATAAAATATAATATTAATATAAACTTACTTTAAAATTAATAATAATTAAAAATGACCTTCAGAATATAACAATATTTGCATATCTCTTTCTTCGTTTCTAGTGACTGTTCGCTTTTTTCTTATCACAGTCTTTCTGTTTTTAAAATTTTTCACAATATAATTCGTGTTTCACAGTAATTATTTACCCGAAAGTATATTTTCAAAATATTTGCTTTTTCTTCGTAAGAATACCCCATAATTAAGAAATTAAGTAAATCAGGTGCCCAAAAGCAGTAGCAAAATGGCCATGTTAAAATAAAAACAATTGAAATCATAGCCGCCTATGTTAAATTTACTATGAGCCGGAGCACTTGATTTTTCTAGGTTTTGATCAAATTTATGCCATAACCGTTAGTCTGAACCTAGACAAAGAATATATTTTTGAAATACAGGGTGTCTCATTTAAAATAACAAAGTCGACGCTCATTTTTTTAATTTGCAATTTTCATTTGTTATTCTTTTTAGCAAACTCTCGCGGTTCAGACAGAACCCAACAACTTTTGAATTTAACATTTTTTATACCTCTAAGAATAAAGCCTGTGGACCCAGTTCAAAATATAACCGAATACCCTGTACATTGTTTTTTACTACGACCACTCAAAATTCTCAGTGAAATTATTATAATTCATATTTTTTATATTTCAATACTAGTGTTGAAAAAATACAAGAAGTAGAGTTTGGACATGTTAGGTACACTGATTTTTCCATCTGTGCGAATGTTATTTACCGTCGCTTGTCTTTTGATATAATTATTACAGTGTAGTTTCCGAAAATCTACCCGTCAGCACGAACCTTTCTAAAATTTACAATCACAATGATTCAGCTTCCCGCCTGACACTCCCAACCGGCGATCTCCTGCGTCATTCCTTTTTCGTGCTCGTAGGCATCGAATCGACTTTGCAGACAACAATAACAATTGTGTTCGAAAGTGCCTTAAGATGTCAAAAAGGGTAAATTCACCAAGGAAGGTCGACAAATAAATAAAATTCACAATAAAATTCATTCGATAACACAAGCCAACACACATTTTAGTGCTTGCGATTTTTTAACTGTTACTGGGTAATTTTTGGATGCAGAATGTAAAAAAGTTCTCAGATTTTGTCTATCAGATCTAGATTCTTTTTTTAAAGAAAAAAAAATTGTTTATATATTTTATGTTATAACTGTTATAATATATAATATTACTATTGCCGGTTAAAAAAACAAAGACACATGGATTTAAGTATTTATTGCAAAAACTTAATTTACATAATTACATTAGTCACTAATCACATAAAAATTTTCTTTTATACGACTTTCTAGAATGGAGTTTACTAGGGCAGTCTTGCTGAAGGCTCCAGCAGTAGTCCGCCATCATGTGGCTATCCCATCGTCCTTGATAGCGATCTTCCATATTTTTAATATCCTGATAGAATCTTTCCCCCTGTTCTTCACTACAATCACCTAAGTTTTCTGGAAAACGATCTAGGTGGCTGTGGAGGTAGTGAACTTTTATACTCATGTTACAGCCGAGAATATCAAAATTTGAAAGCATAGTATCCACTAATTCTACGTAATTCTCTGCTTTATGATTGCCAAGAAAATTTTGTACTTCTTGAACAAATGAACACCAAGCGTTAGATTCAGTCTCGGTCATTGATGTGGTGAATTGTGGATCTTTAACAAGTTGCCTTATTTGAGGACCATCAAATATACCAGCTTTTAGTTTTTCCGTGCTAATGCCAGGAAATTTACGTGACAAGTACCCAAAACAATTTCCATCTCGATTTAAAGCCTTCACAAATTGCTTCATTAGGCCTAGCTTGATATGCAAGGGCGGAAGTAAGATTTTTTCTCTTGAAACCAAAGGTTCGTTGATCACGTTTTGTTTTCCTTGAATCATGACATCTCTTGAGGGCCAATTTTTGTTAACCCAGTGCTCATTTTTAGCTCTGCTGTCCCAAAGGCACAAAAAACAAGGATATTTTGTATAACCACTCTGCTGTCCAAGGAGGAAGTTAACCATTTTTAAATCAACACAAAATTGCCCACTGATGTTCTTCGTATTTAATTTTTTTCAAAACTATTGCAATTGTTTCATATTCTTCCTTCATGGTAGTAGAATGACCAATAGGAATTGAGCCATATTTGTTATCGTTATGTAAAAGAACACATTTTAAACTACGTTTTGAACTGTCAATAAAAAGACGCCAATCATCTGGAGTGTATTCAGGCAAACCCATTTTTTCTAAGAGCCCTTTTATTTGTTACAGAATACCAAGTCATTTTCCTGAGCGAAAAAAGGCAGCAGATCCTTATCTCTTTTACGATAAAATGTAATATTATTACCTAGACAAAGTAATTTTTTTTAAATCTGAATGCAAGTAATTCAGCGGATTCCTTTCAGACATTCAGGTCTCTTATAAGATCGTTTAGTTCTTCTTGATTGAAACACTGCGGAGTTGCTAAATCTGCTTCAAATTCTCTGTCGTTTTCTGATTGAATTCTTTGAACTTCGTCAGACGTTGATGTTTCTGTATCATCTTCTGTCAGTTTGGGTAGACTGCTGAATGATGGAACGGGTATTTCTTCCGAATGCGCTACAGGCCTTTTTGCAGAATCTAGATCAGGATATGTCCATCTGTGTCTATTGTTTCTATTTACGCCTTTAATATTAACGAGACAAAAATAGCAGTCGTCATGATGGTTTCGCGGTTCTCTCCAAATCATTGGTACACCAAACTTTAGGCACTTCCTCTTTCCAGTTGTCCACTGTCGCAAATGTTCAACACATATTTTACATATGAAATGTGGGGCCCAAGATTTATCTTGATCTCCTAAATAAACGCCAAAATAGGCAAGATAAGCTCTTTTCACAAAGTCAGAAATCGTTTTTCTGCTCTCTTTCACACACATAACAAAAAACATCGGGATGATTTAGACAGGTACGTGTGCTTGTGGATGCCATTGTTTCAGTTTATACTACTTGATACTACGAAACGACCAAAATTTACACAAAATGATAGCACAATTTTACTTGGGAAAACTCAGTAATATACTCAATCGAGTACAGCCAAGCAGGTATAGAAGGATCGGGTCATAGGCAATTACAGGTATAAAAGTAATTAAGAGCAGTGTATTGAGTAGTTCAAACTATAGGATCATTGGGTCAGGGACAATTCCAGGTATCCATTTGGTTAATTAGATTCTGGGAAATTTCTATTTTGACGATTAAGTACATATTTATCTCTTTATTTGTTGTCGTTTATCAGAACAAAAAAATAAATTAACCTGTAACCTGTATCTCAAACTAGAGCCGATAGAAAAAATCTGGTGGCATTTTTGGAATCAGTACATTAAAAACATCTAAAATCAGATGTTAGATTTCCGGCACCAAATTTTTGTTTTCATTTTGTTACCCTGTGTAATACATACATAGAATAAATTAAAACTATAAATACTCACAAAAATGTTTTTCATTCTCAGTATTAACCGCCTGTAGATGGCATTTTCATTTAAACTCAGCGATATGTGCCCGTGTTTAGTAGCCAACAAAAAATAATTCCAATTATCAAATAAGTTTTGTGTATAAATTGAAAGCATATTGACTATAAACTAAAGAAATAAACTAAACGTCAAGAGTCATACTGAAAAAGGGACACGCAAAGAGGGGATATGTCACACGCGAGAGGATGGATACATGAGCGGTACTATAATCGGCTTGTTATATCATTTGCAACATAGCACTTATGGTTATGAATGAAGTATTTAGACTAAATAGAGAAGTCATTGCTGCACGAATCTAAGGCTCCCCTCGACCTCATTATATACACTAGTCCAGTCATCGGCTGAGAATAAAATTGCTGTGTCATCAGCATAAGATATGACTGTACCACTAATGAGCAGACTGCCTATTTCATTGATATAGATAAGGAAGAGGAGAGGCCCCAACACCGTACCCTGCGGGACTTCAGTATGTATTACCCTGCCAGAACTAACTGTTTCAGTAACAAGTACCTTCTGAATGCGATCAGATAAGTAAAAATTAAATAATTTTAGGACATTACCACTAATACCAGCATTAAAGAGTTTCTCGAATAATAATTTGTGTGAAACTGTATCGAAGGCCTTAGCCAAATCCATAAAAACTGCGATACATTTTTTGTTAATATTAAGTTTGTTAATAGCTTCTTTTAACAAAGTAAATGTTGCATCTTCTGTACGTTTAGCTGTTCTAAACCCGAATTGATATTTGTAAAAAAACTTAATTTTGTTCTAAAAAAGTTAGCAAACGACCTTTCATACATTTTTCCCATATCTTGGCAATATTGCTGATTAAAGAAATCGGGCGATATTTTGTGGTCTCAGTCTTGTTGCCATTTTTAAATACTGGAATAATCAGGGAGGTCTTCCAGTCAAAGGGAATTTCACCATTCGAAATCGTTAGGTTAAAATTTTTTTTTTTTTTTAGGAACGCGATCAGGGGATTTGGAGGAAGCGGCTATAATATCATTGCCAGGAAAGAGGAAGATGGAGCAAGGACATGCATACTAGCATCCCAGTCTTCTGGCATTTGCGAGTAGTGAAGGTTTGCCGACATTGATCGGCTGCGACGCCAATGCTCATAACAATATTTGGGGCAGCACGAACACCAATGCCAGAAGAGAATCTCTTCTACAGTATTTGGCGTCGACAAACCTTGAGATACTGAATAGAGGAACCGAACTGACATTTGTTAATCGGATTCGGAAAGAAAGAATTGACATCACGTTGGTGTCAAGATGTTTACTAGGGGAGGTATCAGGGTGGAGTGTCTCATCTGATATATCTATGTATGACCATAGAAGGATAAGACTTGAACTCAAGGCAGATCAATCGGCTCCGGTTTTTAAAAGAAATCCCAGATCAGTAGACTGGGCAAAATACACTCAGTCGCTGCAAGAGCAATTTAGCGATCAACCGGAGCAGCTAAACTTAAAGGATGATCTAGAAACGGAGGCAAAATCGATAGCATCGAAAATTGCTTCAGCTTTCGAGCAGTCTTGTCCTATCCTGAGAGTTCAAACGCGCAGAGTCAAATGGTGGAGCGTAAAACTCGCCAAACTAAGGGACACAGCGCGAATGAGACTCAGGAGCGCCTTAAAAGGTGAAGGACAACACGACGCAACGTGGAATGAGTACAAGGAAGCAAGGAAAGACTTTAAGAGGAAATTAAGGAGAAACAAGAGGAAGACATGGAGAGGTTTCTGTGAAGAAATTGAGTCTTTGCCTGAGGCATCGAGGCTTTCAAGAATCCTCTGCGGTGATAATCGAGGTATAGTAGGCTCCTTGCGTAGAGCAGATGGCACCTGGACTTCGACAAGAGAGGAGTCAGTCCGACACCTGCTTGAAGCTCACTTTCCAGGAGCAGATAACACTGACGCACAGACAGTGATGACAGCTGCCCCAGGCTAACTGGAATATGGCAACTACAGCAATCACTGATGATAGCGTAACATGGGCCATCAATGAATTCAGCCCTTACAAGGCCGCAGGGCCGGATAACATCTTCCCGGCCCTATTGCAAAGAGGCCTCAACATATTGAGGCCTTTCATTAAGGAACTCTACAGGGCAAGTATCGCCCTTGGGTACGTATCAGAGGTATGGCGGTTAGCTAGAGTCAAATTCATTCCGAAACCGGGAAGAGAGGACTATATGACCGCCAAATCTTTTAGACCGATAAGCCTGACATCCTTTCTAATGAAAGCATTGGAAAGGATCATTCACAGGCATCTAATGGAGGGAGCACTAGCAGTCTCATCATCAGCATGCATATAGGGGAGGGCGATCAACGGAGTCGGGTCTCCACAGTATGGTGCAAAGGATTGAGAAGGCTTTACAATTTAAGGAAGCAGCTTTAGCTGTGTTTTTCGATGTGGAAGGAGCGTTTGATAGAGCACGGACAAACGTCATCTGCGACTGTTGCTGTTCTTTCGGCTGCGGAGAGGTTCGACTTCGGTGGTTTTGAATTTTTAATAATCTTTGCTGTCTCAGATCTGATTTCATCGGTCACGGTTCGGCGAGCACAAGTCGGGTATAAAAGCCCGCCTGAATCTCTTCGAGCTCATTCAGTGTTCAGACCTCGTAGAGTAAAGATCCCTGAAGATGCCTCGTGCAATCGAAGGCGAATTATGCACATTATAAAAAAGATATGACGGGCCGTCTAGCAAGAAAACTTTACATTAAATGGCATAAAGAGCATACAATTTCACCAAGGACTACGCTAATCTAACAATTAGAACTAAAAAACTGTTTTTGTAAGAACAAATAAAAAATTGAATAATTTGCAATCTTGTTTAACTCCCTGTATAATTAACTTTTTAGCTTAGGTAAGTTTTACGCTTAACATCGGCTATATGTAATAAAATTTACAAGATACAACCTAAAACCGCACCTCAGTGTTTCGTCTCGTTTTAAAAATATTTGAACTTAAATTTGACCAAAATATACAGGTGAACTGTTTCAAGTGGCCAGCAGTTTATTTTTGTCTTATCCCTCGTATATACCAGACCAAAGCAATCCTTAAATCACACATACCACTAAAATATTAACAAAACATAAGCCTCAGATCAAAATATAAGAGTTCTGACCACAACTTGTTACGTTCTGAACTCGCGTTTCGCTAACCAAGTTAGCATCATCAGCCGATGATATAAACTAAAGTAACTTCTCCTAACCGAGATTATTTAGAGGTAAAACACTTGGTTGCACCCGACTGCACCGTTGTCAAGTAAACAATAGAGAGGACTATAGGGAATAAACCCTCTGTCTTTATTTAGTGCTTTCTTACCACATTTGACTATTTCTATACTCTCAAATGCATCCAGTAATCTTTTATTAGATACATTTTAATCATCTTAAGATTATTTATTCCTATTGGGTGATTGTTTTTCAAAGCATGTTGGGCAACGCTTGACTTTTCTGTTCTTCCGTATCTTAAATGTGCCATGTGTTCTTTAAAACGAATGTTTATGGAGCGTTTAGTTTGCCCAACATATTTTAGATCGCAGTCATTACAGTCAATTTCATAGATGCCACTCCTCTCCTTCCAGTCGACTTTGTCTTTAGGGTTTCCAAGGAGATTTTTCAAACTGTTCTCCATTTTGTAGGCTACTCAAAAACCTACGTTTTTATATACTTTTTCTAGATCTCTCGTATATTTGGGATCATATGAGATTAATATGAACTTATTGGGAGCCTCAGGTGCTTGAAGAGAAGTGGCATCTTTTAACATTTTCTTATGCTTATGTCTATTTACTAATTTATGTACAAAATTATCATTATGTCCATTACTTTTAGCTATATTTTTAATCCGATTAATTTCATTGTTAAAACGTTCTTTACTTAATGGAAAATTGACTAACCTGTGAGTTAAGAAATGAAATGCTGCCATTTTGTGTTGACGGTAATGAAATGAGTCGGATGTTATATACCTATCAGTATTAGTACATTTCCTATAAATATCAAATTCTAATTTATCGTTATTTCTAACAACTAACGTGTCGAGAAAAGTTAATTGCCCATTGATCTTTTTTTCGAACGTAAAACTAACGGAAGGATATTTATTGTTCAATGTTAGCAAATAGCAAATATATCGTCTACTTATCTATACCACACCCTTGGGAAATACTTGAGTTCGTTTTTGAATTGGGTTTCTAATCTACCCATAAACAAATTTGCAAGGAACGGAGATAAGCAATTGCTCATTGCAGTTCCCTCCAGTTGTTTATAATATTTATTGTTCAACTGAAAAAAAATTTGATTCATACATAACTTTGTGAGAAGCAAATATTCATCAATGATTTCTTTCTTGAAATTATTGATTTCAAGTAGTTCCTTTAGGTACTCTAAAGCTAGTGGTAAGGGTACACTAGGAAACAACGACCTTACATCAAAAGATATTAAAATTTCACCTTCTTTTAAGTGAACATTCTTAATTTTATCTAAGAATTCTAACGAGTTAGTAACCTCAAAGTTATCGTACGAGATATTTAATTTGTTTAATTCTTCTACTAACCATTTTGTAATATTGTACGTTGGTGATCCAACAGCTGAAACAACAACTCATGGAGTTCCCAGGTTTATGGATTTTGGGAAGGCAATACAGATTAGATAACTGTGGGTTACTATGTACTAGTTTAAATTTTAGTTTATCGGACACAAGGTTTTTACATTGTTTTAAGGTATTGTTTACTTCTGTCATCATTTTTGATAACGGGTTTTTCTCAAGGACCAGTTTGAATCAAATTGTCTACTCTTTCAAGATAATCTAGTATAAGAACCTTATTTCCTGTGTCAGCTTTTAAATAAAAACATTCTTTTTTCTACAGTCTCCGGATAATTAGTATTTTTACGAGAAACATATTTTGACTTGTTAACAACGTTTTTTGAGATTTGATTTCTGCAAGCCTCTCTAATGAATCCCTTAGTTTACTCTGGCACGTATTGAATGGAACTTTCGATATTCGCTATAATAGTTGGTAAACTATTTTTTACTGGAGGCTCTGCAAAATTCAAACCTTTATTCAAAAGGGCGATTTCTCTATTATCAAAGGATTGAAAAAAAAGATTTTCTACAATGTTCTCGACTTCCGAAGAAATTTGTTTTTGTGGTTTCAACTTTCTCAGTTTGTTTCTAAGTGAACACATTTTCTTCAAAAATTTGGCATCGATAACTACGAACATTTTTCTTTGGAAATCTAACCATTGTTCAAATTTTAAATTACTAAGTTTATAAGTGAGTTTTTTAAATAATCCGTATGCTTCAATTTCAAGCATACTTCGTTTGCTAAAAAACAATTATTTAAAAACGTAGGTTTTAGACTAGCCTACAAAACTGGGAACAGTTTGAGAAATCTCCTTGGAAACCCTAAAGACAAAGTCGACTTAAATGAGAGGAGTGGCAACTATGAAATTAGCTGTAATGACTGCGATCCAAAATATGTTGGGCAAACTAAACGCTCCATAAACATTCGTTTTAAAGAACACATGGCACATTTAAGATACGGAAGAATGGAAAAGTCAAGCGTTGCCCAACATGCTTCGAAAAACAATCACCAAATAGGAATAAATGATGTTAAGTGGATTAAAAATGTATTTAATAACAGGTTATTGGATGGATTTGAGAATATAGAAATAGTTAAATGTGGTAAGAAAGCACTAAATAAAGACAAAGGGCCTATTTCCTATAGTCCCCTCTATTGCCTATAAATAGTCTCGGTTAGGATAAGTTACTTTAGATTATATCATCTGCTGATGATGCTAATTTGGTTAGCGAAACGCGCGTCCAGAACGTAACAAGTGGTGGTGTAGTGTGGTTAGAACTCTTGTATTTTGATCTATCTTCCACCACAGGTTCCATCGGACCAAAACATAAGTCTACAAAATGTAAACAACCGTTTGTAACCAAACTATTTTGTTTAAAGTTATAGCCATTTATATTAGGTTAAATTTTAAAAAATTGCACTTCAATTCCACAATAGTGTAGCTCAAAAACAACGACATTAAGCCAAACACATCAACTTGAAATGGCCGAAAATAAATTTTCCTCGCTGATTTCACTCCAAATGACCTGGAAAAACTATTGAAGCGTTGGCGACAAAGTTCGAAACACGTAACGAAAACATAACAAAGGCCCTTTATATTTTCGGCTGCCGCCCGGTGAAAATCATCCACGGAACAGAATTTTCAGCGGAAATTAACGCACGATTTTTCTCATAATTCTATTGTAAATGAGCTTTTCGGATTCTCTAAATTTCACTTTGAACTCGACGAATTTAAGGAGAGCCACGTGGATGTATTTTAACAAGGCTTCGAGTTTAGTTTTAAAATAATTGATGTTTCAAAAGGGTTCTGAGAAAAGTTATTCGCTTTTGCGTTTGGTAACACGGTTTATATACCGGATATTTTACGACATCCGGAGGAGGGAAGCTCACTACATACTAAACCTAAATATACCGAATTTGACAAATGGGGTCTTTTGATCATTTTCAATCCAATGATAATATTGACAATGTTGCCAAGTTCATCAGTTTCACAGAGACTTCAACAGTCAACTTCTGTTTTTTATATCTGACACATATCTGCTTTTTTGCAGTCATATTTTGCATTATGTCCCTACCAACGTTATTGTGTTCTCCTAATTTAATATCTCTAATTTACTTAATCTTTCAAGATATGACACCCACTTAAGTTAGGCATACTATATTTACCATAGTTGGATTTCAAACGGTTAGATTTTTTGAGACGTTAATTGAAGAAAAAATGCACAAAAAAAGATTTATTTTTAAATTTTTGCGTCCCTGCACATATTCAGAGATCTCGGGTCAGTGCAAATGGCGTTTTCGGAAACCCTAGATGCCGAAAAGCGTGTTTTCTCAATTCCGTCGGTCTGGCTGTCTGTCTGCCAGTTCGTCTGTTCGCGGCATAGCTAAAAAACTACTTTAGTCGTATCTTGAAAAATATTAATCCCTCGTCAATATTAATGTGCATGTCAAAATACCTATTAAATCATATATTTCCAATGCATTTTCCAAAAAAAAAATTCTCCGTCAAAATATACATTCAAAATTTTCGAACTTTTTTTTGGAAAATCGATTTTGTTAAAACTTCGTTTATATACTAATTTGACACTATAAAAAACGTAAAAAAAATATTTATTTTGTCCTAAGATGTACGGTTGAACTTTTACGGCTCTCGGAAAATCGGAAAATTCGCGATTTTGTAAGGTTTCGCGGAAAAGCGTATAACTTTTTTCCCTTTAGAGATAGCCAAATACAGTTGATGTCATTCAATTTAGACAGAATGAATCTACCATTGGTGTAAATTTCAAATCTTTACGATTGTTAGAAGTATTTTTAAAATATCGACGATTTTAGTGAAAAAATAGCGAATGAGTCACTACAGAGGTTCAGGGAAAAAATCATATATCAAAAACTAAGATACATATCGGGAAGCGGTTTGCGTTATTTTATTAAAAAGTAATCATTTTAACACATGCTAACCCGGAATGGAGCTATCTCGTGGGAAAATGTGGAAAAAAAAATTTCAAAACAACAATTTAGTCGTATCTTGAAAAATAATAATCCCTCGTAAATATGTATGTGTTTAATGTATTTATGAGCTCAAAATACCAATTTAATCATATACTTACAATGCATTTTCCAAAAAATATTTCTCCGTCAAAATTTGACCTAAAAAAATTCCGTACATATACGTTCAAAATTTTCGAACTTTTTTTTGGGAAATCGATTTTGGTAAAATTTCGTTTATTTACTAATTTGAAGCCATAAAAAACGAAAAAAATATTTATTTTGTCCTAAGATGTACGGTTGAACTTTTACGACTCTCGGAAAATCGGAAAATTCGCGATTTTGTAATGTTTAGCAGAAAAGCGTATAACATTTTTCCCTTTAGAGATACCCGAATACAATTTACGCAATTCAATTCAGAAAGAATAAATCTACCATTGGTGTAAATTTCAAATCTTTACGATTGTTAGAAGTATTTTTAAAATATCGACGATTTTAGTGAAAAAATGGCGAATGAGTCATTACAGAGGTTCAGGGAAAAAATCATATATCAAAAACTAAGATACATAGCGGGAAGCGGTTTACGTTATTTTATTAAGAAGTAATCATTTTAACACATGCTAACCCGGAATGGAGCTATCTCGTGGGAAAATGTGGAAAAAAACTTTCAAAACAACAATTTAGCCGTATCTTGAAAAATAATAATCCCTCGTAAATATATGAGCTCAAAATACCAATTTAATCATATACTTACAATGCATTTTCCAAAAAATATTTCTCCGTCAAAATTTGACCTAAAAAAATTGCATACATATACGTTCAAAATTTTCGAACTTTTTTTTGGGAAATCGATTTTGGTAAAATTTCATTTATTTACTAATTTGAAGCCATAAAAAACGAAAAAAATATTTATTTTGTCCTAAGATGTACGGTTGAATTTAGCTCTCGGAAAATCGGAAAATTCGCGATTTTGTAAGGTTTCGCGGAAAAGCGTATAACTTTTTTCCCTTTAGAGATAGCCGAATACAGTTAACGCCATTCTATTCAAAAAGAGCAAATCTACCATTGATGTAAATTTTAAATCTTTACAATTGTAAGAAGTATTTTTAAAATATCGACGATTTTAGTGAAAAAATGGCGAATGAGTCACTACAGAGGTTCAGGGAAAAAATCATATATCAAAAACTAAGATACATAGCGGGAAGCGGTTTGCGTTATTGTATTAAGAAGTAATCATTTTAAAACGTGTTATCCCGATATAGAGCTATCTTGAGGGGAAATGTGGAAAAAAAAATTTCAAAGCGACCATGTAGTCGTATCTTGAAAAATAATAATCCCTCGTAAATATTAGTGTGTTTAATGCATTTATGACCTTAAAATACCTATATAACCATATATTTTCAATGCATTTCCAAAAAAAAATTTATCCGTCAAAATTTGACCTAAAAAAATTCCATACATATACATTCAAAATTTTCGAACTTTTTTTTGGGAAATCGATTTTGTTAAAATTTCGTTTATTTACTAATTTGATGCTATAAAAAACGAAAAAAATGTTTATTTTGTCCCAAGATGTAAGGTTGAACTTTTACGACTCTCGGAAAACCGGGAAATTCGCGATTTTGTAGCGGGATGCGGTTTTCGTTATTTTATTAAGAAGTAATCATTTTAACACGTTTTATCTTGGAATGGAGCTACCTCGAGGGGAAATGTGGAAAAAAAAATTTCAAACGACAATTTAGTCGTATCTTGAAAAATATTAATCCCTCGTCAATATTAATATGTTTAATGCATTTCTCAGCTCAAAATACCTATATGATCATATATTTTCAATGCATTTTCCAAAAAAAATTTCTCCGTCAAAATTTGACCTAAAAAAATTCCATATACATTCAAAATTTTCGAACTTTTTTTTTGGAAATCGATTTTGTTAAAATTTCTTTTATATACTAATTTGATGCTATAAAAAACGAAAAAAAAAAATATTTTGTCCTAAAATGTACGGTTGAACTTTTACGACTCTCGGAAAATCGTAAAATTCGCGATTTTGTAAGGTTTCGCGGAAAAGCGTATAACTTTTTTCCCTATAGAGATAGCCGAATACAGTTTACGCAATTCAATTCAGAAAAAAGGTGAAAATTTCAAATCTTTATGATCGTTAGAAGTATTTTTAAAATATCGACGATTTTAGTGAAAAAATGGCGAATGCTCCACTGCTGAGGTTCGTGAAAAAAATCATGAAAAACTAAGACAGATAGCGGGATGCGGTTTGCGGTATTTTATTAATGAGTAATCATTTTATGGTCTAAGGCTTTAATCAAAAATGTCATTTACCGGAAAATTGTCACGTCTCTGCCGGCATTTAAATTAAAAATTAAAAAAACACAATATATCAAAGCGTACCATTTAAAGGCAAAATTAAAATTGCTGGCGAATATTTGATATTTCAAAACTCTCTAGTTTTGCTGCCACGTGCCGCGACAGCGCAAATTTTAATGATGTATTTAGAGAAATGAGAAAGGCCCACACAAGTTGCCATTTTTAAATTGGTCTATTTTTAGTTAGAAAAACATTCCTTTGAGAACTGAATAAAAGTGTTAACCTTGCATAAACGTTTATTGAGAACTTATGCCTGTGGGCAGCTGGGCTCTTTCATCCTACTAAAGTAATTCCTTCGACTATTTAAAAAAATATATATTATAAATATATGTCCACAAATGCTCTATTTTTGAGGAACAGTGTGTTAAACTTGTAACGGAAGAGACATAGACGGAATAGACTGTAGCAATAGAACAGAATATATAAATTTTTAATTAATTTTTTTCTTATGACAAATGCTAAACATGAGTATTTCAAAGAAGTCGTTAAAGTAATGTTAATATTTGTTTTGAGAGTTTTTTAAAATCTAAACAAAATAATAAATATCATTTATCTCAAACGCTATCTGCTAGATTGTGTAGACAGATTTATGTATGGATAAACCTTCTTAAGTTGTTATCGTCTATGCCTACAGTGGCAACGATTATTGGGGCAATTGTAACCATGAAAAATATCCAGTGAATAAAATTATACGGAGATAAAATGCCAGCCCTTAATTTAATTATAGTTCAATTCTCTACGTAAAGTAGAACTCTAGGCGACAACTATGAAGCATTTATTAATTAAGGGTTCAGGGTGCGTCTATGACGACGCATTGCATCTCAGCCAACCAGAGGCTGTTCTTGTCAAATTAGGTGTCGCCCTTTTTTCTGATTTCTAAGACAAGAGTTAGTCTGTGTCAAAGTTCTGTTTGTTACAGTTGATCTCAAATTCTTGTTTTGTGATGGTTTATGGGGCTTTACATGCACAGTGGGTTGTGAAAGTTGAGGGTTTATCAAAGATATTTTAATTTTCATTCTATGATTTATTTAGGGAGTATCTTTTACATATTTTCAAGGGTTAAATTTATGGTTTATTTAAAGATTTATTGCTCTCTTCTTTTGCATTAAGTTTGGGGATTTTTAAATAAATTCCGTCATTTTCTAGATTTGAATACTTTTTTGTTATTCATTTTAAGTGTTATTTTTGTACAGTAATTCATATCAATTTAATTTTTGTTAATAGATATTTAAGTGTTTTTAAAAACCAAATTTTTTATTTAAATAAACCACCTGCTACTTAAAATATTCAAGAAGAAGATACCATCTTTGTTGCAGTTTGCTGTTGTTCAAGTTGTCAATAAGTGGCCGCTGAATTGGTGAGATAAGATGTTTAATTGAATTTATACTAACTATACTATACTATTTGATAACATTTATAATTTACGAAGAAGCCTACAGTGTACCTTTGATTTTACTTATAGTATTCTAGTTAATTTGAGTAATGTGATAGGGTTGCCCGCTATGTCTCAAATAAATAAATAAAATAAATAAATAATTTTAAATATTATAAATAACAGCCCTATAACCCTGTTACAAAGTTTTAAACAAATAAGAGTTGTTTGATTAAGTTTTGGAACAACCTCATAGCTATTTGAAGGTCTTCATTTTGATATTATCAAACAATTTTTAGTTTAACCATGGCTGTAGATATGGGTAACCCCTCCTGGTTTGAATAAAAAATAGTACGTCACTGATTTTTTTAAAATATTTACAATTTTTGGCACTTAAAGCAAATAAAAATACACAAAAAGTGCTTCTTGATATCGTAACAGGGTTGCAGAGTGTAATGAAGCCATATTATTATACAGGGTTATTCACGCAACCCGTTCATTAAAAGTTTTTGATGATGCCATTTAGATAAAAATTTCAATTTTTGGGATTAAGGTAAGGTCAAGGGGTACTTCTTTTTTGAAATATTTTTAACTTCCTGTCACTTCCGGTTTAACCAGAAGTTGGTATCAACTTGCTTATTTTAAATGGAAAACCCTGTATTTTATGATATTTTTGGATTCTACGGAGAATTTTAATGCTATTTTATGTAGCATGTCCTATACCTAGGTTCAAGCGTTCTTAAGATACTTGACCTTGAACCCAAAATGAGCCTTCGGGGTACAAAATTTTAAAATCTCATAATTTTGTAAGTTTTGAGAAGATATAATCTTCATATTTTGCAGACGATCGGTAAATAATCTTATGTTTCTATTTTTTTTATTAAATTTGTCTATTTTTATACAGGTTGTCCTAAATTCAGCGGCAAACATTCACATTTTCAAAGCATCTAAAGTCCGTTTTTTTAAATGGGACACCCTATAACTTTATGCACTATCAAATGTAGAATTTAATTTTCTATCGAACTGTATTAAGGTTCCCTATACCTATTCGTAAACATTTTCGAAATAATCAGGTTTTTATTAAACTATCATATGTATTTGCTAAATGCTTACACCTTCCCGTAGTAAGCCATGGAAAAACAATTGTTGTGCTTTTCTATTCAACATTACAACTGATTTGAAACTTTTAAATTAAAATAAAATAACACTCAAAAGCTGATATTCTCAATTTATTTTATATTCTCGGAAAATGTTACAAATTATTGGAGAGAACGTGCCATGTTTTTAATGAAAAACATCCTCATTTATCTCCAATGAAGAAGAGAAAATTGAAGAGGATTGAAACGAAATTTTTCCGTTTCGGAAAAGTTAAAGTTATAAAAAATGTAATAAATTGTTTACATTATTTTTAACCATATCTACTAAGTTCGAGACTGTTCTAAACTTGTTTTAGTGAACTTAAAAATTATAGCAATCTAACAATCAACAATAAATAAATAAAATAATAAAATTTAATTATAACAAATGTTCTATATGCTGTCCGTTCACTTGAAGACACATTTCAATTCTTCTTTGTACAGTTGCTGTGGCACGTTGAACTTGTCCGTTTTCTAATTCGGCAAAAGCTGTTCGTATCCTGTCGAGTAAATCTTGTTGGTTATTTACTGGGGAAGCATAGACTTTACCTTTGATAAATCCCCATAAATAAAAGTCTAGAGGTGTTAAATCAGGCGATCGCGGGGGCCACTCCAAGGGCCATTGGGACCAATCCAGCGATCTTCAAAAATTTGAGATAATTGGAGATAAACTGCAGCGGAATTATGTGCTGGTGCCACATCCAATTGATACCAATAATTTTGCAGCTCACCAATAGGAATTTCTTCTATAAATTCAAAAACCGCCCCTCGTAGAATTTCCAAATACTTATCACTCTTTAAATTGTCTTCATAAATACAGTACCGCACCTGATCATTTAATACTATACCGAAAACATTAAAGCTAAACCTCTCTTGAGAACGCGTTTCGCGTAAAGCGTGCGGATTTTCTGCTGCCCAGAAATGCTCGTTTCTTCTATTTGTTATTCCTTCTTTAGAAAATTTCGCTTCATCGGTCCAAATTTTGAAAGGAATTGAGGGTCCTCTTGAACTTTCAAAAACATGAATTCGCAAAATTCTACTCGTCGGACGTCATCACCAGGTCTCAAGGCTTGCACGTTTTGGAAGGAATAAGGGTGCATATGATGTTAGCTCAAGAAATCGTTTTCTGCAGACGGTATTGAACTTTGCGGGTTTGCGTGGAAATAAGCTAATGTGTTTATTACGTTATCCTCGGCATTGGTCACTGGTTTCGGAACATTTTTTCTAACTTTAACCTTGCCAAAACGCAAAAAGTTCGTTTCAATCCCATTGAATTTTGACTTGTTTATTGGCGGCAAATCAGGGTGACGTTCATTAAACACACGACACGTTCTCTTCAAAATTGTATAACATTCTCCATGAATATAAAATAGATTGAGAATATCAGCGTTTGAGTATTCTTCCATTTCGATTTAGAAGATTTAGTTTATCACTGACAGCTTTCGATAAATAACGCATACTAATCATCTGTCATATTGGATATTGGATCTCAATTGTTTTTCCATGGCTCACCATTGGAACATGTAAACATGTAAACATTTAAGCAAATACATACGATATTTTTATAAAACCCAATTATTTCGAAAATGGTTACGAATAGGTATAGGGAACCTTAATACAGTTCGATAGAAATGAAATTCTACATTTGATAGTGCATAAAGTTATAGGGTGTCCCATTTAAAAAAAGATTATTTACGGACTCTAGCGGCTTTGAAAATGTAAATGTTTGCCGCTGAATTTAGGACACCCTGTATAAAAATAGACAAATTTAATAAAAAAAATAGAAACCTAAGATTATTTACCGATTGTCTGCTAAATATGAAGATTATACCTTCAAAACTTACAAAAATGATGAGAACTTCCGGTTAACCAGGAAGTGACAGGAAGTTGAAAATATTTCAAAAAGAAGTACCCTTTGACCTTACCTCCCAAAATTAGAAATTTTTATCTAAATGGCATCATCAAAAACTTTTAATGAACGGGTTGCGTGAATAACCCTGTATAGTATTTAAATTTACACAATTGGAACTGCAAAGGGCATTTTTGCCATTTAAAGAATTACTTAGATTTGCTGCACAACAACATACGTTACGGGCCCAGTCTCCATCTTGATCACCAACAACACATCCAAAATACTTACAAGCAACTTTTGTCAAGATGTTAATTGTCCTTTTCTGCGACTTAGGAGTAAACTGACTACATTTATGCTATTATGCAAAGTATTGTATAATAGCGTAAAACACTGCTTTGTTTGTTAATAACAACATTTTAAAAACAACTTATTCTGTTAGACTGTAATTAAAAAAAATAATATTTGTGTTAATGCTCGCAAGAAGTACCCTTACTATTTTAATCACTGGAGAAAAATCTTCTTATTTTAATATACTAATTAACAATCTGTCTTGCCAAAGTTTCAGTTTGCTCCGGTTTTATAGATCCATGCTTATTATGGTTATGATTTTATTACCTGCCCCTGTATGGGATTCAAAGGGTTGTATTTTTAAAATGTCGCCGGCCCATCAACCTCGTAAGATATCCGATTTTATCTGTCTAGTAAAAAGCCTCACAAAATAAGTTTTTTAAGTAATCTTATAAGAGATTTAGAATTACCCAAGAAAAAAGCAGAACTATCAGCCTGTAATTGGAATTTACCAAAATGAGCTAAGTAAAAGTTTTCTGTGTACCGATATGTCAGAAAATATTTTAACACCATTTTTTAACATGGAAAAAAACTTGGTAGCCTGTAAGGACATATGAGTGATCATTGGCAGCTTTAAATCTCGACTATGATCCAAAAGGCTGAGACTTCATTTTAGCTTTTGAAAAGTACTGTTTAAAACTGCGTTACTCCATAATGGAAACAAGTTGACTTCAATCTCGATTGGTCATGCAATCCACATGAAAGAAACGTACAGCTATTTGAAATTGTTACAGGAAACACACAATATGAAAGATATAAACATATGTGAAGAGCCCAGTCGAATTTGTGGGGATTTAAACGTGGTGGCGATTTTGCTTGAAATGCAGCTAGGTTATATCAAATATTGCTGCATCTTCTTCGAAGAGGAGAGCAACTTTTGAACCAGGAAAGAAAAATGTAACCAGCGCGTTTTTAGCTCCCAGTGAAAAGATTTTACTACTGCCACTTCATATAAAATTGGCACTTATGAAAAACTTTGTGAAAGCCATGGACAAAGAAGGCCGTACTTTCAGTCTATTAAAAGAAAAGTTTCCTAGAATCAGTGACATTAAAATTAAAGAGGGAATATTTGTGGGTCCCCAGATTAGAAAACTTTCCATGCTTGGAATGCCTTTGAAGTGGTTTTTTGGGAAAAATAAAATTAAAAAACTATAAAAACCTCATTGTCAACTTCTTTTTTGTTGCCAAAATATAGGCTTACTTTTCGGCCCCAGTTGTGGTACTGTACAGGGTTTTCCCGTATATTTTTCCACCCACCTAGAGAGTTTATTTGAATAGATACGGCAATGTCGTAAATATAAAAGTTGTTGGGTTTTTTCTGAAGATTTAGAATATTATATCATTAGTGCGAAAATATTATTGGAAATGTCAAATTTTGACAGGTTGTCAGTTTTTTTAAATGACACACCCTGTATATTAAATCATATTCTTGAAGATCTTTTTTTCTAAATTCAAATATATATACTTTAATATATTCTGACAATTAGTTTTGTATATATAATCGATTAAACATTAAATAAAAGGTAATATAATTTGCGCTAAAACATAGTGAGCTATGGTCAAGACAATTGCAATGAACGACATCTTTTTGACGTTTACCGGTCAGAAGTATCTATTTACGAGAACTTTTAATATCTAATACGTTGGACGATGGGTTATTCGGTAGAAGAGAAACTCGACATGATAGAATTATTTTATTTACATGGTAAAAATGCGTCGATAGCTCGTAACGAATATCATAGACGGTTTCCAGATAAACCAACACCGACTCGTAGCATAATATTAAACATCGTTAAACAATTGAATGAAAGAAAAACACTTAGGGAAAAGTTAGAATAGTGGAAAAAACAATACTATAAAAAATCAATAATATAAACTAGGTAAATAATAATATTAGCTTAAAGAACTAAGTTTTGGTTTTCTGTATAGCCTCCTTGGTTTATAATGCATTTCTGAATATTTCTCGATTGTTTGGACTATATTTTGCCCTAAAGCTTGGATTGTTCTTGGCCTAGTGTAGTATATCTGGTTTTTCAGATAACCCCACAAAAATATGTCCAATGTAGAGAGATCGAGACTATTTGCTGGCCATCATCATGGTGCATGTCTTCCAATCTAAAATAGATAACTGTCATTTAAAAAATTGGTGACCGGCTGGACATTATGAGGAGGGGCACCATCTTGTTGCCATATCAAATTAAGATATAAATTAATCGGTAGTTGTGCTAAATGCCCCTCGATTTCGTTTTCTAATAACTCCTGATACCTTTGTCCGGTTAAATTCCCATTTAAAAATATAGGTCCAATAACATGATTGTTAAGAAGGCCACACCAAACATGTAGGGATCTTCTTCCCTGAATTTTGACCGCCTGAAGAGCTCGCGGGTTTTCTTTTGACCAAAAATGCTTATTTTTCCGGTTAAACATGCCTCCAGTGGTAAATGTTGCCTCTTCAGTAAAAATTATGTTTGACGGATTTAGTTGGTTCATCACAACATGTCTTTCTATTTCTTGGCAGAAGTGTAATCGGTCTATTTTATTGTGATCGGTTAATTCTTGAATGGGTAAAAACTTATATGGCTTATATTTATAATGTTTTAGAACTGAGTGGATTTTATTCCATGATTTGTAAAAAAAAAGTGGCTGCTTCGGGAATTGAGCGCTCAGAATTTCCTAAAACAAAAATAAATAAGATAAATAAATTATTTTAAAACAAAAGTTTCAAAATTATCTTCAAAATATAATAAAGTATTTAAATCTTCTTCACCTTTCTTTCCACTATTCTAACTTTTCGCTTAAGTGTTTTTCTTTCATTCAATTATTTAACGATGTTTAATATTATGCTACGAGTCGATGTTGATCTATCTGGAAACCGTCTATGATATTCGTTACGAGCTATCGATGCATTTTTACTATGTAAATAAAATAATTCAATCATGTCGAGTTTCTCTTCTTCCGAATAACCCTTCGTCCAGCGTATTAGATATTAAAAATGCTCGTAAATACATACTTCTGACCGTTAAACGTCAAAAAGGCCACGTTCATTGCAATTGTCTTCACCATGGCTCACTATGTTTTAGCGCAAATTACCTTACCATTTCTTTAATGTTTAAACATTTATATATCCAAAACTAATTGACAGAATATATTAAAAGTTTATATATTTGAAATTAGAAAAAAAAGATCTTCAAGAATATGATTTAATATACAGGGTGTTTCATAAAAAAAACTGACAACCTGTCAAAATTTGACATTTCCAATAATATTTTCCCACTTATGATATAATATTCTAAATCTTCATAAAAAACCCAACAACTTTTATATTTACGACATTTCCGTATCTATTCAAATAAACTCTCTAGGTGAGTGGAAAAATATACGGGAAAACCCTGTACGTGACATGCATCGTGAGAGGTTCCACCAAGATGTTTCAAATATGGTATAGGGAAAAAGTGAACTGTGAGATGCCGACTTCTGCTGGACTATGACGAGAGATGCCCTGGTGGCTTTCAAAAGGCAGGCTAAGAAACGCATTTTTAAAAGATATGTAATAAATAGGCGTTGTTGATTGATTTTCTCTTGTGTTGTGGGAAACATATTGTACACAACTCGGTCGAAAGAGCACTAACATATTCGCGCAATAAACATCACACTGATACTGTACCCTGTACTGTATTCTGTTTTGACTTTGTATATAATTGTTATTTTAGAAGCAGCGGATACATGCAAGAAATAAGAAATTAATAAAAATTGTATTACAAATGATCTTTGGATTCGATTAAACAAAGAAATTGCTGACACGCAATTGCGTGTTCTGCTTGGGATAAAACACGAGCAGTCCCATTTTTCCTTCAAAAAAATATTGATGAAAGTCGTGACAGACTTCTAAATCATTCTATCCAGTGACATTTGATTAAGCGGAGAGTTAATTTAAGAGGGGTCAGCTTATAGCTTTGATATTTCACTGGATTAATTGGTTTTGAATGCCACTTATGGTTTTGTATAAACTGAAACTAAGCTGTAGTATATAAAAATTGGTAGCATTGTAAAACTTTCCAGTTTTGTTGAAAACTTAAAGGGCAGTGTACAGGGTGTCCAAATTTCGATGCTTTTACGGGGTATCTCGGCTATTTAAAAAGATAGAGACTTGCGATTTTCGCAACACTGCTCGATTTTTGTGAAACTAAGCATGCCGTAAACAAAAATTTCTCAGCCCGCTTCGTTTCTGAGATACAGGGTGATTTTGAAAAACTGCATTTTGGGACCCCCCTCGTAGCTCGCTTACCGTTTGAGATATCAAAAATGTAAAAACTGCTTATTACGCAGTTTTTTACGTAAAATCCAGTGTCGTAGTCAGATTTTTTTATCACCTACCATTTTTGAATTATTTACCTAATTTGTTATATTTATTTTAAAAAACAACCCCAATTTTTTTTACATTTTAAGGAAATTTAAACAAAAAAGTGGCCATGGATAAACAAATAAATAAATAATTGTATATGAATTAAATATATATATATATATATATATATATATATATATATATATATATATATTTTAATTCATATACAATTATGGAAGCAGTTCCAAGACTCCCAGGTTCTACGGTCTTCTGAAGATACACAAGGACAACGTACCACTTTGACCGATCGTCAGTGCAATAGACTCGCCGACAAACAAATTGGTAAATATCTTTCAAATTTTCTTAATCCATTTACTGGAAAAGAAGATTCCTTTATTAAAAACTCTGCACATTTCGTGGAAAAATTCAAGACAATCCAGTTGGATCCCGAAGATATTTTGGTCAACTTCGATGTTGAATCACTTTACACAAATGTTCCTGTCAACGACTCAATTTCCATTATATCAGACATACTGGATAACAATAATCTTGACAAGAACTTAGTAGACCTAGTGGAAGCTAGGCTGCTACTTAATTCATTTTTTAAGGAACTTTTTATGAACAAACTTCAGGGGCAGCTATGGGATCTCCTCTATCACCTGTGGTAGCGAATATCTTTATGGAAGCCTTTGAGGATATTGCTCTAACATCCGCTCCACTAAAACCGAAGCACTGGTTTAGATATGTAGATGATACTTTTGGTGTTTGTCCTCATGGACAGGATAATCTCCTTATATATCTGCACCACCTTAATCAGCAACATCATAATATCAAATTCACGATGGAAATTGAATCTAATGGAACAATTCTCTTTCTAGATGTATGTGTTCAAAGGAAGGAAAATGGTACATTAGGACATTCTGTATATAGAAAACCGACGCATGCAAATAGATACTTACACGCAAATTCTCATCACCATCCAGCACAAAAGAAATCGGTTAATTAATCACTAGTATTTAGAGCTATTTCGATTTCTGATCAAGATTCTTTAACATCGGAAACATCGAAACTGACCGAAGCTCTCAGAGGGAATGGCTATTGCACTGAAGATGTTACGCGTTCAATTAAAAGACATAGCAAACCAACTCCGCCAAAGGAGAATGATAAAGAACCACCATTAGGTAGTGTTGTTCTTCCCTGAGCGACAACAACCTTTTGCCACAATATTTTCAAGACTGAAAAAAAATCTGAATGATTATGGAGCCTTTATTCAGCCAAGACCAAAATCATATAATAAAGAAAATCGCGAAATCAATGTCGTGACCTATGTCAAAGCGAACCCTTCAGTTACATGTAGAGCTATTGAATCTGGAGTTGGTGTTATTAAGTCTAAAGTACAGACAATATTAAAGAAAAATGTTTTCCGTACAAAGGAAACATAGTGCAGCATTTGTACCCTGGCGATGCGAACGTCGATTAAATTTTTGAAATCGGTTCCAATTAAAAGTTAGAGAAAATGTAAATTTTGCAAGGATGGTTATATGTATCGTTTTTTATACGATTTTTTTTGGACAAGATACCAGATACTGGCATCAGGAAAATAAACATTTAGTATTTGAGCGGGAGCAACAAGGTCGATTTGGCTTTAGTGTTGCATGCTACATTTTAATGTTTTACATATAAAATTCTCTAGCTTCACCTGTTTAAAATATACGATAGGTTGGTATAGCTGATCAACGTAAAATGACGTTTGAATGCTTTGTCAATAAAAATTGATATTATTTCAATTATTGTCCGTTTTCACCTAAAAAATATATATTTGACTCTGATCGCCACTAATGAAATACTCTTTGGACGAGAGACTACAGATTGTTATGCTATTTTACAAGGCTATATACAAATGCAAGAGAAGCAACCGAACAATGAAGATTTATTGCAAATTTTCCGAAATATATCCATCAATACAATTCTAAGGAAAAAAAACCTATTGGAGGAAAATAAAACTTTACATGATAGAAAAAGAAATTCAATAAAAAATAATTATTACATAATAAAATAAAACTACTAATAACATAAGTTTTCAATGTGACCGCCGTTTTTCTCGAAACAACATCGATAACCCCTTTGTAGCCTTTCTAAACTTGCTGTTACAATATGATTTTCCTGGTTAAGGCGGTTTATTTCATCGACAATTTTTCCCATGATCTCTTGAATATTTTCGTTTCGTTGTCTGTATACGACGTTCTTCAAATGGCCCCAAAGAAATGTATCCAAAACTGAGAGGTCGGGGCTATTGGGCGTAAAAGCATATGTTCCATTTCGCCCTATCCATTCGTTATGGCGCCGATTTAAAAATTGAACCACATCATGCACGGCATGAGGAGGCGCCCATCATGTTGCCAAATTAAATTCTGATATTCTGCCAATGGTAAGTCTTTAAATAAATGTAAATTTTCAATTTCGTTTTCTAAAAACTCATAATATCTGTGCCCATTTAAAGTCCCGTTAAAAAATATTGGTCCCAAAATTTTATTGTTTTTTTATCAAACACCAAACATGAATAGAATTCCTCCCTTGAAATTTAATAGTCTGGAACTTTTTTGGATTTTCAACGGCCCAGTGGTGACTATTATGTCTGTTGAATACTCCCGATGTTGTGAAAGTAGCTTCGTCGGTCCACACAATATTTTTGAATAAATCAGGGTCTTCGTTTTCTTGCCGAATTACCATTTGAGAAACAAATTGGAAGCGAAGTTCTTTTTGTGCCGGTGTTAGGTGCTGAAGTGGAAGGATACGAAAAGGCCTATAGTTGGCGCATTACCTTTCTGGAATGACGTCATTTTTGGTTATTTTTGTTTGATTTATGTTAACTGACAGTGACAAAAACATTTTGAAAAAACTCATTGTCGTTTCTTTACAACAGTCAATGCCGGTTTTGGTTATGTGTCTTTCATAATATATTCGTCAAAATTGATATTGATTTGTTGTGATTCTTTTTAAACTTTTGCAAGATGCCGCGAAGATATAATCAGCAATCACAGCTAATAGTTTTGAATATCTTGGCTTTTTTCAATTGGAAAAAGAGCAAGCTAAAAAAATGGAATCCTTCCGCAAACTGATAATATAATTGAACGAGCTTCAAATGCAACAAAACTTAGCCATACAACAATCATAAATATTAAGAAAAAGAGGAATAACGAGCGATGAATCCTTTACCTCCAGAATGTCTCAAAAGCAAAAGAGGTAAAAAATAAAAATTACAGATTACTTAAAGAACAAAATAAGAGATACGATCTACTGCATGTATGCGAAAAATGAATATGTTACAATGCAGACTTTGCTTAAAACTAAAGAGATAAATGAATATTTTAATTTTTCCATCACCTCGCTAAAAATACGTAAAAAGTATTGGTTTTAAGTGGAAGAAATCAAATAATAGAAAATACCTGATGGATTTGCCCCACATCGTCCACAAGAGAATCAATTTCTTGAGGGAATATGTCAAAAATCAAAATCTAGGACAAGATGCTTATACCACCGTATTTATTGTTGAGACTTGGATTTTTAGTAAAGGTTCGTTTAGAAACAGCTGGCAGGATAACACTATGTCTACAAGTTCTAAAAAAGCTAGTGAAGGTCATCGATATATTGTAGTTCACGCTGGATCAAAGGAAGGATTTATTAAGGGGGCCAGTTTAATATTTTAAAGTGGACTAAAAAGCGGAGATTATCATGACAATATGAACAAGCAAAATTTTGAAAATTGGTTTAAACGCAAGCTATCATTCCGGCCTTTTAGAGGATATTCCAAGAAAATCATGGACAAAGCAGAGATTGATTGGATGGTTAAAAGAAAAGAACATTGACTTCCCAGAGAGGGCCATGAAGGATGAAATATAGAGCATTGTAGAAAAAAATTGTAACATTGAAAAAACATTCTACCTTGACGAATATGTGAAACCTTTGGGCCACAAAATACTAAGACTTTCTCCATACCATTGTCAATTTAATGCTATTGAAATGGTATGGTCTGAGGTAAGAGGAAATACGACCAATACATTGCTAGTCTGAAGGGGACACCATCGGAAGTTTTGGCCATGTGGGAAAAAGCGATAAATGAAGTATCTTCAGAGCATTGGAAAAATTATGTCAGCCACACAGAAAGGGTAATCCAAGAAGCTTGGAAGACAATACAGATATGTGATGCTTCAGACATTGCGCCACTTGTAATTAGTACCGACGAAGACAGCAGTGACGATGAAGAATTTAGTTCTGATTCTGAAGACAGTGAAGGGGAGTAGTTTTTATTTTTAAAGTTAGTTAGTTATACATTAATTTCTCTCTTTTAGTTTTTAAAGCAAAGTTGCATTGTAACATATTCATTTTTAGCATACACGCAATAGATCATATCTCTTATTTTGTTCTTTAAGTAATCTGGATTTTTGTTTTTACCTCTTTTTGTTTTTGAAACATTCTGGAGGTAAAGGATTCATCGTTCGTTATTCCCCTTTTCTTAATATTTTTTCAGTATTGTCTGTAAATGAGAATTAAAATAATTTTGATGAAAATGGGTAACTGGCTAGTAATTTATTACATTGCAAACAAAGAATAAGACTAAGATGAAAGAATTTTTATTAGTAAAGTCTTATTTGCAAAATAATTTTAGTTTTTGAAGTTATAATAGTTTTTTTTGTATTAAGTGTGCAAAATGAGGGTTTTTTTATGGCAATGAGAGTGTTAATTTTTTGCAGCCATTTTCGACAAGTTGCAGCGCTTTCTGTACAGAAAATGCCAATTTTAAATTCGCTTTAGCCAGTGCTGAACGCACCCCTCCTATCTACATCACTGCATACGTTTAGGTTAATCATCGCTGAAATATAAATAATATAAGAAATACGTTATTTGAAACCAGCGTGACGTCATTGCCAGAAAGGTAATGCGCCAACTATAGTAGAAGGCTTCGTGCTGCTGGGTTATTTTGTAAAAGTATGGCTACAGGCCCACCATTGCAACGCTGGCATCAAATTGCAAGATTGGCAGAGTATAGTTTCATTTTTGCCTCAGTAGATCGAATTAACGTGGAGGGGTATAGAAGAGCCGGAGAAAGATACGCTCTAGTTTTTATTGACAAACGTCTTCCATTTAGACGTGGGTTGGTTATTATTTTGAGCGGGAATCTCTTTAGAAACACGCACAGGGTTGGTCTTCATACATGGCTCCCTGACAGCTCAAAGGTACGGTACGGAGATTCTAGAAGATCATGTTATGCCATTCATGATAATTGTGAACTTGCAGGATAATGCTAGGCCTCACGCAGTCAGAATGGTCAGAGAATATCTTGACGAACAAGTAATTAATCGCTTCGATTGCCTAGTCTTCAGTCCAGACTTAAATCCCATGGAACAATTCTCGAATGAGTTGGAACGACTTATCCGAAGGCACACACTAGCTCTAAGAACTGCCCAGGAGCTTAGAGATTTGCTATTGCAGAAATGGAATAACATCGACTTGAACGTAATACTTAATTTAATTGAAAGTATGCCTTGTCGATTTCAAGCAGTTATTAATTCAAGAGGAGGGAATACGGGTTAATAGTGATAGGTTTTTTCCTTTCAGAATAAATCGAGAAAACCAAAAAATATGCTTGGGATTCAATACTGAATTTTTAATTTAGCTTACAAAACACGATACAATGGTTTATAAATTCTAAATATAAGCTTCAAACTGAAAATTTTAAATAGACCTCATAATTTCAATGTAGCCTCAGTTTTTCTCAAGGCCTCTATAAGTATACACACTTTAAAAAATATATACACATACACAATTTTAAACATTTATATATATATATATATATATATATATATATATATATATTTTTTAAAGCTTTTGAACTATTTTTAAAAAGTGTGTATTGAGTTGTAGAGCCTTGAGAAAGAAAATATATTTCGAAATGTCGGCAGCTTAACATTGGCTTCTGCCACTAACTCATATAATAAAATAAACAAATAAATAACCCATTAAAAAGATTGTAATAATATTAATTGACGAATATACGTTCAAATTCTTCAATACACATAAGAAGATTGACAATGCTTGCGATGCCCATATTAAATGTAAAAGAAACTAAGGTTCTAGCGTCATTTCCAGGATTATATAGGCGGAAAAGTATTATTTCTGAGTCACAACTCCTTAACAGATGAAGTTTCAAGGAAGATATTTTGCACACGTATTCACGTAGGCTAGGTTTATGTGAAGTTTTAAATCTATAAGTTGCAAACTGCATGTTATTGGCATTTGCAAAAAAGCCAATTTTTATCTCACGGAAAACAATACTTGCATATAAACACAATTATTTGTTTTAAAAAAAGGGCTGGTTTCTTTCAAAAGCAAGTTTTTTTTTAAAGATCTATATATTCGTATATTTTGTTATAAACCTTTTAACTTAATAATTTTCGAAACCGACAATAGAACAAAATTATTAAAATGTACTTAGACTCGCCCATGTCAAATGATTTTTGTAGTATTTTCTTGGTCTAACAAATTTATAATGATTAACTGAGAAGCAAATGTCTCCTTTCCAAATGCGCCCAATTTGCGTCTGCTGTTTATTTGGAATATAAAACTTCAAAATATATGGTACCGTAACCGTAAATTTCCCCGCCTTTTTGATGTATGCTCTTTAAAATAAACTATCAAATAAGAAATTCAATAACCATTACACTTTATAGAGTCTGCCTAGTGAATAAGTGGTTTTGTATATAATGGGATGTAATAATCGTCCCCATATATAAAAGCTATACATATTTTTAATATTGAAGTTTTATTGCCTAGCGTTACCATTAAATTTGCTGGTGTTTAAATCAATAATTTTAATTAATATCGAGACAAAAATATCAACACAAATCGATATTTTTCCATAAGATTAATTTCATAAGAATAAACTGATTTTATGTAAACATGAAAAATTTGTATATTCAGACAGATCACGGTTGTGAGTTTAATTATTTGGTAGCGTGACTATGGTTGCCTAAGAGAAAAAATGATAATTTTGTTTTTACTTCTAAAAGCCTCTAGATATTTGTCGGATTTTTATCTGTCCGTCTATTTGACTGACGGTATTTCTGTTGGCATTGCTAAAAATTTACTTCTCTAATTGACATAATGGATGATATAAAATGAACAGATAACCATTTAATGAAAGTCCAATCTTGCGAATCGACATGCTGGTTTAATAAAATGTTTAAAAAATCATTGTAAAAAATTTGGTTATTCGATTGTCTCAAAATTTTGTACATTAATTAAGTGTAGATCAAAATACAAGAGTTCTAACGACACTACACCACAACTAACCACAAACTAAAGTAACTTATCCTAACCAAGACTATTTATACGTAAACGTGGTCACACTTGGTTGCACCCGACTGCACCGTTTCAATTGTATTCAATAATCTATTATTAGATACATTTTTAATCAACTTAAGATTATTTATTCCTATTTGGAGATTGTTTTCCAAAGCATGTTGGGCAACGCTTGACTTTTCTGTTCTTCCGTATCTTAAATGTGTCAGCGTGAGCGTTCAGTTTGCCGAACATATTTCAGATCGCAGTCATTACAGCTAATTTCATAGATGCCACTCCTATTCTTCAAATCGACTTTGTCTTTGGGGTTTCTAAGGAGATTTTTCAAACTGTTCTCCGTCTTGTAGGCTACTCTAAAACCTACGTTTTTAAATACTTTTTCTAGACCTCTCGTATATCTGGGATCATACGGGATTACTATGAACTTATTGGAAGCCTCGGGTGCTTGAAGAGTAGTAGCATCTTTTAACATTTTCTTATGCTTATGTCTATTTACTAATTTATATACAAAATTATCATTATATTGCGATGTTGTGTTGACGGCAATGAAATGAGTCGGATGTTATATACCTATCAGAATTAGTAAATTTTCCATAAATATCAAATTCTAATTTATGGTTATTTCTAATAACTAACGTGTCGAGAAAAGGTAATTGCCCATTGTTCTCTTTTTCGTACGTAAAATTAATGGAAGGATATTTATTGTTTAATGTTACTAAGAATGTGTCCAAATTTTCTGTTTTAGTATTAAATAGCAAATATACCGTCTACGTATCTATACTACACCCTTGGGAAATACTTGATTTATTTTTTGAATTGGGTTTCTAATCTACCCATAAGCAAATTTGCAAGGAACGGAGATAAGCAATCGCCCATCACAGTTCCCTCAAGTTGTTTATAATATTTATTGTTGAACTGAAAAAAAAATATAATAATAGATATTTGGATGCATTTGAGAGTATAGAAATAGTTAAATGTGGTAAAAAAGCACTAAATAAAGGGATTATTCCCTATAGTCCCCTCTATTGTTTACTTGACAACGGTGCAGTCGGGTGCAACCATGTGTGGCCACATTTACCTATAAATATTCTCGGTTAGGATAAATTACTTTAGTTTATATCATCTGCTGACAATGCTAACTTGGTTAGCGAAACGTGCGTCCAAAACGTAACAAGTTGTGGTGTAGTGTGGTTAGAACTATTGTATTTTGATCTATGGTCCAGTGTTAGGACTTAACAATTAAGTGTATCATAGAAACTAGCTAATTTAAAATAAATATTAAGTGATATAAAAGATGTTTTCTAATTGAATGTCAATATTTAAGGTGATGTTTGGGTTCATTTTCAGAAGAAAACTTCATATGAACGTGTGTCCTAGCATCTTAAATTTTGAGATACAAAGTTTTTAAAAATTAATCATTTTTCGAAAATATCTGTAATACCACTCTAGATATTTTAATGAAATTTGGTACTATGCATCAAGGGGCATTTTTTGATGTACCATATTTCTTTTTGTTTTCACCAATGGCGTTCGTGCGGAATCTGACTCGCATATTCCGGCAGACATTGATGGTATGCCACTGATTCCCCTTAAAATACAAATCGCTTTTAAAATTCCCATTCATTTCTAAGGAAATTTGATCACTCGGTTTTCATCACGGTTTTCACTTAAAAAACGAAAACCGTTTCTTTGCACGTTCATAACAATATCGTTAATATGACCATGCAATCAAATAGATTTGATTTTTTAGGCGAAAATTCAAGAGATCAGATCTGCTCGTTAAAAATAAGGATGAATGTGGTATTACATATATTGTTGAAAAGTTATTAATTTTTAAAAACTTTACCACCCTATATCTAAAAAGTTAAGACGTTTAGAACACAAGTTCATATGAAGTTTCCTTCTTAAAACGGACCCAAAAATCACCCCTTAAATATTGACATTGTATTAGAAAACACCCTGTATATTTCTGAAAAGCATCGAAGGATGTGCTGTAAGCTGCTTTAAAATATACAGGGTGTTTCATTTTAAAAAATACAAATTTTGTGTCAATATTTGAGGCCTCTAAAAAAAAACTAACTGCGCCATTCTATTCTACCTAAAAAACTCTATAATGGTTCTTTTTTCCTTTTTAATTAGCTCGTGTTATAACTAAGATAAGAAGGTTGTCCGGAAAGTGAAAATGCATTTCAACAACAAAGATGGCCAGGTAAATTTTGTTTACGGCATCTTTCGTTTAAAAAAAAAGGAGGACAGTGCAGGCAAAACAACTTTCCTTTATCTTCAATAATAACCGCTAAATTAACGAAAATGTGACACCATGTACATACTCACTCCTCTAACGAGAATTTCCTCTTTTAATATATTGATATAAGGCTGGCGTAAAACAACCGGAGTCTTGTAAAGTTCTAAAGTTAGAACAGCCAAGCGGCAAACTCCATCTTTCCGACGCCGCTTCCCAAGTAATAAAAAGAAGTAAAACTCGGCTTGGGTTTCCAACAGCGACAACAGATGACTCATTGATGAGACCTCACTGTGGGAAACTTCGATTATAGAGATGGCAAAAAAACATCGAGGTTAGGCGCTGCTTTATTGAATAATAGTCATCTTCTTTTAGACATTTTTTGTTAATAAAAAAATAAAACAGGTTTTATTAATATAAAGAAACAAAATACGTTAATATGTAGGCCATTTTTCAACAGTGGCGGCTCGTGGGTGAAAAAGTAAGTGAAATGCAAATGAAGCAAGAAAATATCGCAATAATTTTTTTTTCCAGAGTTTTTTTATATGTGGAGGGGTAGGATATTTTTTTACGACCCTAAATTTTGTATACTAAATCAATTCTCCTATCCTTCATAGCCGCAAATTTATTTATAATATCCTCATAAAATGGATGAGTTGCCCTAATCTCCTCATGAAATTCTTTTTGAATTGAAATATTGCCTAGAGAAGTAAGTCTTTCTTGAGATATTGTACTTCTTAAATAAGTTTTTACACATTTGAAGCAAGAAAAACTTCTTTCCACTGAAGCACTTATCGACGATATTGTCAAAAAAAGGGAAAACAATTTATATACTTCGATAAAAAGATTTATTTTTATTAATTTTTTTCACTTGCTCTTGCTGCGATATATTCCAATTACTCTCATTGGCAAAAATAAGACCTGATAATAAGTCTTGAAATCTTAGTGTCATGTCCATTAAAATATGGTCCAATATTCTATAAAAAAGGGTTCTATACTTAGCCCTAATTTCTTCAGGTGAAAGCTTAGCAAGCTCACGTTTGTAATGATTTATTTCTGTAATAGAATTTGCTTAATCAAACATGGTATTAAAAAAATGTTCATTTTTTTACAGAGGGCCTCACGACAGCGTTATATATTGGATATGCAAAAAAAATGTCAAGCAAGATTTTTTTTAAGAACGTCAAATAGTATGTCCGTGATAGAGAAAATGTCATTAAACACTAATGCCACAAACGTGAATTCAAAATCGTTCATCTCACCTAAAAATCCTTTCGCAAGGCGGATTGATTTTTCATCATATTTGTCACAGTTTGTAATAAAGTCTTGAACAATCACATTTACTAACCTCGAATTTGAAGTTGTAACAACACCATACATAAATATAACAGAAAACAGTTAAGGAACTCACCGGTTACAGCGAAATCCGCGAAAATAAAAGTAAACAATCACCGCAAACTGAACAACACGTGGGTATAGTGTACTGCGCCTGCAATTCACCGAGAGCGTTGTATGGCGCTGGGCTCGACGTGATCGGATACGCGTTGTCATGGCAACATAGTAGGAAAATCGTAAACTCAACATAGCACCTCCAGCAAAGTCAAAGTGGTTTGCGCCACTGTTATAGTTGTTATAATAAACTCCGATTGAAAGTTTTAAAAAGACATGCCGCCAGCGGTCAAGTAAAACATTTATTCGAGATGTACAGTTTATTTTTTACCAATTAGGTGAATAAATGAATGTAAAAACTAAAATTTTAAGAGATATATAATAAATATAGTTAGATGTAACACTTCACCTACTTCGCCTGAATAGCCGCCACTGTTTTTCAAAGAAACTATATTTGTATTTCTGAACCCTTTCCGTTGCAGGGTCCTTAGATACCGGAAAACATGTTTTCTCAATTCCGTCGGCCTGTCTGTCTGTCTGTCCGTTCCCGGCATTTCTAAAAAACTGCTTATACAATTGACTTCAAAGTTTGATCAAAAATTAAGTCATATGGAGATGTCATGACCCAGTCAAATGTTAAAAAAGTATTAATAAAAAACTACTTAACCAATTTGCTTCAAATTTTGCACAAAAATCAAGTATCAACGTAGTAATCAACTGGTAAAATTTTGGGACGAATCAAATATGGCAAAACAAAATGGCGGCTTATTAACATTTTTGAAAATTCAGTCTTAAAAAACTATCTAATAGATAAATTTTAAATTTTGTACAAAAATTATTTGTTGTATAGAGCAGTGGCGACTCGTGGTGAATTATATTGGGAGGTCAATAACAAATTTAAAAATAGGCATACTTAAAATAAAAATAAATATCTTATCTTAAAATTGAGCTTTAAATTCTGTTGAAGTTCAGGTCTACTCTTCGTTCCTTAGAATGGGAAAAATGCTGAATGACATGTTCGTTAAAATTGCACACACATTCCTTTTATAAACGATTTCTCGATGCTTAACATTGCTAAAGCGGATAGTCTATCTTGGCCCAACCCCTCAACAAAATTTATAAGCCCTTGAAAAACCCCTGGATCATGGCCACGTAGTGCCAGCTTGAATACCCCGCAAAATTTTACACAATCGATAATTTTGTTTAAAATATAACGATTTTTGGATACATTTTCATTAAAATCTCTAAGAGATTTTCTATAAGCTATGTCTAGCTGAGTGCGAATATCAACACTTCCTACCAGAACATAGTTCACCGAACATTTCATGTGATCTGCAGAAAACGCATGTTTTTTTATTTTTTCTTTTAAGTGTTTTAAGTAAAATGAGTTAGAGACTTCACAACCACATATCCAGTTAGCTAAATCGTAGATACTTTTGCGAAAGTTTCGATGAGCCTTTTTATTTTTGTCTTTACTAGTTTATCGTATACTAAGTTCTGGCAAATTGCGACCACCTACCTTGAATTCGGTTATTTTATTTCATCTACATTCACAACTCAAACATAGACCACCTTGAAATTCGTTATTTTTGCAAAATTAAGTTCGTAAGCACTTTAGTTGTTTATTTTTTTGCACTAGTCACTAGCAACATTTTATTTCCTGTATATTTCCAATTCAAACATGGATCATAAAAATAAAAAAATATATATTACAAAAAAACAGTATATAAATCAATTTTCATCGATTAAAAACGTCCGAAACAATATCGAGTTAGAATATCGACCACGCGACCTCTAATAATTGAACTTCCGCATGCCGACGTGATGCCGCGACCGATCGATTAAATTATGAGAAGAGACCGGCTGATGACCCAAATCGCGATTTTATATTCCATTTGCTATCACGTTCGGCTGCCGCTCGGTAGCTGTGAAATCTTCGGTTACTTTCGTCAAGCTTTATGGTAATCAGGGCAATTCGGACTGCCAGCCTAGCTTAATACAGCGTATTTTATTATGCATAAGGAACGCAAAGATACAATTCGAACCGCCGCGCGCGGCTAATAGTGTAGCGTATTTAACTTTCCCCAAGGTTCGCGTTTTATTACAACTATTAGGAGGGACGGTCAAACGAATAATTTATTTTCTGAAATTCTTTTGGGGGGTCATTGACCAAATGACCGTATGGAAGAGCTGCCACTGGTATAGAGATAAACTGGTAAATTTATGGTACGAATTCAAGATGGTGGAACAAAATGGGAGTCAAATGAAATGTGTAAAATCGTGAAAAAAATTCCACGATTTACATATTTTTACCATTTAGCATTATTTGACAAAATCACGTCAAAAGATTAAGTGCGACATAGGTAGAAACTGGTAAAATAATGGAACAAAATGGCGCCCCAAAAAATGTTTGAAACATGACTATGAGCAGAACTAAACTGTGTTATACTTTACTATTCTTAATAAAAGGAACTATTCATAACCAGGGAAAAATTTTGAAAATTGTATAACAAGAAAAAGTCATTGTAGACTTCTTCTTGTTATGCAACTTGTTATACAACTTCATTCAAAAAATTTTGAATTATACAGGGTATTTCACAAAAGTGAGGCAACTTTTTTTAAATGGGACACCCTATATATTTTTAAATATTTGGATTTTCCAAGAAATTCTCCATATAAAACCATATTTGGTTAAAATAATGGAATTCAACAACGAGACAAAAACAACACCACAAGAAATAGCCGATGCTTTTGCACATCATTTTGAATCCTACTATGACGACTACTCGGGTCGGCCGATAGGTGTTTGGCCTTCCCGGGAGGCTGCTGTGCTCGTTGATCACCATTTTATGTCTGAAGAAGTTTTTAAGAGGTTGAGTGCCCTGGATGTTACTAAAAGCACTGGGTCGGATGGAATACCGCCAGAATTTTTGAAGAGTTGCTGCACATCATTGGCTACTCCTTTGAGCATGGTTTTTCGTTCAGGGAAAATTCCAGCTCTGTGGAATTCTTGGGTGGTTCCTATTTTTAAGTCTGGGTCGAAAAAGGAAATTCAGAATTATCGTGGAATTTCATTGTTACCAACCATGTCCAAGATTTTCGAATCCATCATAACAGAAGAACTTTTTGAGACTTTTAAGCATCGACTATCCCCAAAACAACATGGCTTTTTCGAAGGAAGATCTACTGCCACTAACCTGGGTCTCTTTCAGGAATACTTAGTAATGAACATCGAGGGAGGTTCACAAGTGGATGTGGTCTATACCGATCATGCAAAAGCGTTTGATCGGGTATGCCCTGAAATACTTATAGCAAAGCTTTCTGCTATGGGCGTAACTGGATCATACATTCAGTGGATAGACTCATACCTCAGGAACCGCAAACAGTGTGTAAGGCTTGGCAGTGTAGCATCCCGGGAGGTAAACGTGACGTCGGGAGTGCCCCAGGGATCCCATTTAGGGCCAGTATTGTTTTTACTGTTTATAAATGACATTGCATCTGTCTTTGAGAAGTGTGAGTATCTTTTATATGCCGATGACCGTTGTTTTACACTGTGCGAAACTTTGAGGACTGTGTGGCTGTCTAGAATGACCTCAATAATTTAGCTAAATGGTGTGACTTAAATTTTTTACAAATTAATGTGTCTAAGTGTAAGATTATGCGTTTTTACAAGTGTAAATGTCCATTAGAATATCCATATTCCATTAGAAATACTGTCTTGGAATCTGTACATAGTTTTAACGATTTGGGTGTTACTTTTAATAGGGATCTTAGCTTTAACAAACACATTGACACAATTTTAATGAAAGCTTCTAGGATGTTAGGTTTTGTTCGTCGCACATGTTTCAGGATCTGTGATGTTAGGGCCATTAAGTCATTGTATAATTGTTTGGTGCGAAGTATTTTAGAGTATAACAGTGTTATTTGGTGTCCTAGTTATAACTGTCACATACAGCGATTGGAAATGTTCCAAAATAAATATGTTAAGTTTCTTTTATTTAAGTTGAGATTTCCATACAAGGACCTAACTTATGCAACACGTATTCAACTTGCTGGAACTGAAAGCCTACAAAAACGAAGGAATAATGCTTTAGCATGCTTTTTGCATAAGCTCCTAAATGGTACAATTGATTGCAGCCATGTACTGCCTAAAATATATTTTCGCATACCTCAAAGGCGAACAAGATCTAGGAACCTCTTTCAAAATATGTATCATCGAACTAATTATGGCATGCACCAGTACTTTACTGATAGGCTTATGAGGAACTAGAACGATAATTTTAGAGAAATAGATCTTTTTAAGTTCAGCTTTGAGGTATTTAAATGTAGAATTAAAGATCAGCATTAGTTAGAAGCACCAAGGATTGATTTTGATTATCTTTAGTTAAAACTTTTTTTTTATGTACAATTTGGAGTTATTACTCTGTATGTTTGTGTGAATAAATAAAAATAAAAATAAAAAAATAAAATTTTATTTCGCCGTTGCCAAATTATTCAAAATATATCTGAATTAAAAAAAAATCAGGATCCTCCATAATCTGTTATAACTTCTAACCTACAACGATTTTAACAAAGAAAAATTGTACCAAAGTAGATAAATGTCTAACTAGGAGTTTAGATAAACGCATACGTAAAAAATTTATACAGGGTGTTTGCTGCAAACTCGCTGAAATTGAAACTAATTTGTCTTTAATTTTTTAAATAGCACACCCTATATCCAACTATCATTTCGTGTTCCGTTATTAGTCCTCTCTCACTTTTATTAAGGTGATCTTATACCTATCTCTAATAGTTTTTGCAATATGTTAATTTTTATTAATTGTGTCGTTGAAAATGCATTAAAACATATTGATGTACTTTTATTGTGTCAGTTTAATAATGAATGTGTGCCGCAGTAAAATATGGTTTCATCAGTCGTAGCTCCAATTAATCTGTAATTGTAGTGTCAGGCAGACTACCAGCGTCGCAAATTATTCAAATAATTATTTCACCCCGTGTTACAATGCGGCTTACAAATGCCTGTATAACTATTGGTACAATGGTGTCTGGTTTTCGGCTGCATACAATTTGTTCATTTGGTTTCAGCTTCATATTGAAATTGAATCGAAATGAGGCATTTTATATTTGTTTTTGTATAAACAATGTGTGTATATATATATATATATATATATATATATATATATATATATAATGTGTTTTCATTCCGGGTGTACATCCGTTCACTACTGTCGTTCTGAAAAGAACAGAAACGTTAGCATATTTTTTTTTTTTAGAACGACAGTAGTGAACTGATGTACTTGCATTGGACAAGATTACTATAAACGAGGATTTCCAAGCACATATAATAGATCTCTCGGAGCATTGCCTCAAAAATACTTATTTTTCTTTCAACGGGCAAATGTATAAACAAATGGATGGTGCTCCAATGGGGTCCTCGCTATCACCAGTAGTCGCGAATTTATTTATGATATACTTCGAGAAAGAAGCTCTTGAGAAAGCAAGTTTAAAACCCAAATTATGGATTCGTTATGTGGATGACATATTTATTATATTGCAACATTGTCATGCAGAACTCGAAAAATTTCTGACTCACGTAAATTCAATCCACCCCAGAATACAATTTACTCTAGAGTTAGAGGAAAACAACAAACTACCATTTTTAGATGTTTTGGTCACAAAACTGCATAACGGACATTTCGAATACACCGTGTATAGAAAACCAACATATACAGACAGATATTTAAATGCAAAATCACATCATCACCCAGCACAAATTCAAGCTGTGGCAAATACTCTAATATCTAGGTCCGTGCGACTAACTGAAACACAGACGAGAGAAAACGAACTTAAGGTAATATCTAGTGCTTAAAGAAAAATGGCTACACAAATCGCACCATAGAGAAATATGAAACGGGAAAGCAACGAGTAGTCTTACCATATGTAAAAGGCACAACAGACAGAATCGGAAGAATTCTGAGGAAACACAACATACAAACAATACACAAGCCACAAACAACTATAGAGAAACTACTCGGAAACCCAAAAGATAAAATCAAACTGGAAAACCACGGAGTGTACAGTATTCCGTGCCAGGACTGTGAAAAGTTGTACGTAGGGCAAACTAACAGGCGAATATCAGCAAGAGTGGAAGAGCATAAACTCAGCATCAGAAAGAAACAAACAACCTCAGCTTTATTCCTACATCATCAGGAAACCGGCCATAAAATAAATTTCGATGGGTGTAGGGAGATTGCCAATATAGAACATTATAAGTATAAATACCAGAATAATCCGAGAAGCCATAGAAATTGAAAAGCAAGGCGATTTAAATAAAAGGGACGCATCAATAAAACTACCAACAGTATGGAAGACAATAATCGACAAATCTAAAATCGCAAAAAATCAAGCGCAACAACAACAGCACCATCCGGAAAACATAAATAACGGCCAACGCCTGGCAGATATAACCTTCGGCCCCGAGTGGGGGTATAAAAGGAAGCGTCGCAGTCACCAACACTTCAGTCTCTATTCGGACGCGAGAAAGAAAGCTTCGAAAATGGCAAATGGCGAAACGTCGGCAAAACTGTTCTTTTCAGAACGACAGATATATATATATACCGGGTGACGACGAAATTATTAACAAAGCTGTAACTTTTTTAAGATAAGTACTATTAACATAAAATTTTATCCTTGTAGGCCGTTTTGCACCTGCAGAAATTATATATTTCTGCTATTCTACATATATCTTTTCCGGCCAAGAACTTTTGATAAAGGTGTGTGAAAGCGCATTTTTATTGATTTTAGTATCTACTCTCCGTATGATGGTGCTAGTGCATACTTTGCCAAATTCCTATCGGTTTGCAGCCGGAAACCACCGGAGCCCCAATAGGTGGCGCTAAGTATTATACTTAGCATGTAGTACTGTTTCAGTATGATAGATGTTTCGTTTTCGATTTTGTCGTATCGAGCAATCTGTTATTTCAGATCTCCCTGGGTACAAGCCTGCCTGATGAGGGTAAAGGCCCAGAAATCATGATCGCAGGAGGGTACCCTGTGACATAATCGAAAGCAATTCTTCTTGTAGGCCGTTTTGCACATGCAGAAATTATATATTTCTGCTCTTCTACATATATCTTTTCCGGCCAAGAACTTTTGATAAAGGTGTGTGTAAGCGCATTTTTATTGATTTTAGTATCTATATATATATATATATATATATATATATATACCGGGTGACCACGAAATTATTAACAAAGCTGTAACTTTTTTAAGATAAGTACTATTAACATAAAATTTTATAATGTATATGGTTACTTATAAGGAAGATTTTCACTGTATAAACAATCGACTGTCGTTTCCGGTTTAACCGGAAATGCTATCAACTTTAATATTTTATTGGAACACCCTATATATTGATTTATTTCTGGATTCTACATCAAATTCTAAACATAAAACATCTATCATACCCTATGTCAATTCCTGATAGTTTTCGAGAAAATGGCCAATGAAACTTTAAAAATTTCAATGAATAATTCCGTTTTTTGGAAAAACAAATGAAGATAGTTCCAATTTAATACTGTAAATAGTGTTTGTTTTGCAACTCATTGCATCTAATGTAATAATTAAGATACTTCCGATTTACCTGGAAACGTAGTGAAAAATCACCTTCATACGATATTTTCTCGTTTTATTTTAATGGGACGACCTATAAACCTACTCAACAGCTAACTTTTAAATGTACCTATATCAAATACTTTTCAAGATATTTCCAATTGCACTGTGCAATTACCTTTTTAGCGCTCAGGCTGATAAATGACAAATACTAAATTTTTGATCCAAAGTAGCTGTGAAATGAAGAAACACCACAGATGCCACTCTTTAATTCAGCTTCTAATTTTTAAAGTAGGTACTTTAGTTCAGAATTATTGTTTTGCCCAATGTTCGAATTAAAAAAAGGAAGTTATTAGAATTTGCAAACGTACTGCTCAAAACTGTTTTTGCAAATGGTATATTTAACGTTTTGCGATCAATGAAGGACTGGGTTTTTGAATTTCACATGATACTAAATTGAGTTCTATATAAATATAAAAGAGGAATAAAATGCCTATGATATGTTATGTGTAAGCATATTTTGTACTTGGCAGCAACGTAAATTGAATAAAAACGAAAGATTAGTTAACCTTATAAATATAAATAAACTTACCACAAAAAGTTATTTCAAAATGACTGTTTTTTGATGTTTTCACACGCTGTATAACTAATCATTGTTTATTATTTACTATAAGAAATGTTGCCAGTCTACTTAAATAGGTATTTATTAAGGTCACTACTGAGTAGCTTCAACTGTCATTATGTCACAAAACATTAATTTAAATAATATTCAAACACAAAAAAGTCGCTGAACTCAAGGAAAAACAAGAAATAGAAATCAATCTAAATGAGTAATAAAAAACCGAGAAAATAGGTCATCTACAGATAAGGTCTTCAAAACGTTGTCCATTAACTTCATGGCTCATACGAATTCTGTTATGAAACTCTTGTAAATTGTTTTCCATCTGCCTTGGAGTTATTTCGTCTATCGCCCTCGTATGCCCTATTTTTCGAGTTCCTAGTACTCCAAACCAGACCTTAACACTTTTCCCTTACCAAATGCGTCCAGAACAACCGAAGAAAAACAACTACTTGTAGTTATCCACGGGGTTCTGGAAGAGTTATCTAAAGAAACTATCATAAAATTACCGTAAGAAGAAGGTTTTAACCCCGAAAGGGTCATACGGTGGTACAACAAAAATAAAGTTCCAATGCCCTTAGTACTAGTAACACTTTCAAAACTAGAGAAACATATTTTCAACCTAACTAATCTCAGTGATATGAGAATACGAGTATGGTGGAGTTATACTCCTTATATGAAAACCTACGTAAGTGTAAGCATATCAAAAATACATACCCACCACCATATCCTTGCCTACACCAACTATGGAAACTACCTGCTCCACCGCCTTTACACAAAATGAGGTAACACCTACGGATATTCCCAGTATTACTGAAGGCTCCAGCAAGCTGACTTGTAATAATACACAACGGTGGCACTATGTAGTCGTAAGAAATCTTCCTGCAGGGTTTACGCCTAACAACATTAACAACACTACGTTAAGGAGAAGCTTAGGACTACAGAGTTTATTCGCTGCTACCACCTAATCAATCATATCTCAAATATTGATTTTAAAATTGGAACTCAGTCAAAAAAGTCAGCTGAAAAGCTTTTAGACAGCAATCTATGGCCCCATGGCGTAGTAGTAAAACGGTCAGCTGTATCCGAACTTTCAGAAAAATCTACACCGAACCTCCCACCTCCCTCCACACCGAAAAAACTGCCCACCAACTCGAGCTCCGTCAGTTCACTGGTTGTCTCCTCTCCAATTTCTCAAAAGGGCACTATAATATCTTCTGACAAAGAGGCCATTGCTGCCTGCAAAGCAAATGTCTTGTTGAGCGACAACTGCTACAGTCTTTCCAAGAAAGCTCCTATTGACCAAGAACCTATTTTTGATCCAATGTCTCCCCCAACAGTGAAGCTTACGCGAACCGAAAAAAGTTCTGATAACCGTTTCCTCATTTCAAGACTAAGAGAACCAGCCATTTTAAAGGCCTTCAAGTTATATCTCGCCTTCCTGCACGACCAACCTGCGCCAATTCACTTTGAAGGGTTTACAAATACAAGCACCAGGCTGTTTTTGGCTTCTGAAGGCATTCCTATAGATTATAGAACCCTACATAAGATATATTTCGATTTTCATGCTGCTTACGGATTTAACGCAGCAGAAGTGGAAGCGGATCTTGCAGCCTATGAATCCTATATATCCTCGGAGAGAACGATCCATCTTCAGAGGACCAGAGAATGCCATAAAAACTATTTTACCAGCAATTCTCCCAAAAAAAATTTTTAGAAAACACGACGTGTCCTGAGGAACTAGATTCCTCAAAACTTCCTGTTGTTACTAGTCTTAATATGGTTCTAATTAATATTGCTTCTCTAAGAAATAAAACTGACGAGTTGTACCTATTTCTGGAAGAATTGGAGTTCCCCCAACTTGTTGCAATTACTGAGCACTGGCTGAATCTAAACGAACCCTTTTATATTGAGAGGTATACCACAATAACTAGATATGACAGAAAAAACTCAGCTCATGGGGGAACACTGATTCTATCCCTAAATGGAGATTTCATGTCGGTATCTAAATATGATCATTTGTTAGCGGATAGCTCTTTTGAATTCTCTATGGTATATAATCAAAACCTTGATCTTTATATAATTTGTATTTATAGATCACCAAACTCTGATGTACAATCATTTTTAAATAGCCTGGTAAGTTTGCTAGACAGTCTACCGATTAAAGGTAAAAAAATTCTATGCGGGGACTTTAATATTGACTATGCTACTATTTGTGCCATCCAAAAATATCTAATTTCTATATTCGACTCTTTCAGTCTTTCAATGCATGTATCCTCGCCAACTAGAATTTCAAAAAACTCTTCTTCTATCATCGATTACATGGCGTCTGATTTTTCTCCATCAGAGGTGCATTCACAGGTCTATAAATCAGGTCTTTCCGATCACGAGGCGGTAATTTCCAGGTTTAGTTTACCTATTAGGCCCTTACCAAGATCTCGCCATCGGGGCAGAATTTTCTCGGCCGCAAATTTCTCAGTATTTCATAATATTTGCTTTAACACCGATTGGAATTTTGAATCTGATAATGCCAACACAAACTTCAGAACTTTTTTAAATAAAACTTTAAGTGCTTTTAACAAGGCCTTCCCGCTTAAGAATATCAAACCTAAGCGGCATAAACCGTGGACCACGAAAGGAATACGAATTTCTGCTAAAAATATGCGCTCGCTCTCATATATAAAAAGATTCACCGACTCCTTTCTTATTCTCGACTATATCTCTAACTATACGAGGATCTACACTACTCTTATTAAGTCAGCAAAAAAATTACACTACCGAAAACGTCTAACAAACTCAAATAACGTTTCAAAAGAAACCTGGCCCATCATCAATAACCTCAGAAACAAATCAAACCCTGTGACTCAGATCTTGCCAAGGGCTAATGATCTAAATGATTATTTTATTAATGTAAGCAAAAATGTTACCTCTAGTATCTCGCCAAGTTTGGACCCTCTTTCGTTTCTCCCTCCTTCAAAAAATTTAGCTGATAGCTTTTTCTTAAGTCCCGTTAGCAACACTGAACTATTGAAGGTAATAAATAATATCAAAAGTAAATCTTCGTGTAGCACTGATGGCCTATCAATTAGAATATTCCTGAACTTGCCACTCCCAGTCATAGAGGCCCTTACAACATTAATAAATGAGTCCCTTATAAAAGGTGTATTCCCTGATTGCCTTAAAACAGCCATAATTATTCCACTTCATAAAGGCGGCGAAAAAACTAACTCTTGCAATTATCGCCCAATTGCACTACTACCAGTGCTATCAAAAATCATCGAAAGGCTACTGAAGAATCGTTTTATGCCATTTCTCCTGAAACATCAGAAAATATCCCCGGAGCAGTTCGGATTTCTACCCAACAAGTGCACCAGCGACGCCATGTTCACGTTGCTTAGAGGCGTCTACTTATCTCTCAATAACAACCACCCAACTGCCTCAGTTTTTTGTGACTATGCGAAAGCCTTTGATTGTATTAGTCATGAAATTCTGATAAACAAACTAAATTTTTATAGAATTCGTGGTACTTCTTTAAATTGGTTCAAATCTTATCTTGGGAAAAGGCAACAACTTGTAAGGGCTAATGGTTCCGATTCTGATTGTAAGTTGATTACAAGTGGAGTCCCTCAAGGTTCAGTCTTGGGACCTATTCTTTTTTTGTTATACATTAATGATATCACGAACCTTAAAATTAGTGGAAGAATTTCCCTTTTTGCTGACGACACAAGTATAACTTGGAGTGATTTGATACAACGTCTTTACACTCTAGTATCTCCAAAGACTTGGTTATAATTAAGGCTTGGTCCGATTCCAATATGCTTTGTTTTAATGTCGATAAAACGGTGGTGTTATCTTATAAGGGAACTTTACAACCACTTCAGGTACATAACAGGAATATTGAATACGTAGAGTCGGTTAAATTCCTGGGTTTAAATATAAATAACAACCTAAAATGGTCTAATCATATTGACACCTTAACTAAAAAACTTTCTACCGCCTGCTTCGCCATTCGATCAGTTTCAAAAGAACTAGACTAGAACTATGCTTCAAAAGAGAGCCATTCGTTATTTGTTTGGTCTAAATAATAGAGCTCACTGTCAATTTTATTTAAAAAAACGTGAAATATTAACACTTCCTGCATTATTTATTTTGGAAACGGTATGTTTGCTGAGAAAACATATAAACACCCTCCCAGAAAGGCCACAACATGTATACCCTATAGAAACTCTAGGCATGATATATATCTCCCCATTCCTTCCTCAGAATTAATAAAAAAATCAATTATTTACAACGCCATAAAACTTTACAACAATCTGCCAGTACATTTAAAATCTATCCCTATGCTTGCACAATTTCGAAAAAACACCAAAGCATACCTCATTGAGAGACCATTTTACGGCGTTAATGATTTTTACAGCGAGTAAGTCTCTTTAAATTGTCACTAATTTCGCTTGTTTACTTAAATCTTTTGTGAGTCATGTCCTAACTCGTAGCATAGAATTTTGAAAATCATCATATAGAGAAAAGAACTGTCGAACATTCACTTAAAACTTAATTATTTTTGTTAGGTATTGGATTAAAAACAAAATTTAATTCTCTTTTGTATACTACATTCTACACTAGTTCAATATACCTTCTGTTTAACATCACAATTATTTGAATAACTATAATAACATATAGTTTAAGGTCGCATAGTTGCAATTTTGATTTCAATGTCATCGAAATTATTCACCTCGTACATGTGTGTTTGTTTACTTTTGTAAGGTTATTAGGATTCATTAACTGTTTTGCGGCAATGTTATGTTATATTCTAACCTGTGTTTTACGATTTGGTAAATTGATAATTTACATTTTTAAAAAGCATTGACCTATCGAAATTCTTTTCGATTAATGTTTTGATATGTCTTATTTTAGGTATATTTTGCTTTGTCCATAAAATTGTAAAATTTTTCTGCGGCAATAAAGCATACTTTTGTTTGTTGTTTGTTTGTTTGAAACACAACGTACAAAACCAACTGACACAGTATCACCGATGCCAACTTTATGGGCACTCATAATTTAGATGCACTGCAGAAATCAAATGCCTAAAATGCGTAGGTTACCACTATCCTTTTGAGTTCAAAAATAACGATACCAAAGAAATAAAATGCGCAACACATACAGCTAATAGCATTGACTGTCCAAAACACCCTAAAAACGTCATTCCAGCACAAAATGAAAACTTCCAATGGGGATCACAAAATAATAATAATATAGCCAACAATAACAAAGGAAGTCGAAGTACCCCTAATGGTTCGAACAATGAGCAAAACTTTGCTCAATTATTTACAGCAGTCGCTCAAATGCATGAAACACTGCAAAAGCTTATGGCAAATTTTACACAAACTATACAGGAACAATTTAGGGTATTTGCACCACTTATGCAAAATAAAAATGTAAACACTATTAATAGTCAACAAAATTAAGTCAGGTTTTTCACATTATGGGCAATATTTAGATCTATGCTAATAAGCGGCGCGGCGCCTACCTATTGTTATTAGCACTAGTTTAACAATAGGCTGAATTATGCTGGCTGGCTTTAACAAGCGATTCGCCGAGAGAAAAAGAAATTTGCGAAAACTGAGGGTGCTGCCATAAACTAAATTGTCTACGACTGGTTTTGTAAAGTACGCTCCAAAAACATTCCAATATCCGGTACAATAATAAAGGAAAAAGCATAAGAAATTGCGAAGAATCTAGAAGTGAATGGTTTTAAAGGATCAAATGGATCGATGGGGAAGTTCTGCCAACTTCATAAAATCTCTTTCAGATCTACCTGTGGCGCAGCAGCGGCTGTATACTTGATTCAGTTGACTAATTTGCGGACGAAATTATGTGCTATTATCAACTACGCACCGAGAGACATTTATAACGCCTATGAAACGGGACTCTTTTTCCGCGCCTTGACAAATAAAACGTTTTCTTTAAAAGGCAAAACATGTGCTGGCGGGAAAGCGTCCAAGGAGAAACTCACTATTTTACTTTGCTCCGCTATGAATTGAGAAAAAGAAAATGCACTGCTGATTGGAAAAAGTGAAAAACCCCGTTGTTTTAAAGGATTAAGCGTGGAAAAATTGCCACTTGAATGGTACTATAACAAGAAAGCATGGACGACAAGGGATATAATGTCGGATTGGTTGATAAAATTTGACTGAAAAATGCAAAGGCAAAACCGAGTTTTAATCAAGCGACCTTTGTCATCCATGGAGTACTCTGAATCTACCGAACATTTGAAGAAATCCATAAATGTTGTAAGTTCCTTGATTTGGATTGTTGCTACATGGAAAAAAGTGGATATTCATAATGCAATTTATGATTTATACAAGTCAAAGACTAATATAATCCTTCAGAAACTTTCCTCATCTTCTGAGTCGTCCTCAAAAGGCGCAATGATCATTGGTACTATTTCGACATCTGGAACTCGTTCTCGATTCCACCAATCCTATATTAATGTCTCCGTATGTTCCACAGATTTCTTCCAGTATTCCGGCGTAATATAATTTAATAAATCTTGCCAAACAATTTGCACTTCATCTGATGTAAGACCCACTGTTTTTCGTAATATGATTTTGCCCCAGCCCATATTAATTTCATTACGTTAAACTGGCAATGGTATGGAGGCAGTCGTAAAACCTCATGGCCATTTTCCCGTAATATTTCATCTACGGCATATATTGTTGGTTTTTTAATAGATTTTGCCATTAAAAGAAGTTCTAGTTTCAGCATATTGGGTAAAGGATTTTGTTTTTGTTTTATTAGCCAGTCATAAATAACATTTTTCTTCCAGGATGAAGTAGGTTGTTTATTTGAGATTCTTGAATGATAAGATGCTTGTCCAGAATGATTAAAGATGGAGCATCTAAACTTGGAATCAGTTGTTCTTTTAACCACTTTTCAAACAGTTCACAGTTCATATTATCATGGTAGTCCATACTTTTGGATGTTGAAGAAAACAGTAAGTAAACTTGCACCTGGGAAAAATCCTGTTGAAGAACCTGCATGCAAAATGATGAACCGTTGACACTTTTTACAGACTCGTCCTGCCAAGATTTCGAACCACTTCCATTAGAAAATATCCAAGTCTCGTCTAAAAATACCACTTTTCTTTAAAAACTGGATACTCTGACTTGCTATATGTGGCAACTCGCATAAAAATCTTCGATTACAGTCCTTAATTTTGACAACGATTTTAGTCCAATTTCCAATATGCCTCGATTTTTTAAAGCTTCTTTTAAAACTTGAAGGGTTGTATTAGTTTTTGATGTGTATAAATCGTACTTTTCGTTTCTCGTCTTCTGTCTTTGGCTTTTTTCGTGTACATTTCTTAATCTTCTTCGGTAGTAAATTATGCTTTTTTTCATGCACAATTCTCTGCACAGTCCTTATACCGATTCCCAGAGCTTTTGCTACTGTCTCCTGGATATTGGGCGGTGATTTTTCATTTCCGTAATATTTTATTTTTATTAGACTTAATAGCATTTTTTTCGCTTGTGGACGCAAAAAACCCGAAAATTGTTTTCTATTACTCATTTTGTCACTGACTTGTCAATCTGACTTTGAAGTGACATCGCTCAAAGATTTTTGCAACTGCTGGTATTTATATGTTTATCCTCTTTTTTCATATGAAAATATCATAGGTCTATCTAATTCGTTATCCGAATTTTATGCGGAGGATATGATTACACGTAATGAAAGAAAAACAAACTTAAAAAGTTTGTCGTTGATAAATCGTATGACCTGCACGATAACACTGCTTTTGACTATAGTAGATATATTTTGCGTTGTTATGGTTTGAGTATTTTATTTAGTTAAAAATATTGTGCTTGTATGAGCGTACCGTATAATATATTTAGACAGGCTAATGGGGGGACCAGTGGGGGGCCATAGAATAAAAAGAAGGGGGCCGCGGCCTCCCCAGCCACCCCCCTGTCTACGTCCCTGCCCTAGTTATATAATGTACTATTATTCTAGAAAGAACTCAGAGCAAATTTCCGTAAAATCCGATATCTAAAGACACACTATGCCAGAATATTGAATTGAAGTTCTCCCAATTTCGATAATAACTCTTCTGAAAGCCGTTAATGATGTATTAACCTTTCCGGTTCTAGTTTGAACGTATCGCGTTCCCAGTAATACATCTCGTGAATAACGGGAAAATTTGGCGTCAAACAGGAATTATGGGGATTACAATTAGGGATCTATTACATTTATGGGAACCTGACGAGCCAAATACGTTCCCTCATCGAATTTTGCACGGCGACGTTGAGCAGGGGAACATAATGGGGAGCTAATGGTAAATTACTAAGGCCTATGTAGTGTGATATCGATCATTGCAGCATATTTCACTATGTCAGGGTAATATATTTAAGCGGGGAAGCTGAGAAAATGTTAAATCCATTTTTAATTACATTATATATAATACACTAGGATATTTGTTTGAAGGTGATATAGACTGAACCTGATTGTTAGTTTTAAAGTTACTCTTTAAAAGGTTTAGAAATTTTTCTATTTTAGAGCTAGAGTTACCTACATAGGATATAAATTTATGTGTATTAGTTTTTACTTCCCTTGTAAGAGGGAGTTTTGTAATCGTGAAAAAATCAACATTCCAGGTTTTTACAAATCTTCACGTTTTAGGGCCCTAGATGCCAAAAAACATATTTTTTTTCTTCATGTATTGATTTCTGTCAAGAAGACTTAATTCGCCGCAAAATGTATAAAATGTATGCAGAACAAAAAGTTCCTGGGTTATAATCGATTTCACGGAGGCTATTCGAGGATATTTATGAAATAAATTGTTCCACTACAATTTTGTAAATACTCTTCGTCGTTCAGGGTTTTTATACAAGACATTGGAAAAAGGTAAGTTATAATGAAATCACTCAATCAAACGATTCAGAATCGAATTTCTTGAAAAAATAAATATAAACAGATCGGAAAATCGAACGATAATCTACTTAGATGAAATTTTCAAGATTTACTTAGTTTAATGGCTAAATATGATGATTGTTTAAAAAATCATTTAGAGCAGTCTAGCGTTTTTCGCGGAACGTCGAATCGAATCCAGAATGATTTAATTTCCGCTGTTGCAACCATTATTCTAAAAAGAATTAAGCAGGAGATTGGCGAGGCGCGGTTCATTGCTATTGTTCTGGATGAAACAACTGATATCACTAATTTTAGCCAATTATCTATAGTAATACGCTACGTTAAAACGGACGGAAGTATTCAGGAGCGATTTTTAGGTTTTAAGAATGTGTCCGAAAATCGTACAGCAGATGCATTATATACCGTAGTTTATAACGTACTAAAGAAATTAATGGAGAGAAAAAATTAGTTGCTCAAAGCTATAATGGAGCTGCAGTGATGGCAGGATAATTAGGGGGTCTGCAAGCTAAAGTTCGAGAAACTTTCCCAAGTGCTGTGTTTGTCCATTGTTTTGCTCATAAATTAAATTTAGTTTTATCCCAGTCCATCAATCACATTAAAGAGTGTAAAGCATTTTTCGTTGCTTTAAGTGGCATGGCTACTTTTTTTTCCAAGTCAACAAAACGTACACAAGCTTGGGACTCCATTGTCCACAAACGATTGCCCAAAGTAGCTCCTACTAGGTGGAACTATAATGGAAGACTTGTGTTAACAGTATCTGAAAATCGTGAATCACTGATTGAACTATTTGAGAATATAATAGAAAATAATGAAACGTGGGACTCAGAAGCAATAAATAGTTCTAGGGAGTTTTTGGACTGTTTGAAACGAGATTTTAATTTTAATTATTTCTTGAACATATTTTCAGAAATATTTTCATTCTCGGACAATGTTTTTAATATATTACGATAGAGAAGGATCTTTCCAAGAACGCTTTGGTGTTAATATGTTGCTAGGTGTTTTAGGAACGAGAATTGTGGGCTCAATATTTTTTAATGAGTCCCTTACAGCACAAACTTATTTGAACTTTCTAGAAACAACCGATTTTTTGGACAATTTACCTCTTGCAGAAATACCCAAGATCTACTTTCATCAAGATGATGCACAGGCCAATAATGCTCGAATTTGTGTAAAATATTTAAATGACAGGTTTGGGGACCAATGGATAGGAACGAATGGACCTGTAAGAATTATTAGTGCTATTAATAATATTAGTATAACTCAAAAAGAAAATGTATTACGGAAAAATGTTGAAAAATGTGAGACCTGTATTGAACAAGAAGGTAGTGTTTTTGCAAAACTTAATTATGATCAAGTACGTTCTTTTTTCTATTTCTTTTATTATTAGTTAATAATAATCATCTCTAGGTATAATCAAGTTCATTTGTTTTCACGCTATCATATTCGTTTCTTTTTTAAAATTTAGATGATTTAAAAGAGGATTCCTTTGAACAGTAGATTATTTTGAATCCATGGCCAACTTTGCCGGTGGTCTAATTAAATAAGTGCTAGTAATATTGATTTTCGCTTTAGATGAGCCTTAATAACATGAAAATAGGGTATCAAATTTTTAAGTTTGATGCGGTCTATGGAAGTTGAATTTGTCAAATGTGGATAAAGGATAAAAAAGTAGTACTTCACTTCCAGCGTTGGGTAGGTAGAAAATTTTGAATATTCTACCACATTTTCTACACGTAGAAAATTAATTTTCTACACCAACTTATTTTCTACATTTTCTACATGCTCAAACGTAGAAATTTTTTTTCTAAATTAAAAGCCGATTTTTGTGTTTATATTTATTTTAAATAGGTGAAAAAAGGCTATTAGAATAAACTAAGAAAAAAACTACTAACAGTATCTCCAATTAATATTATTTATTATTAAAAAAATGGATAATGATATCATTAAAGCTAGAAAAATAATATGTTTTAGGTTTCATCAGAAACAGTTTTTAAAAGTAAGACTTAGAACAAAAAAATGATAATCCCTAAACCAAACAGTAATAATAAAGGGAAGAACTATGAGTACTACCACCTACAATAATTATTAATTATTACATGTATATAGTCTACAAAACTTCTTTGGCAAAAATTACAAAAAAAAATCAAAACTTATGCTACAAAAATCAAACATTTTTTCTACATCCTTGGAAAAAAATATTTTAATAGTTCTCAGATCGATTACTGTCTCTTATCTTCAAATGATATTAAATATAAGTTAGCATTTTCGAATTTTCCTCAGAGTAGGAGAGTGAACAAACGACTAATTGAAAAAGAGTCTTTCTAGTTGAGGCTTAATCGCCAGTCTGGATAGAAAAAGATAATGATTTTCTGCTAACTCCCAAAAAGTTCGAACTTTTGTAATGCTTTTCTCATTTAGTTTTCGAAATATATTTCGATTGTTTTTAAAATCTTGAAGACCATCCAGTCCTTCTGTGTCTAAATTGTCTATTAAAAAATCATTAACTTCTTTAATTTGTGTTTCATTTTGCCTCGGTAAACAGGGTGCAAGTAATTAGCGGCTAGTGAAAACAAATTCAAAGCCATCTTTTGCCGTTTTTTAATCATCAAATCATCAAAACCTTCAGGAAGGCTTAATAGCATCCATTCTTCTGCTGCATCCGCGATTGAGGCTTCAGTACATTGTAATTTCAAAATACAAGAGTTCTAACCACACTACACCACAACTTGTTACGTTCTGGACGCGCGTTTCGCTAACCAAGTTAGCATCATCAGCAGATGATATAAACTAAAGTAACTTATCCTAACCGCGACTATTTATAGGTAAATGTGGTCACACTTGGTTGCACCCGACTGCACCGTTGTCAAGTAAACAATAGAGGGGACTATAGGGAATAGGCCCTCTGTCTTTATTTAGTGCTTTCTTACCACATTTAACTATTTCTATACTCTCAAATGCATCCAATAATCTATTATTAGATACATTTTTAATCAACTTAAGATTATTTATTCCTATTCGGTGATTGTTTTCCAAAGCATGTTGGGCAACGCTTGACTTTTCTGTTCTTCCGTATCTTAAATGTGCCATGTGTTCTTTAAAACGAATGTTTATGGAGCGTTTAGTTTGCCCAACATATTTTAGATCACAATCATTACAGCTAATTTCATAGATGCCACTCCTCTCCCTCAAGTCGACTTTGTCTTTGGGGTTTCCAAGGAGATTTTTTAAACTATTCTCCGTTTTGTAGGCTACTCTAAAACCTACGTTTTTAAATACTTTTTCTAGACCTCTCGTATATCTGGGATCATATGGGATTACTATGAATTTATTGGAAGCCTCAGGTATTTGAAGAGTAGTGGCATCTTTTAACATTTTCTTATGCTTATGTCTATTTACTAGTTTAAGAACAAAATTATCATTATATCCATTCCTTTTAGCTATATTTTTAATAATATTCATTTGATTGTTAAAACGTTCTTTACTTAATGGAAAATTGACTAATCTGTGAGTTAAGAAATGGAATGCTGCCATTTTGTGTTGACGGCAATGAAATGAGTCGGATGTTATATATCTATCAGTATTAGTAAATTTCCTATAAATATCAAATTCTAATTTATCGTTATTTCTAATAACTAACGTGTCGAGAAAAGGTAATTGCCCATTGTTCTCCTTTTCGTACGTAAAATTAATGGAAGGATATTTATTGTTTAATGTTTCTAAGAAAGTGTCCAAATTTTCTGTTTTAGTATCAAAAATAGCAAATATATCGTCTACGTATCTATACCACACCCTTGGGAAATACTTGAGTTCTTTTTTGAATTGGGTTTCTAATCTGCCCATAAACAAATTTGCAAGGAACGGAGATAAGCAATTGCCCATCGCAGTTCCCTCTAGTTGTTTATAATATTTATTGTTGTACTGAAAAAAATTTTGATTCATACATAATTTTGTGAGAAGTAAATACTCATCAATAATTTCTTTCTTCAAATTATTGATTTCAAGTAGTTCCTTTAGGTACTCTAAGCTAGTGGTATGGGTACACTAGGAAACAATGAGCTTACATCAAAAGATATTAAAATTTCACCTTCTTTTAAGTGAACATTCTTAATTTTATCTAAGAATTCTAACGAGTTAGTAATCAAAGTTATCATACGAGATATTTAATTTGCCGAATTCTTCTACTAACCATTTTGAAATATTGTACGTTGGTGATCCAACAGCTGAAACAATAGGTCTCATGGACTTCCCAGGTTTATGAATTTTGGGAAGGCAATACAGTTTAGATAACTGTGGGTTACTATGGGTTAGTTTGAATTTTAGTTTATCGGACACAAGGTTTTTACACTGTTTTAAAGTTCTTTTTACTTCTGCTATCATTTTTGATAACGGGTTTTTCTCAATTAAATCATAAGGACCAGTTTGAATCAAATTGTCTACTCTTTCAAAATAATCTGTTTTGTGTAGTATAACAACCTTGTTTTCTTTGTCAGCTTTTAAATAAAAACATTCCTTTTTCTTCAGTCCCTGGATAACTTCAGTGTTTTTACGAGAAACATATTTTGACTTGTTGTTAACAACGTTTTTTGAGATTTGATTTCTGCAAGCCTCTCTAATGAATCCCTTAGTTGACTCTGGCACGTATTGAATGGAACTTTCGATATTCCCTATAATAGTTGGTAAACTATTTTTTACTCGAGGCTCTGCAAAATTCAAACCTTTATTCAAAAGGGCGATTTCTCTATTATCAAAAGACTGAGAAGAAAGATTTTCTACAATGTTCTCGACTTCCGAAGAAATTTGTTTTTGTGGTTTCAACTTTCTCAGTTTGTTTTTAAGTGAACACATTTTCTTCAAAAATTTGGCATCGATAACTACGAACATTTTTCTTTGGAAATCTAACCACTGTTCAAATTCTAAATTACTAAGCTTATAAGTGAGTTTTTTAAATAATCCGTATGTTTCAATTTCAAGCATACTTTGTTTGCTATACAGATTTTTAATTTCTAAATCTAGCCACTTTTGTTTGGCAAAAGTTTCAACCTTCCCAGTAACGGGTGATTGTTTAGGGATCTTGACTGAAATGAATTTAGGGAAAACTGAAAAAGACTTGCATGATTTTAGAAACCAAATATCTGCTGCTATTAACCTAATCTTAGTACAGTACTTACAATAAAGGTTTTGTTCCGTTGACCGTGAAGCCATGTTAAGTCCTAACACTGGAACCTGTGGTGGAAGATAGATCAAAATACAAGAGTTCTAACCACACTACACCACAACTTGTTACGTTCTGGACGCGCGTTTCGCTAACCAAGTTAGCATCATCAGCAGATGATATAAACTAAAGTAACTTATCCTAACCGAGACTATTTATAGGTAAATGTGGTCACACTTGGTTGCACCCGACTGCACCGTTGCAAACTGGATCAAACAATGTCGCACTATCTTCAACTTGCTTATTTAGATGTTCGTCAAATACTAGTTTTGTTATGCTTTGTTTAAAAGTAGTCGCTTCAGCAATTATTGTTCGCATTGGCTTCAAGTTCTCTAGATAATTTACAAATGAGTCTCTAAACGAACAACACCGAGTTTCACCAGCTAAAATTACCCTATTACCGCCTGATTTTAATAAAGCGTTTTCAAGGTCAGGTGAGGACAATTCTTTTAAAACAGACTGGATTTTCTCAGCAATATTTTCGGATACTAATTCTTTTGCTAGTAAATTGGCTGTATGACTATTACAGTTTGTGTACCATATTTGAGATCCCATCTTTTTCATATTGCTTGCATTGTCCGAACAGACCGCATATATATTAGTGTTATAAACTTCTTTTGCTAAAACTACACATTTTTCAACAATTTCTTGCAGTTTGTCCCCAGTTTCTTTCTCACCTGTTAAATTAAATGATTCCAAAAATGCTATGTCACCATTTACATTGTGAATTAGACAAACAACTTTTTTTAAGTTACTTGATGAGTTTTTCCATCCATCAATAAGCATAACAGATTCTTGATCAAAAATTTTTAATAGATTTTTTACAATTATCGTAGCACCTTGAAAGCAAAGTTGATGATAATGTTTTTGCGTGGGCAACTTATACGATGGGGGTAAAAGTTTAACAAATTTTTTAAAATGGTCAGATTCAACAACCGAGATAGGTATATTACATCCGAACATAGAGCCAAATTTTCTTGCTCCATAGATGTCATTCTATCATAAAATCCTAGGAGCGCAGTCGGCATTTTGGCGGATTTTTTTGCCTTTTTCTTAGAAGGCTAGCTCTATGGGGCCCGCTTCTAGCGTAATCTGAAAACAATAATATATTGTTTTATAAGAAGCCAATATGCTATTGTCAAAGAAAGGCCAACCACAGTTACCACAAAAAACAATAGTGGCTGCTTTATCATCGTAAGGGCAAATGGGCAATGCCCTCCCAAAAAATACACATTTTAAATTAACAAAAATGCCAAAGTAACATTTTAAATGAAACAACATTGGCTTGCACCTTATACCTTATTTCGTAATATTTTCGTGCGATATGCATCTATTTCTTTTTAACCCGAAATACACAGGTAACACCAAGCAATTTCGAAAAATTAAAGTAAAGATACTTTAACAAAAAGAGAGAAATAGAATATGCTGGGCAAAATACGAGGGAGCGAGACAAAAAAGTATAGTCTAAGCAATACCCGTTCGCCAATCAAAGCCCACGTTACGTCATCACTTTCTTAGATGAAAACGGAAGGTGGATCTAAAAATTTCTAATAAAACTAAATGAATATAATAATAACATATATAATAATAAAAAATAATAATAATAAAACTCAGTGAATTAATTACTTTCGGGTTTTGGTAGCCCTGCCTGTCTACGAACTATTCTATCTATTGATTTTTGAACTCGGCGCACACTGGGGCAGAAGTCACAATTGATATACAATAAGTGATAAAAATTAAATCTCCCTGATTTTGCTAAAATTTATGTATTCTCGTATGTTATATATTGCTGAATTATCAATTGGATTAGTAGGCGCTGAACCGGCAACTATCGGCGCGTCGCTGCTAAGAAACAGATCATGTTTTGCAGCTTGTCAAAACGATTTGTAATTTAGTTTACCTGTAGTGGTATATTTCCTTGTTTTTATAATTGATTGTGCGATAAGTTGTTGATATTTATTCTAGAAGTGACATTGCTATAGTCAAGATCAGGTAAGTAAATTATTATTTCAATCGTTTTTGGGATATATTAGGCGACTATTTGAATACAAACTAATTTTTTACTAGAGTATGACAACAATTCGCATTTAATAAAATTTCGAAAACACAAGAGATTTAGTTATGAATCCGGGCACATCCGGCTAATTTTTTTGCAAATTATTTTTCTTTAGTTTATACAATTTAATATTCTAATGCAGATTTTTGCCCCATTTTGAATTATTTGAACTTTGCCGAATACATAAACTGCTGAGAATAGCTACTTCGAAAACTTTCAAAATGACTTCAATTAAACATAACTTTGGAACCTTTCGATATTATGCGATGAAATTTGGAACAGAAATAGTTTATGAGACATTTTTCTATTTTTTAAAGTTAATGACAATTTCATATATCAAACTGACAGATGGCAATAGTTTGAATTGCTTTTATATCCGACCAAACGTTAAGATGCACATTAATGTGCATATTTGAGAGCGAAGACTATTGCCTTAGGACTACTTATTAGGCGTTAGAATAACGCTTTTTTACAAGCTTTTATTTAACCTGCAATAATTATGTATGTATGTTAGTTCGGGTCAAATCTTGCAACTGAATTTTAAAGCAGTTATCCGATTGAGCTGAAATTTTACACGTTTAGTTTGGATGACAAGGCATGGTTAGTTATGTGACGTCATTCTAAATCCAATACACACAAAAACAAATAGAGACTTTCAAACTGGTGAGAGAAATTGTATCTGATCCATCTGCTTGCACTAAATACACCGATGCATATAAAGAGTCCTTGGAAACTACTCCTATATCAATAGTAGATGTTCTAGCTCTAATAGTTGAAGCGGGTTTATCTCGCCATCAGTATGAGTTAGTGAGATCGAAAGCTCCAAAAATTTTTCCATCATATAAAAACGTACAGGCGGCAAAGAAGGAATGTTATCCAGGTCCTGAAGCAATTACCATAACCGAAACTTCTGCACATGTTGACCTACAAGCCGTACTTAATCTTACCACCAAACGTTTGATTGTCGCCTAAAATGACGTCATTTGTACTTTAAGTTGCGATGAAAAGAAAAATCTTCAGTTATATTCCAAATGGGGTTTTGATGGTAGCAGTTTTCATAGTTCATACAAACAGGAATTCTGTGGTGTAGAAGCTGTATTCATAACAAGTTTTGTTCCCCTTCGGTTGGTGACTGGATCAAAGGTAGTGTGGCAGAATCCAAGACCAGGATCTACAAGATACTGTGGCCCTTTAAAAATTGAATTTGTCAAAGAATCTACAGCTGTTTCGTTGGCAGAAAAGTGACTTTAAGTCAAATGCAGGTGGGTGAAGATATTCTAAAGGTAAAACACAACATGATATTTGCTATGATTGATGGAAAAATTTGCAATGCCATTACGGAAACGACCTCTACACAAAAGTGTTACATATATGGAGCTACATCTAAAGATTTTAATGACATCGATACAGTTCTTAAGAGATCAATAAAACCCGAAAATCTGGAATTTGGATTTCGGTTTTACATGGGTGGATAAGGTTTTTCGAATGCCTTCTTCATTTGGCATATAAACTGCCTGTTCAGAAATGGCAAGCAAGAGGTTTGGATAAAGGGATTGTTGCAGAAACAAAAAAACATATCCAAAATCAGTTTAAAAAACGAGTTGGATTGATAGTTGACAAGCCAAAACCAGGATTTGGTAATAGCAATGATGGTAACACGGCTAGGCGATTTTTTAAAAATTCAACCATTTCAGCTGAAATTACCAAAGTGGACTTAAACCTTATTGAACAACTTCATGTCATACTGATTGTTATATCAAGTGGTCATGAAATTGATGTAGAAAAATTTAGAAAGTATGCACTCGATACTGCTAAATATTTCGTTCTGAAGTATCTATGGTATAATATGCCACCGACACTACATAAGTTTCTTATCCACGTGCCAGAAATTATCGAAAGTGCCTTGTTACCAATAGGCCAATTAACAGAAGAGGCACAGGAAGTGCGAAATAAGGATTCTCGAAAAAGTAGTCGGACAGCTTCCAATGAAGATGTTTTCAATTTTTTGCTTTAATCCTCAGACCTTTTTATAACAAGTAAACGGAAACTTCCTAAAAAGAATCTTGCTTTCCTTCCAAAGGAAGCTGTGGAACTCTTACGATGCCCTCCAGTTTATGTCGAAACAGATCAATTAATATGTGTCAGATGAAGATTATTAAGTAATTTTTTTAATTGAAAATATAAATTGTAAATGTATGTAATTTAAGGTATCTACTATATTTTTACCGCATAATTTTAATTATTTTTAAGAAAAAAAGCGTAAAAAAATATTTAAAAATGAAAGCTTTTACTTCCTGCTTTTAAATTTAACTTACTTTATTTAAAAACTTGACAGCTTCATTGAAAGCTGTCCGACTACTTTTTTAAGAATGATGTTCTCTTAATTTCTTAAAATCATTATTTCACGCTTTCTATGTCTCTTCTGTCAATTGTCATATATTATTTAAAAACATAAAAGCTTGTTCTAATTTTTTTACGTTTATTTATTTTTCACTTTTAAGTTTAGTAAGAGTTGAAAAAAAATATATTAAAAATATGTCACTCAGTTTATTGTTTCCTACTTTTCAAGCCCTGATACCGGGACACGTCAAACTCAAATAAAAGCTTGTAATAAAAACAACATAAGTTCCGTTCCTGTTTTCGAGATAATGACAGTTAAAAAATTAGAATTTTTCATTTTGAAGGGCTGTCTAGTCCAACCAGATAACGTTGAAGTGAAATGGTTTGTACTTTCGTATCTTAGTTTTCAGTGCTTTATCCAATGACACTAGTGTCAATTTTATTGTAAAATATCAGAATTGTCAGTTTTTGACAGTTTACGTTCGGTTTGTCACTAGTGTCATTGGATAGAGTATTGAAAACTAAGATGCAAAACTGCAAACCATTTCACTTTAACTTTATCCATTTAAACTTGGCAGCCCTTCAAAATGTAAAATTCTAAATTTTTAACTGTCATTATCTCGAAAACAGTTGAAGATATCTGAAGATTTTATAAAATAATATACAGGGTGTTCCATTTAAAATAGCGACGTTGCCACCGGTTTTTGGATAGAAGTAGCAACACCGCATGACTCAAAATATTTAAAAACCATAGATCACGGCCTTCTATAACGGCTGTCAAAGTTTTAGACAAAATCCGGTTATCGGCTCTCCTTAAATGTGCAATAGACGGTCATCGTGAGACACCCTGTATAAAATAGACCTATTGCTAAAAAATCTACATTTTTCCATAAAACTCATAATCATATACATTGTCCTTTTAAATTATCCATTTTATCACCAAACACTTTTCGACACATTTTGTAAATCCTGCCCCACTGTGCGGCGGTCTGAAATTGTTAGTTTATTGTGTATAGGTAGGTATACCGAGGTTTTTTTACTTATGAACATATCTACTTAACTATCTAGGTCCCTATGCCAAGCCTGAGTAAAACACACGAACACAGCGGTTTTTTTTTTCTATTAAGAGAACATTTCAACTAACTAGTGAACATTGAACTAACAAAAAAAGTAGTGCCTCACTTTTGCTTGTTTTAAAATCGGTTATAATTTGCATCGCAAAAAATTCCCTGCCATATTTTTCTTACTCTAGGCGCCACTGAAAATCACTTTGGCTGCTAATAACACATCTACCTACCTTATTTTGCATAGAGCTCACAGAAGAGGTAGATGCCAATGATGTTGATTCCCGGTTCAAAAACGAATCAAGGGCAGAAGGAATAGCGGAACTTTCACCCTGGGTATCAGGTGCTTGTTGATCATTGCAATCAAAGTGAGTTGCAAAAGATGTATTATTTCTCTTTTCTGAGATTGGAGAAATTATATTTGTCCTATTTCCAAGCCTTGCAAGTTTACTTAAGGGAATATTATCCGCACCGTCACTATCTGCATCTACATTTGACTGCTCTGAAGAAATTTGAAGTATATCTGGCGTCTTACAAATATTTCTGTGTGCAAAAAGTCTTTGTTTTGCAGTATTTTTCAATGTTTTCTTACAGTAATTGCAAAAACAAGCGTTTTTTCCTTTTACCTTTATTTCTTGGAATTCGTATTTATTCAGCCATTGTTTGATATTATAACAACGATTAATCAATCAATTTTTAGATACACAGAACAACAAAACGACAGTGATTCTTAAAATAACTTTCTGTGAATTCCAGGAGTTGCTGAGGATGGGTCAATTGCCGACTAATGTACGCCGGCGACATCAGTTTATTTTGTCGTCTGTCAAGGAATAGGGCGTTAGCGCCGGCCGTTCGCCGTTACAGAATAGAGAGTTGGCGCGCGCAAATTAACGTCCGATTTTATTTCGGGAGTCAGTGTGCGTGCAGTCTTACAGTTCAAACATTTATGATAATTAATAAAAATATCCAGAAAGAAAGTTTTAATGCGATAAAACATATTCTACTTAATATTCTACCTATTCTACATTTTCTACGCAATTTTCTACATACACGAAGAAAATTAATTTTCTACGTGTCGTTACCCAACCCTGTTCACTACCCGAAGGTTTTGTTCCAGTGAGTTGACCCTTTATGATACAGGGTCTGATCAAAACTTGAAAAATCGATTTATACAGGGTGTGCTATTTAAATAAGGAAATATTCAATTGTTTTTATGTTACAAATGTTCACAATATGTCAAATGGCGCCCTGGGTAGTAGTTTCATTGTCACCCGATATATAAATAGTTAGGAACCTGTAAAAAAAATTATTAATATTAAATTGTAACAAATGTATAAGAGGACACTGGAACTATTTTAATATATTTGTGTAAATACTATATTCGGTATTATTTACATATAAAAATAAAACTTAAATTGACAATTAAATTTGAACTTAATAACTATACAATCAAGTATATTGCAGCCCTGCACGATATCTTGCCATTAATTAGCCGAACTATTCTAGAGGTTTAGGTATATTAGAGGTAATGTAGCGAAGTCACTTTCTTAGATCAAAAAAAATACTATACTTAGAGAGCATTTTTAAACAAATCCAAAAGTGAACTCAAAATATAAAGAAATGGGAAAATTATAGATGTCTAAAAATTGATAAAAAGTTTAGTCGTTTACCTTAGAAGTATGTGACTACTGTAATTAATGAATCCATCGCTACCAAAAGAAAAATAAACTAACTACTCTTTAAAATCTGGTCTAGGTTACGCAATAATTTAAACAAATAAAACTTGAACATCCACACGCATTGAAAAAAAAATCCATTGAAATTACAGAAACATTTTAATACTATAAATTACACTTTGCGACTTTTTAAATTTTCTCCAGACACAGCTAACTAATGATATACATATAAGTAATTTACCACTTGTTGATCAGATCAATATCCTTACAGGCCTTATGCCGTTACAAATATTAAATTTAATACACTTCGCCAGACACCAGACACAATTTCTAGATTAGCCCTCTTCGTCTGAAACAGAGAAGTTTCAGCAACGTTTGAGCAACGTCCGTAAAAACACAAAAGTTGATGGCATTTCCGTTTGTCGGGAAATTCCACTGAGTCACGCAATCTAATTAGCAATTATATCTCGCGGGAAATGAGTGACCATTCTGCTTAATGTCATCAGTATATTAACGACATTGTGTACAAACCGTAATGAAATGGCATCATTGAGTCCAGAAAATAAGATAAACCCATCAATTCTTTAAGGTGCTACAATACAATGACATAAATTAATATATATATATATATATATATATATATATATATATATATATATATATATATTTATACGCAACCCGTTCATTAAAAGTTTTTGATGATTTAGATAAAAATTTCAAATTTTGGGATTAAGGTAAGGTCAAGGGGTACTTCCTTTTTGAAATATTTTTAACTTCTTGTCACTTCCGGTTTAACGGAAGTTGGTATCAAGTTGCTTATTTTAAATGGAACACCCTGTATTTTATGATATTTTTGGATTCTACGGAGAATATTAATGCTATTTTATGTAGCATGTCCTATACCTTAATAATCTTAGGTTTCTATTTTTTTTATTGAATTTGTCTATTTTTATACAGGGTGTCCTAAATTCGGCGGCAAACATTCACATTTTCAAAGCCGCTAAAGTCCGTTTTTTTAAATGGGACACCCTATAACTTTAAGCACTATCAAATGTAGAATTTAGTTTTCTATCGAACTGATACACACTTGATAAAAGTAAATATATGATTATCGAGTACTTTTCGCAAAAAAGTTAATACCGTTAGATTCGCAGAAAAATCCTCTTTTCAAAAAGTGCTTGTCTGAAAAAGGTCGCCATTTGAAAAAAAATAGTTAGACACAAAAATTTGATTTCAACTTATCTTGTTCCTTGCTATCAAACTAGTTAATAAAACTTAGCGATTGTATTATTCTGTCATCATTTCAGGACCTTAGATTAATTTGCGTCCGGTCATGGCTACCTAGATAAAAAATGGCTTTAAAAAAATCAAGTCAACTCGAATGACATGACACCTTGTTTGTTTCAGGGTTTGGGTATTTCGGTTTTAACACCGATACCCCCTAAGGAAACTGCCCGATGAGCCTTTCCGGGGCAGATACCACGGCAGCAGATGGCACCTTGGCCCTAGAAACAAACATAGCGTCATGTTTTGGTCGATTCTCGACAAAATCCTTACCGTTAGTTCTTTTGTTTTGTATAACTTTTTACGACCAAGAACCGCACAGAAATTGAAATTTCTGTTTCTCTTCTATTTTTGCACAGATGTTTCGTCTTGTGCTCCAAAGTAGGTCACATCTAAAACGATTTAGTTGCACCGTAGTACCTACAGATGGCGCCACTGGTTGCCTATTTCCCTCGTCGACTTTCAAAGTCGAATGACATGACACTTCGTTTGTTTCAGGGTTTGGGTATTTCAGTTTTAATACCGATACCCCCAAGGAAACTGCCTGATGAGCCTTGCCGGAGCAGATACCACGGTAGCAGATGGCACCTTGGCCCTAGGAACAAACATAGCGTCATGTTTTGGTCGATTCTAGACAAAATGGTGAAGGAGTAATCCTGTGATTTTCGGTTTTTATGATATTAAGTTAGTATATAAATCATGTTTCAGCAAAATCTGGAGCCAAAAATGTTTTCGAAAATTTTGCAAGTATATGTGTTAAATTTTTTTAACAGAAATTTTCAAAAAAACATTTTTTTTCGAAAATGAGTGGACAATATACGTTTATATAGGTATTTTGAGCTGCTGAATGCAATAGGTACATACAAATGTACGGGAGATTAATATTTTCGGAGATATGACTTAATTTTCATTTTGAAATTTTTTTTGTTACATTTTCCGTCAAGTTAGCTTCATTTCGTTGGTATATGTTTTAAAACGATTATTTCTTAATAAATTCTTGCAAACCACGCACCCCAAAATGTTTCGATGTATATGTATGGATTTTTTTGCCGGAAATTTTCGAAAGTATTTTGTGCTGCTCAATGTAATGAATACATAAAAATGTACAGGGGATTAATATGTTCGGAAATATGATTAAATTCTCAGTTTAAATTTTTTTTTTTACATTTCCCTTCAAGTTAGCTCCATTTTGTTGAGATATGTTTTAAAACGATTATTTCTTAATAAAATAACTCAAATCTCACTCGTAGGTTGAAACACATTACAATAGGCAGTAATTTTATTCCGTTATGACGTTCCTTTTATTGTTTTTTCCTTTCATGAAAAAACTTATGAAGACCAGCCATAAATGGTCGAAACGTCTAAAGAAAATAGCTACAAAAATAAACAAAATTCAAAACCATCGTCAACAAAAATAAAATAAAATTTCTTTAATTTTATTCCTACCATCGAACCCAAATACCCAAGAAAAAACAAAATTATAATATATATATATATATATATATATATATATATATATATATATATATATATATATATATATATATATATATATATATATATATATATATATATATATATATATATATATATATATATATATATATATATATATATATATATATATATATATATATATATATATATATATATATATATATATATATATATATATATATATATATATATATATATATATAGGGTGTCCCAATCTGATTTAGCCAAGTTCTATTTCCCAAACCGGTTGAGATATTTAGTTCGAATAAAAACTAGAATTTGTAGCTATGAAGATACTTCAAAATGACATCGAAGAAAAATGTTTGAAAAAAAATAGTCCAAAAAAATCCGACCCTAGCCTTAAAATTTTAAATGTCATCCTGTATATTTTTTTATATAATTGTGTAGGATTGTAAATTCCCTATTCAGTACTCTTTTATCATCAGTACTATTTTACAAGACTTTAAGTATCATCTTTATAAAGTTCAACTGGTGTAAGGACTCTATCCAGGTGACACTGACAAACGCTTGCAATTTATTGCAAGCATATTAGTTAAAATTGAAGACGATCCAGCCTTTTTAGCTAAAATATTGTGGGGTGATGAAGCCAAGTTCCACAATAATGGTCTCATTAACAGGCATAATTCTAATTATTGGTCTCCAGTTAATCCACATTGGGTAATGGAGACTAGATTTCAACGCATTTGGAGTGTCAATGTTTGGCGTGGATTATTTAATGGAAGGATCATTGGACCCTATTTTTATGAAGTGACTTTAAAGGGAGAAAGGTACCTGCACTTTCTACAACACGTTTTACTTCAACTTCTAGAAGAAATTCAGTTGGCTGAAAGACAACAAATGTGGTGGCAGCAAGATGAAGCACCTGCTCATAATGCTCACATAGTTACTGAATTTCTCCAGAACAGGTTTGAGGCTAATTTCATCGCAAATGCTTCTCCTGTAATAAGGTGGCCCGCACCTTGGCCTGATCTTTCCCCCTTAGATTTTTTCTCGTGGGGAACCTTAAAAGATATGGTATATTTAAGTAAATCCAATGACGTAGAGGACCTGAAGATTAAAATTAGAAATGCCTGTCGCAGAATAACGCCACAAATGCCAATTGCTACATGTACGCGAATCTTTTTGACAAGATTTGAAGCTTGCGTTGCCGCTGAAGGTTTACAATTCGAACATTTATTACCGTAGATAATCTGTAAAATAAAAAAAGTACATTGTTTTTTCTTGTTTTGTTTTAAGTGGATTTTTAATTTACCCCATGGCTAACTTGATCGGAAGAAAAAAATGTTAATTTTCTAAGCTATTTCTTAATCGATTTTTAATCGGAAAAAAGTGCTGAATAGTGAATTTACAGTCCCACAAAATTATGTAAAAAATATATAGGGTGTCGTTTAAAATTTTAAGGTTAGGGTCGAATTTTTTGGGACCATTTTTTTCAAACATTTTTCTTCGAAGTAATTTTAAAGTATCCTCATAACTACAAATTCTAGTTTTTATTCCAACTAAATATCTCAAAAGGTTTGAGAACTAGAGCCTGGCTAAATCAGTTTGGGACACTCTGTATATATATATATATATATATATATATATATATATATATATATATATATATATATATACAGGGTGAGTCAACCAAGTGGCACCCCACATTTATTTCTTAAACTATTAGGATTAGCTGAAAAAATTAAATACAAAAGTGTTTCGAATTTCAACAATATATATTTTTACGGTAACTGTTATTATACAGGATCGGTCGAAAATGCTGGGCGTGGTCTAAATACAATTTTTTAAATAAGAACTTTTTTTATTCATTTTCGGATTCTTCATAAAATTCTAGAAAAAAAAATTATATTGAAGTGATATAGCTAAATTTAACGGTTTATGAGATATTAATGTTTAAAAATTGTAAATTATACCTGCGGCATAACATAAGATTTGTTATTTTATTGTTTAGTTTCTTGGGCTAAGTTACTTGTACTTTTGTAGAAAAAACACCAGTTGATGCAAATGTCATTTGAGGTTTTGTCAGTATTAAAAATTTTACATTTTAAAGTATAAATTTTTATGGCGTTTAATCAAAAGTTCCCCATCAACGAATTAAGTGACACGATCTTATTAACTGGTGAATGTCAAGCGTAAGATAAAAACTGCTAAACGTCTATACCAAGAAAAATATCCAGGTAGAAGACAGCCAAGCCGTGAAGTTCTAAAAAAAACTCTACATAGGTTTAGACAAACAGGAGGTGTTGCTTATCCTAAAAAAAGAAAAATATAATTCATAATAAACGAAGACAATGAATTAAAGGTTTTGTTAAGTTTGAAAGAAAATCCTCAAGTAAGTTCACGAATTTTGGCCAGTGAATTAGATATAAGTCAAAGTACCGTTTCCAGAACACCTCGAAAACGCAAATCCCATCCCTACCATTTATCTTTGACGCAAGAACTTTATGATGATGATTTCGAAAATAGGGTACACTTTTGCAGGATCCTTTGGATGCATATTAATGAAGACGCGTTATTTTAAAAAAATGTTTTGTTCACCGACGAGGCCTCGTTTAAGAGCAGTGGTGTAGTTATTAGGCATAATATGCACTATTATAGTATCACAAATCCCCATTGGATGAGAACAATTGACAATCAAAGAGTATGGTCTCTTAATGTCTGGGGTGGGATTCTCGGTAACCGAATTATTGGACCTCATTTTTTTGACGGTGTTTTAAATGGAGAAATTTTTTAGTGAATCATCTTCCAATTCTTTTAGTAGATGTTCCTATCCGAGAACGTCAAAACATGTTGTATCAGCAAGATGGTGCTCCGTCTCATTTTTCACTCAATGTTCGTCAGTATTTGGACCAGTTATATCCCAATAGGTGGATAGGAAGAGGAGGTCAAATTCAGTGGCCAGCAAAATCGTCGGATTTCACACAGTGCGATTTTTTTCTATGGGGATATGTCAAGGAGAAGGTCTACAAAGTTCCTCCGATTGACCAAGAAGATATAAAGGATCGAATAAGGAATGCATTTGTTGAAATTACGCCACAAACTCTTCAAGGCGTCCTTGAAAATATTGAGAGAAGGTTGGAAATATGCATTCGACAAAATGGGCATACGTTTGAACATTTGCAGTGAATTTAACGGTATAACCTGTTTTAAGTTTAAGTTGTAAGTTTTAAGTGTTGTTTTTTTATATTTTTAGTATTTTTGAATTACCTCGTATACTTACTACGTATTACTTCGAAATAATTCATTTTATAAATAAATAACGTTGTGAAGATTCACAGGTCTTTTTCACAATTTTTAAACATTAATATCTCATAAACCGTTAAATTTAGCTATATCACTTCAATATAATTTTTTTTTCTAGAATTTCGTGAAGAATCCGAAAATGAATAAAAAAATCTTCTTATTTAAAAAATTGCATTTAGACCTCGCCCAGCATTTTTGACCGACCCTGTATAATAACAGTTACCGTAAAAATATATATTGTTGAAATTCGAAACACTTTTGTATTTAATTTTTTCAGCTAATCCTAATAGTTTAAGAAATAAATGGGGGGTGTCACTTGGTTGACTCACCCTGTATATATATATATATATATATATACAGTGTGTATCAGCCAAATGGAATAAATTCGATAATAAATAAATGGGGGCGTGTTCGGAAAAACGCTTGGACCCGTCGATTGGTATTTTTAGTTGCTCATTTTCTCCAATAAAAACTTTTTACAGGGTGTGTCCTGTAACAGTGGTCAATGCCAACTTTCTTATTTCAAATGCAACACCCCGGATATTATTTAATTTTTGGATTCTTTAGGAGATTCTAAACATATTTTATGTTCAATGTCCTATACCTATCTTCAACTATTTCGGCAATATTAAGTGTTTTCAAATTTATTGCAAAAATTAAGATTAAAAAAATTAAATTACTTATTTCTTCATAATGTATAAACAAAAGTAAAAAGTTAATTTAGGAACTGTTGAATATGCTCGCCGCGAACGTCTTGGCAAATTCCTAATCTTAAATAGAAATTTCTTCTAACGTTATTTAGCATCTCAGGCGTGACTGATCTAATCGCAAGCGTTATTCGTCTTCTTAAGTCAGCTAAGTCGAGGGGTTTAGTTTTGTATACAACATTTTTAATATGTCCCCATAAGAAAAAGTCTAATGGCGTCAGCTCAGGGGATCGCGCTGGCCATTCTATCGATCCTCGTCTCCCTATCCACCGATTTGGAAATATTCCGTTGAGGTACTGCCGGACATTAATTTGGTAATGGGGCGGTGCTCCATCTTGCTGAAACTATATCATATTCGCTAGAACTTGTGGGTTTGCTGGATCCGGATACAAATTTGTCAAAGTTGGCACGACATTATTTTGGAGCAGTGCTAAATAATTATCGCCATTCAAATTGCCGTCAATGAAAAAGGGGCCTATGATATGATCCCTAACAATTCCTGTCCAAACATTAACCTTTTCAGGATATTGAGTATGTTCTTCGCTGATCCAGTGAGGATTTTCCCTAGACCAATAGCGGCAATTTTGACGATTTACATGACCGTGAAGTGTAAAGGTGCACTCATCCGAAAACAAAACATGTTCTAATTGAATAACATTGTTATCTAACATAGCCATCATTTGTTCACAAAAATAAGTTCTCCTAGCATAATCGTCTTCCATGAGCTCCTGAGTTGGTATCACTTTATAGGGATGCATTTTATTTTCTTTTAATGTTCGAATAATCGACGAATGGCTAATATCGAACATTGCGGCGGCTTGTCGACTAGAAATATGTGGGTTTTCCTCAAACTCAAGCATAATATCCAATTTAGTATCATCATTTATTGAATTGGCAGCTGCTTTTTTTATCTGCCTCACATGTCCAAGCTCGCGAAACTGCTTTGCTATTTTACTAATTGTCCCTTGGGATATATGCGGCAAATTTGGAAATTTTTCATGAAATAAGCGAGCAACTTCCACTTGTGTTCGTGTGTTATTTCCATAACCAATCATTTGTAGAATTGTTATTTTATGCATTTCTGTTAAATGAATGCAGTTAACGAAATTCAAAAGACTATGACACTGACACTGACAACTACTGTCTTGCAAAGAGAAAGGCCAGGCATTTTACGCAAAAGTAAACAAAACTTAAAAGTAAACAAAACTGGCTCTTTTCGTTCCATATCAATAAAAAGGAACGCTAAAATGGTTTTTGCTTACATTCTTAATATGAAGACCTAAATGGTAAATAAGTATTGAGTGTGTTGTAGCGAATTTTTGTAATCAAATAAATAGTTCAGTAACCAGAGCCACTTTCATGAATAATAATAAATTCGAAATAAATAAAATAAAAATAAATTTGAAAACACTTAATATTGCCGAAATAGTTGAAGATAGGTATAGGACATTGAACATAAAATATGTTTAGAATCTCCTAAAGAATCCAAAAATTAAATAATATCCGGGGTGTTGCATTTGAAATAAGAAAGTTGGCATTGACCACTGTTACAGGACACACCCTGTATAAAAAGTTTTTATTGGAGAAAATGAGCAACTAAAAATACCAATCGACGGGTCCAAGCGTTTTTCCGAACACGCCCCCATTTATTTATTATCGAATTTATTCCATTTGGCTGATACACACTGTATAGAGATCAACACAGGGAATAGAAAACATTTTACACGCTAGAATAAGGTTCTCCGATGTTTTGTTCCACCAAATTATCATATCGGTGAATTCTGACTTCCGAATAAATGTGAGTTTATTTTGACAAATATGCAGAGATCAATACTTCAATTATGGTAATAATAACAGGTTTATTAGGGATGCAAATCCGTACCACGACGAATATTATGGCATTTCTAAAAATACACATACAGTTATATCTTTGTACCAACATTCTAATGTTACGAAACTCACATGACTTTCATATATGAAAATACTAGCTTTCTGCCAAGATAAGCCAATTGGTTTGTGCAATGTAACGAGCCCAGAAAATGTTTCAGTTTAGATTACATTCTAAATGCCAATTTAAATAGCATAACAAGTCTTTGTCTTGGTCCGGAGTAAGTAAATAAGTAAATATTCTTTCTTTCTTGTTTCACATAGAATTCTTTTGGAAAGATTAGAAAAAAGTGGTATCAGAGGAATTCCACACAACTTATTTAAATCATATCCTGACAAAAGAACACAATGTACAAAAATACAGGGGGAAGTCAGTAAAAAAGAAAAAATTAAATTTGGAATTCCTCAAGAGACAGTTCTAGGCCCTATTCTATTTTTAATTTACATTAATCTATTAAAACTTAAAACATAAAAAACGGCAAAATTTATATATTTATATTTATATAAAATACTTAAAAATTCAGCCTGAAAATAATACTTGAAGGACTGATTTCAAATTGTGTGCCATAACTAATTGTGGTAGAGAGAAGAACTAGTAATGTGATACAAATTCAATATGGCGGAACTAAAGTTTCAAGAGCTACAACTTAATTGAGCCAATTTCATCAAAACCGGTTTTCTATAAGGTGTGTCCATTGTCCTTTATCCATCATTACATAAATTAGAAGTCGTCACCATGCTCGGGTTTGGTTGACCACTTCGAACCGAAAAAATTCACGATGCAAGTAGTGACGCCACCGGCTTGATGGTTTGATAACTGGTCTGTCAAATTGCTAACCATGTCGAGAATATGGTCCCAATCGCGGTTCCAGAAGCAAACAAAATAAGGCAGTTTGTTTACAAATTGGAAACAGCGAAATTATTTATTTTTATTATTAAATATATGATTGTTATAGTCTTCTAGTGTTGTCTCTGGTTCTGTGTTGGATAATATTTGGATTTTTGCATATTTTAAGGTTGGTGTTAAAAGTTTCAGGAAAAAATACAAATTGCTTACAACAGGCACAATATTGTTATTAAAAATAAACTTTTGCACATAAATTGCTAATTGTTTTTACATATTTGTTACTATTTTTTTGCAAAATTAAAACATAATTAACTACTATATATATATAAACTAACACTAACCAAAATGCGCTTGAATGTGTTAGGTTAACCGTTGTGAAGGTCTTTTTGCTATTTTGCTGGCTTCTAATTAATTGTAAATATGAACAAAATATGTTTAATAATGACCATAAAAGATTGGTTTATGTTTATTGATGAGTTGTTGCTGATTCTGCAACAAAATATTTTTCACACAAACGCCACGCAAAAAATAGTCCTGTCATTTAAAAGTAGAGTGGTCATTCCAAGTCATCAACAAGAACTCGTAGTTTCGGCCTTCAAAGTTTAAATGTATTTGATGTCGGTTCGGCACCGTCTCCATAGTGCACTAAACGACTAAACATCACACAAATACTAAACCAAAAGATATTTTTTATTTAAAAATTATGAAAAAAAATCCCGATCAGAAAACTAACGAACAGCAAAATTGGGTGAAAATAGCATCTTGATTATGACATTAGAATTTAGAAAGAGATGAATAATATAATAACCTACCTCCCGAGCATGGTATTTACCGGTTATTGAAATGTCAAATAGTAACGTAATGAAGGGCTAGTTAATGACGTTACAACGGAAAGACAAAAACCGCTTGAATGCAGTTGGTAAATACCAATAATGACCGGTAAATATTGGTCCATCCTTTGAAATCGGTTCATGTTCTTCACATGACGCAATCAAGACGTCATTATCTGACTGACCAGTGCTAGATGTTTGAGACCAGCGGTTAGTGGAAATGGAGCAAGATTAAAACACTTATTATAAATATTGACGCACACAAATGTGTTAATGAATGTCAAAATATTATTTCCATAGCACTCTACTCAAAATAGATGATAACAGATACAGAACCCGTTATTTTCTGGTAAGACCAAAATTAATATTTTAATAAGATATATTCCACTTGCCCGATGCTTGATCGAAACAATTTTAAAAAAGTAAGTAAAAACGAAAACAGAAAACAAACTATACGTAGATCTGCAAAGATTTAAGATTTGCATACTAATCTATCTTATCATTTTGTTGAATTAAAACACAGGTGAAACTACAACGTAAAGTTAGGAGAAGTTTGAAATTTTAATTATAACTTTCTCATGTTGTCTAACACAATTTAAGCTGCTTAAAACATTGCCTGCTAAACCGGTATTAACCCAAATTACTCTTTTCTCCATTTTCACTTAAATATTGTTCCCCTACAGGGTCCAACAAAATAGTTGCTCACCTTCAAAAATAATGGGACCAATCACCTTATTTCTCAGCATACCACACCAAACATTACTTTAATGTCATTTAGATTCAATATACGCTTGTGGGTTTTCAGGTGCCCACAAATACGTATTTTTTCGATTATATATTCCGGCAGATGTATAAATTATATAAATGGAACCCCCTTTTAACTTTTTTATCTGGTATTATAGAGACAAATGATTTACACAAAAGTTGGAGGGTACTATAAGTAGTTTTTAGGCAAGTAGTAATAATATATACAGGGTGGTGTGGAAAAGCGCTGCAAAGAAGATTGTGTTTTTACCTTATGGAACACCCTGTATCTTGTAAGCCTAGTTGATACACCTAGTTTTACTGATACGATATAGATTGTTACATTTATTTTAAATATTAACATCAAAAAACTATTTTTACTCGGCTGGCGCGGCAGTAGGCCATGAATCGTCAACGCGCTTGTTTTGAATGCCACGTATTATATCTGACAACACTTTTGCCAAACGTGTCTTTAGAAGTTTAAAGTGAGTTATTCGAAGCAGGAAAAAATTTTAATTATAAAGCGCAGCAGAAGATGGCGCAAAGATCGTGTTTACAATCATTTGGATTAATGTAATATTTATTATACGAGGAACTTATTGAATGTAGCCATTGGCTTTTTAGCAAAACATGTTAAATAATAAGATTTGTGCTCTTTCAGATTTATTATACATAAAATAAAATCTCATATTTCGTTAACGAAAGGAAAGTTATATTTAGAACAGTAATGTTTAAAAATTTGAATAATATATTATTATAGTAATATTTATAAACAAGACGAAACTCTCATTCAATTATTCAAATGCTTTGAGCTGCTGGAAATGGCCACCGTTCTTTTCTATGCAAAGACGATACGCTTTTTTTCAAATTATTAATCGCTTTTACTATCCAAAATGGATTTTGATTTATAGTTCTTATGCCATTTTGAATATTTTCGTGAAGTATATTTATGCTGTCGTGTTCTTTAAAGTAAATATTATTTTCAAATAACCCCATAAAAAAGTATCAAGGGGAGTTGAATCCGGGCTGTTCGGTGGCCATTTAATCGTTCCATGCTTACCAATCCAGGTTTTATAGTTTTCATTTAAAAAATTGGTTACTTGGACAATATTATGAGCTGGTGTCGCATCTCCCTAAGAGGAAAACCGTCAATAATGTTGTCAATATCATTACGAAGCATGTTAAGATAAGTATTACCGTCAGACTGTGATTGTAAAAAACTGGGCCCAAAACTCTATTATTTTTTATTCCACACTACACATTTACTGAACGCCTTCCAGAATGTTTGACTTCAAAAAAAGTTTCAGGATTTTCCACGGGCCAGAAATATATGTTTTTCCTGTTTGGAATACCTGCAGTGCTGAAACAGGATTCATCAGCCCACAGAATTCTGTTAAAGATGTTTGGATCCGTTTCGGATTGTTCCAATATATCTCTACAGAATCGCAAACGTTATAGTTTGTTTGCTTCGGTTAAATGTTGAAATTTTCTCGGCTTGAATGGGTGAAAGTTATATTTTTTTAATGTTCTATGTATCATGCCAATACTTTTTGGTCTCTTTAGCATCGTCTCGAATTGAATTGGCTAGAAAAAAATAATAAAACTATGTATGTGGGGTAACTTGTTAAAAAGTTATAAATAATCATACCTTGAAAATATAATAGGATATCTAATTATTTATCCTCATTACTAGTAATGGTTCTTGTTGGCCTCTTGAAAGATTTACTCTCATTAAATCGTTCATATATTCGCCTAAATGTATTTAAAGCAGGTATGTGCCTATTTCGATAAATAGTTATATATTCCCGTCTAGCTGCACATCTGTTTTTGTTATTTTCAATGTATAAAGATAATATATCAAATTTTTCTTGCTCCGAATAACTCATTTTAAACTCCTAAGGACGGGTTTGGCAAAAGTTTTGTCAGATATATCTATTACACAGGCCAACACACATTTTGGTGCCTGCGATTTTTCAACTGTTCCTGGGTAATTTGGATGCAGAATATAAAAAAGTTCTCAGAATTTGTCTATCAGATCTAGTTTAAAAAAAAATTGTATATATATTTTACGTTATAACTGTTATAATATATAATATTACTATTTGCCAGTTAAAAAGACACATGGATTTAAGTATTGATTGCAATTGCACTAATCACATAAAAATTTTCTTTTATACGACTTTCTAGAATGGAGTTTCCGTAGTAGTCCGCCATCATGTGGTTATCCCATCGTCCTTGATAACGATCTTTCATAGTTTTAATATCCTGATGGAATTTTTCCCCCAGTTCTTCGCTAGAATCGCCTAAGTTTTCTGGAAAACGATCTAGGTGGCTGTGGTAGTAGTGAGCCTCATGTTACAGCCGAGAATATTAAAATTTAAAAGCATAGTTTCTACTAATTCTACGTAATTCTCTGCTTTATGATTGCCAAGAAAATTTTGTACTACTTGAATAAATGAACACCAAGCGTTAGATTCAGTCTCGTTCATTGATGTGGTGAATTGTGGATCTTTCACAAGTTGCCTTATTTGAGGACCATCTTTTAGTTTTTCCGTGCTAATGCCAGGAAATTTACGTGACAAATACCCAAAACAATTTCCATCTTGATTTAAAGCCTTCACAAATTGCTTCGTTAGGCCTAGCTTGATATGCAAGGGCGGAAGTAAGATTTTTTCTCTTGAAAGCAAAGGTGCGTTGATCACGTTTTATTTTCCTTGAATCATGACATCTCTTGAAGGCCAATTTTTGTTAACCCAGTGCTCATTTTTAGCTCTGCTGTCCCAAAGGCACAAAAAACAAGGATATTTTGTATAACCACTCTGCTGTCCAAGGAGGAAGTTAACCATTTTTAAATCAACACAAATTGCCCACTGATGTTCTTCGTATTTAACTTTAAACTACGTTTTGAACTATCAATAAAAAGCCGCCAATCATCTGGAGTGTATTCAGGCAAACCCATTTTTTCTAAGAGCCCTTTTATATTGTTACAGAATAGCAAGTCACTTTCCTGAGCGAAAAAAGGCAGCAGATCCTTATCTCTTTTACGATAAAATGTAATATTAGTACCTGGACAAAGTAGATTTTTTACTTTTAATCTGGATGCAAGTAATTCAGCGGATTCCTTTGAGAGATTCAGGTCTCTTATAAGATCGTTTAGTTCTTCTTGATTGAAACACTGCGGCTAAATTTGCTTCAAATTCGCTGTCGTTTTCTGATTGAATTCTTAAAACTTCGTCAGTCGTTGATGTTTCTGTATCATCTTCTGTCAGTTCGGGTAGACTGCTGAATGATGGAACGGGTATTTCTTCCGAATGCGCTACAGGCCTTCTTGCAGAATCTAGATCAGGATATGTCCATTTGTGTCTATTGTTTCTATTTATGCCTTTAATATTAACGAGACAAAAATAGCAGTCGTCATGATGGTTTCCCGTTTCTCTCCAAACCATTCGTACACCAAACTTTAGGCACTTCCACTTTCCAGTTGTCCACTGTCGCAAATGTTCAACACATGTTTTACATATGAAATGTGGGGCCCAAGATTTATCTTGATCTCCTAAATGAACGCTAAAATAGGCAAGATAAGCTCTTTTCACAAAGTCAGAAATCATTTTTCTGCTCTCTTTCAAAGTGTATTCACCACACACATAACAAAAAACATCGGGATGATTTACACAGATACGTCTGCTTGTGGATGCCATTGTTTCAGGTTAGTGTCTTGATACTACAAAACGACCAAAATTTACACAAAATGATAGCACAACTTTACTTGGGAAAACTCAGTAATATACCAAATCGAGTACAGCCAAGCAGGTATAGAAAGGGACAATTCCAGGTATCCATTTGGTTAATTAGATTCTGGGAAATTTCTATTTTGAGGATTAAGTAAATATTTATCTCTTTATTTGTTGTCCTTTATCAGAAAAAAATATCAATTAACCTGTAACCTGTATCTCAAAACATAGAGCTGATAGAAAAAATCTGGTGGCATTTTTGGAATCAGCACGTTAAAAACATCTAAAATCAGATGTTAGATTTCCGGCACCAAATTTGTGTTTTCATTTTGTTACCCTGTGTTATGTGTCATTCAAAACAAGCGCGTCTACGATCCGTGGCCTACTACCGCGCCTGCCGAGTTTATCGTAAAAAATAGTTTTTCTGTTAATAGATGTTACAAATTATATATATTCGTAAGATCTTAAGCCTAGAAGATATAGGGTGTACCATAAGAAAAAAACACAATCTTCTTCGCAGCGCTTTTCCACACAACCCTGTATACATTAATATTACTTGCCTAAAAAGTACTTACAGTACCCTACAACTTTTATATAAAACATTTGTCTTTATAGTACCAGACAAAAAAGTTAAAGGGGGGTTCCATATATAATGGAAAACCCTGTACAGGTTGCCTCATCACTCTGTAGGATTTTATTTAAAAAAATCGTGATTCTCGTTTTTCTGAAAAATCATTTATTGACAGAAATTTAATCTTAAATGATTTTGATTTATAGTAAGCTCTTGGATAGGCATTAATTTATATGGATGATATACAGTGTGTCCCAGATTCGCTTCTCTATACAGGGATCTCGGTTCCTATTATACCTACAGCAAAGGTTAAATGTGGAAAGTTTTAGAGGAAACTTATTGCATTCGATATCCGGCTTTAGATTTACGATCGATCAATTGTTTTTGGAAATATCGGAGAAAAACCGAAAATGACGGATATCGTTTTTGGCCAGTATATCCAGAACGGTAAATTTGACAGCTGCCAAAATGTAACATTATTCAGACACATTTTTAAGACAAATAAGATGACGTATACGACACGTCTTCATTGTTTTTTGTTAACCCGCAACCCACCTCAACTTCCATTTTTCTTATGGCCGCCATATTGGATTTTTCGATTTTGGGAAAGAGTCTAAAATTTCCCGTCTAGTAATATCTCACAAGTGTATTAAAGATTTTAGTATCATCGAAATATTACACTTCGTAAAGTTAGGTTTCAGTTTTTTCTGAGGAGACCATGATTTAAAGTAATGTTAGCTCTCAATGCTTTTCTAAGGAGGTCATGATTTGTCTGTAACAAAATTGGATTTTGACTTTGACGTTAAGTTAAATAGTTGAAAGTATCAAAGCTGTTTTAATAAGTAGTAGGTACGCTTTTATCCCAATAAAATCATAAATCTGACACATAAATTGTCAAAATCTATAGAAAAGACCATGCATTCAAACGAAGAAAAGGTTGACATGTTAGCTCTGTACTTTCAATCATACAGAAACGCCGACGTTACCTCGGCAAGGTATTTGGAGATGTACCCCGAACGACGGCAGCCTCAAAAAACCCAATTCAGGAAAATCGTAGTTAATTTAATTAACCATGGTGCCTTCGAACAACCTAGAAGCGGATACAATAATAACAATGAAAATCGAGACAGAAACATTTTACAAGCTATCAACGAAAACCCTAGTGCATCGGTAAGAACTGTAGAACAAGAAATTAATGTGTCAAAATCAACGGTACAGAGAGTTTTAAAAAAGAATAAGTACCATCCATACAAACCTATAATAGTACAAGGACTTAAGAAAACTAATTTTCCATGACGACTACAGTTCTGTGAGTGGTATACTAGGAGATGTAATGAAAATCCTGATTTTGTAAATCATGTCTTGTGGTCCGATGAGAGCAGATTCACGAATTGTGGAGTCTTTAATAGGCACAACCGTCATCATTGGGCTGTGCAAAATCCTTACGAAGTGGCACAGAGACGTTTACAGATCAGATTTGGAAGTAACGTTTAGTGTGGGATCATTGGTAAGTTAATCTAACCAATCTTTTCTAAATAGGCACCAAATGATGGTCAAATAATAATCTTTTTTTTTTCGTTTAGTTCTTTAATGATACTAAAAGAGTATAATCTAATAAAAAAAAGTAAAACGTTCTACTCTAGTCAGTCAACTTACTTTTTTGATATTGTATTACATTTTTATTCAATCATTTTGTATTGTAGTTTCGAAGAACCGATAAAAATAGAATTGGGTTCTATAAATGTATTAACACTTTATCTAAATTTTCTGCAGATTTAGCTAATTCTCTAAAATTATTTTGATTGTCTGAATTTAGTGATTTATCATTACCCGGGAAGCCTAGTTCTTGCGTTATGAAAAAAATACCATATTAATCAAATGTCGAATTTTTACAGCTTAAACAAATTTTAATTTTATTACATAGATTTTGATTAGTGTTTTAATGTGCTTTGTTCATGAGATGTGTAAATCTTCTAACAATAAAGCTTATTTGATTTGATTTGAATTATTTTTCGATTTTCATTATGATTTATAGAAAGGCGTTCAGCCCTATTTCCGAATAATTTAAATTTTAAAGCGCAAGGGGTTTGTTCTTTTGATATTTTATGTTTTATTAAGCCACGGTGTACTTCTTTAAGATTATTATATCACTGAAATAAATTGATTTAGTATTTCCGAAATTAATATGCAATACCAACAAAATAATTTATTACGGCTATTACTTCCCTCTAACCAAATATGTTTTTCTTTTTCATAATAAAGCTGAATAGGTTTCAACTGTATAAAAGCTCATTCATTAAGAGATGTTTCGATAATTATTTTTGGAATGAAAATATCTACTTTTTAATAAAGATAATTTTCCCTTTATAATTTATTGTTTCTAGTACCACCCGGCCGAACCTGCCGCCCTTGATTGTTGGGTACTTATTTATAAATTATTAATCATTTCAGGAAATCTATTCATTGAACCATTTTTGTTTGACTACAATCTAAACGGGCAGAGGTACCTAGAGCTTTTGCGAAACCAGGTTGTACCAGCCTTACGAGCTATTCTAACGGAAGATGAATTAAGAAGAACTTGGTTTCAACAAGACGGATGTCTGGTTCACAATACCATTCAAGTCAGGAACTACTTCTTAAGAGAGCAGTTTGACAAAAGAATAATTTCTTTAAATGGTCCAATATCTTGGTCTCCTAGATCTCCTGACCTGTCGCCCTTGGATTTCTACCTCTGGGGTCACACGAAGAATGAAATCTATGAATTTGATCCCCCCGTGACCATAGAAATCCTGAGACAAAGAGTTCTGGATATATTTAGAAATATTAACCGAAATACACTTACCAGGGTTGTACAAAAAACAGTCACCAATTGTCAAAAATGTCTCGATGCAAATGGACGTCATTTTGCAGATTTGTAAATTAATGTTACACACTTACAAAGTAGTTAAAGCTCATATAGATTTTTTAAGTCGTTATTTACGTTCATGTTGTATTGAAAATTCAATGCGTTCAATACATTACTTACTTATTAATGTAATCTTGTGAGAAATAAATCATGGCCTTCTTTAAAAACATTGAAACCTAATTTACGAAGTGTGATATTTTGATGACACTAAAATCTTTAATGCACTTGTGAGATATCACTAGACTGGAAATTTTAGGCTCTTTCCAAAAATCGAAAAATCCAATATGGCGGTCATAAGAAAAATGAAAGTTGAGGCGGGTTGCGGATTAACAAAAAATAATGAAGACGTATCGTATACGCCATCTTATTTGTCTTAAAAATGTGTCCGAATAATGTCACATTTTGACAGCTGTCAAATTTACCGTTCTGGATATACTGGCGAAAAACGAAATCCGCCATTTTCGGTTTTTCGCCGATATTTTCCAAATTTATTGATTGATCGTAAATCTGAAGCCAGATATCGAATGCAATAAGTTTCCTCTAAAACTTTCCCCATTTAACCTTTACTGTAGGTATAATAGGAGCCGAAATCCCTATATAGAGAAGCAAATCTGGGACACACTGTATGTAATTTCTTTAAAGTATTCTAAATTTTAGTTTGTGATTTTCCAAAATACCTACTCGCATCTCTAATTGAATGTCGCGGATTTTCGAAAAATAAGATTAATATTCTTTTTACCGAACAAAATGTTTGGTAAAATTATATTTTTTATTTACCAAACAAAATGTTTAATAACTTATTGTATACCTTGAAAATATAGCGATATATTCATTTCTTCTGCTTCGTCTAAAGCAACTGTTCCCTTCTTTCGTTACAGGGATTTTTTTTGCCGCATACTGCGATCAACATTATAAAATGTAGTCCTGGTTGGAACTTGCATCTCAGAGTGGAGGTGCCGGTATTTGGAGTGTGCATCCGAAACGTTAATATTTTTACAAAATAATCGAATTATTTCTAATTTATCTTTTTCATTATAAACCAAGATGAACGAATAATTTAATTTTTGACAAATGCTCTTTGGTTTTGTTTTTTCCATGGCTACCTAGATTAACATTTATTGCTTTCGTAGTTTACAAAGTAAACGCAGCAATTTGCTATTTCGGGCCATGTCTACTATGATTAAAAGCACATAAAATAAACCTTATATTTTTAAAGCAATATAGAGCGAAAACGACATATTATACATTTTTGAAAAGAGGAAAATAACCTTATCTAAATATCAGCAAAAATTTTGAGTGATCTATTTAAATAATGAAGTCCTTAGTAAAAAGATTAAATCGTGAGAAATATACTTATTATGGGCAATAGTTTATCTAACATTTTCTTACTATAACGCGTGCTTCTACCAGTTAAATTTTAAAGTGGATACATTTTCTTTTGTTATCTCCTTTCGAGACTAACTACAAAAGATTCTGACACTGATAAAGAACAGTAACTTGCAATATTTGCAAATCTTACTTGAGGTTAATTAATTACTCAGTAATTTCACGTTTAGGGCCAGTATTTTCATCATCAAATAACTTTATTCTTCGAATATTTACCGTGGAAACGATTATTGTAACCATGGAAAATATCCATCGAATAAAATTATACGGAGATGGAAAATACCAGCCCTTAAAGATAGATTGCGTCAGCGTCAATACAAGCGCTTCTACTCAAAAATAGCGACGTTAAAACCGATGTTTGCAAACACTTATGCGTTGTAATGTCGCGCCTTTATTTACACAGCTCCGTTATTTCCATTAGCTTTCCACGTCAGCGTGGTAAGTGGGCTGGTTAATGCAGGCCATTTTATTCTATTACCCGTCGCCATACAGGATATTGCCGTTTTGATGAATATTCTATTTTAGCATTTTAACTTGCTCTTTTTTAAATATTTGCTGTTTGTGTACAGGTTGTGTCAGCGAATATTAGGCGACACCTTAGTTCATTGTTTACAGATTAAAAATTAGCGCCGGCATTTTATTTCAACGAAAACAGGCCAGTATTGCTTATAGTTATAGGAAAGGAACTTGGCGCAAGTGTTAGGAACAATATTTTTTCTACGAATGTTACAAATTTTACAAACTTTTTACCTATTTATATAGGTAGGTTCTAAGCGCGTGTAAAACAATATTTCTGATACGTCATAAAATTGTAACAAATATTAAATAAATTAGAAAAAGTTTTTATTTTAACTTAAAACAGGACTAATATTACTTATTATTATTAACAATGTTAATATTGATAGTACAGTTTGTGGCAAATTTAAAGCTGAGTGCAACTGGTTTCTTGGGAAAGCTGATGAAGATGGTTTGTTATCCGGCGTTAATGAATGAAATTGAACTTCAATGGTTTTCTCGCAAGTTGACAAACTGGGTATTTCAACTGGATGATTTTTTGCACTGCCACTTAAAATAATAAAATTCCATAACTCTTTTTTTTATGTAGTTGAGTCGCAAATATATCCCTCCGCTATTTGATGACTTTCAGCCTCCTAAACGTTTTACATCGGAATCGGCCAACAAAGTTACAGAGGAGCGACGAAAACTATACCCCGTGTAGAGTTCAGGGTTGGGCAATTTTAGAAATGCCGCAATTTCTGAGGTTATCTTCCCGAAACTGTTAATCCCGACACACTGAGTTGTGCACTTTTAAAAATTATAAAAAAACGTTGATGCGTTGTTGTTGGTGGTTGTAAGGCTGTATATTTTCTATAAAATGGTAGATACTTTCCATTGTTCAGGGGCGTGCGGTGAAATTTTAAGAAGGGGAAGCAATTTTTAGAAACTTACCTATTTGTAATGTAATTCGATTCTTCGATCATTTTGTGCAAATTCGTCAATGACTTTCTCATAAAAACGTCGATGCTCCGACATATTTTGGAGAAGTTTATTTTCAATGGACATAAGCGATGTATACGAAAGTCTCTCCTGCCCCGTTGTGAGTTCTACTGATGAACTTGTGGCAGGTATTGTCAATACTAATTCACACAATTTTGACACTTCGGTGTAGGCATCTTCCAGCTCCTTGTCTTTTAGAAATTGCATTAGTTTTTGCGCTAATGTCGTCAGTTTCATAAATCACTTTTGGTTCAAACCGCAGTAACACTCGGTCGAAAAACTGGCCACAATGAAGAAGAAAAGATTTAGACGCATCTTCTGGAAAAGTTTTTCCTTTAAATGCATCAAAATTGCAGAGCTCGAGGAATTTAAAATCATTTAAACCGCTAAATGTATAGTTTATTTGCTGCTGAATTTGATCGGTTATTTCATAAAAGAGGCGTCTGTATGATGTTTGAACATCTCCCACCTTGTCTGTTCGAAGACGCTTGGCTTGTGGCTCTACGTTTAACGTCATAGTTTTCTCCCACAATAGGTCAAAGTCATTTTTTGGCTTAACATGAACTTAAAATCATCTACTTTTTTTAGGCAAAAAGCAATATCAGCAATTGTTTTAGTTTGTAATATATTAAAAACATTGTCCGAGAATGGAAATATTTCTGAAAATATTTTCAACCAATAATTAAAATTAAAATCTCGTTTCAAACAGACCAAAAACCCCCTCGAACTATTTATTGCTTCTGAGTCCCACGTTTCATTATTTTCTATTGTATTCTTAAATAGTTCAATCAGTGATTCACGATTTTCAGATACTGTTAACATAAGTCTTCCATTACAGTTCCACCTAGTAGGAGCTACTTTGGGCAATCGTTTGTGGACAATGGAGTCCAAAGTTTGTGTACGTTTTGTTGACTTGGAAAAAAGCACCCATGCCACTTAAGGTAATAAAAAATACTTTACATTCTTTAATGCGTTAACGTTTCTCGAACTTTAGCTTCCAGACCCCCTAATTGTCCTGCCATCACTACAGCTCAATCATAATTTTGAGCAACTAATTTTTTCTCTCCATTAATTTCTTTAGTAACGTTATAAACTACGGTATATAATGCATCTGCTGTACGATTTTCGGACACATTCTTAAAACCTAAAAATCGCTCTTGAATACTTCCGTTTGTTTTAACGTAGCGTATTACTATAGATGATTGGCTAAAATTAGTGATATCAGTTGTTTCGTCCAGAACAATAGCAATGAGCCGAGCCTCGCCAATCTCCTGCTTAATTCTTTTTAGAATAATGGTTGCAACAGCGGAAATTAAATCATTCTGGATTCGATTCGACGTTCCGCGAAAAACTCTAGACTGCTCTGAATGATTTTTTAAGCAATCATTATATTTAGCCATTAAACTAAGTAAATCTTGAAAATTTCCTCTATTTGAAGAAACCCTTGTTTCATGAGCTCTAAATCCCAATTCGTGCTGTCCGAGAAAACAAACAACATCGATAAGTCTTCTTAATATTTGCCTATTTTTATCGACTAGTTGTATTGGCGGTGACTAATTTCCAATTGTTTATTAAGGGCGTGTTCAATTCTGGTTTTGTCGAAGAGTTTTTCTTTTATTACGGCCTGTAAATGCGCTTTGGATATAATGTGTCTTTTCACAGCTTTATGGAAATTGTTTAAATCGGAAAAAAAGAGACCGTTTTCATTTTCAAAAAGTAAACATGGCCAACAAAATAATTTACTAATATTTTCACACCCTGTTAGCCATTTAAATTGTTCGTATTGTTTTTCAGGATAAAAATGTCTAATACAGTTTTTTGTGGTTAAATTTTTCATAGGCGGTTTTGCCCTTCCTTTGGAAATTATTGGAAGCTTATCAGCAAAGTTTAATGTTGAAAATCCCTTTATTATTATGACACACACCACACATTCACACACACTCCTCTTACTAAATTTTCCAACATTTTCAACGTCATTACCGACAGCCGAAGTTGACGGTATTTGCATATCCAAGTCCGTATTATTGTCTTCCATATCGCACCATGCACGACGCGACGTACGTATCACACAACACACGAATAGCCGTTCAAACAAAGAACCTACTCCAACGGTAGCTTCCCCCCCCCACTTAAATCACGCGGCTGGAATGCAAAAATTGCAAACAGCTGGTGGAAAGTTCAATAACCTCTGGCTCGATTCACATGAAATCAAGCATACTATTGAGGTTCTATTCCATTTTCTATTGTCGCTCGGTCGGAGTCAAGGCCGCATTTATTATGGGCTTGATAATTAAGATAATATTTTAGCATGTTTAATATAAACTAAATTAATGGTTGCCTATTTCAAAAATAACATTTTAGAAGATGTTTTGTAATTTTTTTTGGAGAAGCACTGCTTCCCTTCCTTCTATGGACTGCACACGCGCCCCTGCCATTGTTAATTTCGTCGGATATGACAAAACAGCGTGAAGTGTAATTTCTTGAATACTGAATTTTGACAATTCAATTTCCCTTATCTTCAATTTCAACTGTTGTTAGTTTTGCGAATTCCTCTCTTCTGCAGGCGCCTGCAAATCCAAAAATAATCGCAACTTTCAACAAAAAATATATATCATCTGGGGCCTAATTCATGAAATCCGATATGTACTTTTTCGAAGCTTTTTTCAAATGATTGAATGTTTGCATTTTGGGTGTCCCAGCAAAAAAGACTGAAATTGTCAAAATTGCAAGGTGGCAAAGAGAACTTATTGTTGTCTTATTTGACACTGACAAGTAATGATACAGGTTGTTTAATTAGTTGTCAAATTATGGTAATCTAATATGGAGTAAATTTGGCTAAATTCTCTACAAGCTTAACAAAAAACACGATAAATCTTTATTTTTTGAATATTGTGTAATGCTGAAAACATTAAAATATCTAAAAGACGATAATTCTGCGAATAAAAAAGAGTTTCCGTGCGCAAAGTTCAACTTTGCGCACGCAAATAAGTGCGCAAAGTAGTCACTTCGAGTCCGCTCGTAGAAAAAGATATTATCGTATTAGAAAAAAACGTGTTCCTTCATATGTCGCGACCGGGCTTCAGTCGTGGCTAGAATACGTACGTCTTGGAGACAGGGGGTTCTTCACAGTGGCGTATTTAAGGGGGAGTTTGGGGGTTAAACCCACTGCGAGAGCCACTTTTATTTTAACTAAAATGAATTAAGAAATCAGGGTATTTTGGATTAGACCGTGTCAAACTGAAATTACTAACCGACATTTCGCCTTCGATAGCACGAACCATCTTCAGGGATCTTTACCCTACGACTGCCATTAGATTCAATATCCATTGTAAATTTAATTTTGGGATGTTGGATGGATTTTAACCAAAATATTACCAGGCCATCCCCACATGAGCCTTAATTTTTGAATGAAATTTGAAGTCAATCTAATGAGTAGTTTTTAAGCTATGCCGCGAACTGACAGACAGACAGACAGACACACAGACAGACTTGATAAAACATTTTTTTGGAATCTAAAGTCGCCAAAACGGGAAGATATGTAAAACCTGGGAGGGTGAATTACAAAAATTGTATTTGGCCGTCATTCTGTTCCGCCATCTTGAATTAGTACCACATTTTTACTAGTTCATCTCTATACTACAATTGGTTATGGCACACAATTTGGAATCAGTTCATTAAGTAGTTTTTTCAAGCTGAATTTTTAAATATTTAATTAATTAAATATAAGTTGATTCTTATATAATACTTGATTTTTGTGCAAAATTTGATAAGGACTTTCTTAGTAACAATTTTTTTAACATTTCACTAGACCGCCATTTTCTTTTGCCCCAATGCATTTTGACCTTACCAGGTCATCCCCATATGACCCTCAATTTTAGACCAAAATTTGAAGTCAATCGGGTAAGTAGTTTTTTAGCTATGCGCGAACAGGCAGACCGACAGACAGACTGACTGACGGAATCGAGAAAACATATTTTTCGTCAACTAGGGACCCTGAAACGTAAAGTAATAAACCTCGGCATTTTATATTTACTAAAATTATCTAAAAACTAGCCGACATTGCTTCAAGAATTAAACTGTGCACTGGATATCTAACAATCATATTTTAAAACTGCCTACATTACAAAATAATAAAAGCAATTACTCAGTTTTTCATCGCTAGTTCTGAAAATAAAATTTTCAACCCTAGTGTTAAACAGTTATTTAAAATAAAAATAAAAATCCTTTCTAAATTTGTGATAATGAATTTGGTTTAATTTGAGTTTGTTGTAATCAAACTATCTACTTGCTGACCGTTCTAAAAAAATTAAGCATATTGTTCCCAGAAAAGATTTGCAGTTTAAAGTAGATATTAAGTTACACAAAGTGTTGACAGAGGCGTTTTTAGATTGCCGTTTAATAGCAAAGTAGCTCCAATATTTTCTTTATCCCTTTTCGCAGTTAAATAAATAGAGATATCAAGTTCAGGATAAACTTTGAGAGCTAACTGTACAATGTTCTCAGGTTGATAAAAAAATGTCTATAGACGCAAAATAAATACGGGAGTTTTTTTACAGTATTTTAAAATATATTGAAATAAAATTGGTTATATTTAGCGGTGTTTTTTTAAAAGGAAATAAACTAATTGACAATGTAGAGGGTCAACCAACAAGGAGTGAGCAGGGCTCTTTTTTCAGCTCTAACCCTGCAAATTAAAAGACTGAAATATCTATTAGATGGAACCCTATGTGCAGAAAATAAAAAAACAAATGAGCTGTGACTTAACTATAGTATCTTTTTAAACGAAATGTCCTACCTTTTACATAATTTTTGGAATCTTCACATTTTTTGCAATGGTTGCGACATAAAACTTTCAAATGTCTTAAATTTGAAGCATATGAACCCTTTTTTTACAAGCGTGCGGAAAACTTCACTTTTCTATACTCAGTTTAGTTTGGAGAGAGCTACTTCTCCGCACTAGTAACCCCATTTTTTTGAAATATACTTACTGATTTTAAATATTTAAAAATATATTGATACGCTGATAGCAAAATGAACATAAATTTGCTAGAATCCTGCTATAATTTTCAACAATATAGTAAAAAATATGTAAAACGTGTTTTCAAAAAAGTTTAATGGCTCTCGTATTATGCCTTATAAAATCAATGTTAAGCAATAATAAACACCTGATTTTTTTATTTGGCAGTTTGAATCACCATAGACATAAAGTAAAAATACGCGTGTCAATCATTGTCAATCAAAACCAATTTTGCTGTCGTTGATTTTTGTCGTAGAAAAACTTGACTAAATGTGTTTTTAACGGATTCTTCAGACGAAGATTTGCCAGAGTCAGTGTTGGAAGCAGCTAGAACTGCAAACTTCAATCTGCTTCCATCAAAATCCCGTCGTAGAATATATTCTGTTTAAAACCTGGTTGTCATAAAACCAACAAAACTTTGAAACAACGCGTTTTTTTAGCATATTTCACCGAACTTTCCAAAACATGTAAGCAAAACACGCTTTGGTCCAGATATTCAATGTTAAAAAATATGATCAACCTCAATCAAAACATGGAGTTAAGCAAGTTTTTCAAAGTCTCGGCTTATGTAAAAAAACACAAAATGTTGGATTTAGGTCAAAGAAGGCGGAAATTTTTTCAAGAGTGACGCCTGACGAAATATTTCTCCATATTAAAGTAGCTACTATATTTGGTTTGGAGAGCGCATATCGCCGAGAAGAACTAAGAAAAATGACATTGGATCATATTGAAGACAAAGAAAATATTTTATTAATAAATATTCCAAAAAAAATACCGTTCTAGAAGTTTTGTACTATCTGATGAAGCTGAAAGCGGAGAATATTTAAAATTTGTCAGAATATATGAAATTTTAAGAAAGCCAGACACCCCACGGAGGCTTTTTTGTAAACTACAAGAAAGGAGTACAATGCATCGGAATAAACACCTTTGGCAAAATGCCATCAAATATTGCAGGTTATCTGATGAAGTTCCCAAATCCTGAAATATGTACAGGCCACAATTTCCGACGTTCAGCCGCCACAATGCTTGCAGAAGGTTATTTAGAAAGCTTAACAAGTGTTCGAAAGAATCTATCCAATAAAGTATTAAACTTCAATGCCATTCCTTCCACTAGTCACCAACTTTCACCAGTGCAGTCTACCAAATCGACCTCTTCCAACCAAAAAGTTACCCCCTCCGCGACGACAACCTACAAGTCCCCGAGTTCCTTGGAAAAAAATCTAGCCTCTGCAATTAATTTACAAACTGCTATAAACTGCATGTTTACTATTCATGTTGCTAATAATAATTAATTTGTGATTATGTACTTGATATAAATAAACGATTCTTTTTAACCTTTGGGTTTTTCCTCATGCTTGTAGAAAAAATAGTGTACCTTGAACGTGCGGAAAGTGACTTTTCCGCACGCGATTGATAATAATAATAATAAAACAAAAGCATTAACGTCCGTAGATACATAAATAAGAAAGAAATTAATGGCCATTCGGACTGTCAGAATGGTCGTTAATTTCTTTCTTATTGATAATAATAATATTAATAATAATAATAAGAAGAAGACAAGTAATAGAACCACAAACCAAACAAGAGATCACAGAATACTGGAAAAGTATTTGGTCAGAACCGAAACTACACAACAATAACGCTTCATGGATTAAAGCGGAAGAAGACAGATACAAGTGCTTGGAGGAACAAGAGGACTTGCAATGACAACACAATCAAATACACGCATAACTGGAGATGCCCTGGAATAAATAACATTCATAACTTTTGGTACAAACAGTTTGCCTCCACACATGAAGCTCTCACTTGCCAAATTAATGAAATTATTTTAAAACCTAGCACACTCCCCAGTTTTCTCACCCAAGGAATAACATACCTTAAACCCAAAAATTCAGACAATAAAGACCCGTCAAATTACCGACCTATTACGTGCCTTCCAACCCTATATCACAGCCATAATTACCAGGAGAATAGAACAACAACATCTAGCACACAAAAACGTTCTAACGGAAGAACAAAAAGGGCGCAAGAAAAACAGCCGAGGGTGCAAGGAGCAGCTCATTATAGACAGCGTCATCATGGAACAAACCAGGAAAAATTTTAGAAACCTTTACACGGGTTACATAGATTATAAAAAAGCCTTTAATTCGATACTCCACAGTTGGCTAACCAGAGTGCTAGAATTATGTAAAGTCAATAAAAACAACAGGCAATTTCTTATGCAAATCATGAGTATGTGGGAAACTAAAATCAACCTGAAAGCTATTAACACCTTCGCCATACCTATCCTTACGTATTCGTTTGGTATCATTAAATGGTCACACACAGACATAGAAATCATTCACATTCTCATACGCTTTGAATTCACTAAATACAGGAAGTTACATCTCAACGCATGCAAGGAAAGACTCACCATCGAGAGAAAAGAAGGAGGGATGGGAATTAGAGATATAAAATCGCTAAATAAAAAACCAATTTACGAACTCGGAAAATTCTTCCACAACAAACAAACTAACCTCCACCAGGCAATAGTGAAGGCAGAATTATACACCGCTCGACCTGTCTCAAACGAGCCTCACAGCAGACGCACACAGTCACATCCAATCACGACTAGAAAAGATGTACACCTGGTCTGAAAAAACACTTCACGGAAGACACAGATACCACATAAAGCAAGACCATATACATAAAAAGCTTTCATATACGTGGCTACAAGAACGGCAGCTGTTCCCCGAAATAGAAGGCTTCCTGCTTGCCATCCAGGACAAAGTCATAGCAACCAGAAACTACCGAAAGCACATCATCAAGGACACAACAATTGAAGACGAAGGGTGTAGGAGATATCACCAGCAGAGAGAAACGATCGATCACAAAACGAGTGGATGTAGAATAATGACCGGAACTGAACACACCGCGAGACACAACTCAGCAGCGAAGGTCGTTCATCAAGCATTAGCCACAAAATACAAACTAACGGAGAACACAGGCCCTTACTACCATTATACACCAACATCCATACTTGAAAACCAAGACTACAAGCCCTACTGGGACATTGTCATCCACACAGATAAAACCATCCCCACAAACAGACCCCGATATCACCTTTCAATCCAAAAAAGAGAAAATCACTTATTTAATTGTCATGGCTATCCTCAACGACGAGAACATCCAAGCGAAATACAGTGAGAAGATCGCAAATACACCGACTTGGCAATGGAAATAAAAAGGCTATGGAAACGAGAAAGAGTCATCATTGTTCATGTCGTCATATCAATAACGGGTCTCACCCCTAACAACGTTTTCTCCGCATTTGGCTCAATTAGGACTTAATACAGACATTCACGGGAACATCCAAAAATCGGTCATTTTCAAAACATGTAGCATCGTTAGATCATTTCTTAATACACAATAGTGGTTTTTTTTCATTTCCTTTTTTTTATTTTTATTTTTTTGTGCTGGCTTGGTATAATCCCGTCAGTATAAAATACAACCATAGGAATACTGTGAGACAACAAGTCACAAAAATAGCATAATAATAAGACGTTTATTAGTTACCAATAAAAACAGTCAACGAATTAACTTAAAATAATAATAATTATTATAATAATAATCATCGTAACTAACGGGCCTTGTTTTCAGATTTCAGGGGATGTTCATTCCCCGGATTCTGTTGGGGCCAAAAATATTTAAGAAATGAAAAAAAAATTAAGCAGCTAGCAGGTAAATTTAAAAAATAAATTAAAAAAAAACATAAAAGCAGAAAAGCACCCACTCAAAGGAAAAAAGAAGATAAGTAAGGATATGGAAAAGGAAAGGTATTAAGTTTCAATTTTAGCATTTTGTGGCATAGGCAATCAATTAAATTTGGTTTAGAAGAAGTAGTTTGGTTTTTCTCTTGAAAACTTTTTCTGATACAGTAAACTCATTTATTTTAAATCTGTTTATTAAATGTGCAATTAAATAAGAAAAAGGCCTTTTCAAAAATTCTTTGTGTGATGATGTAGTTAATAGATTTTTTCGTCTCATATTAAGATTGTGCACATCAGTACGATAAGTTATTTTTTTGTGTAAATATGGTGAAAGCTGAAACTTAAGGATTTTATAAAAAAGAATGATGGTCGAACTCCGCTAATTGCGTGCGGAAAAGTAGAATTTTCCGCACTTGTTAGGTAAACTACTATTTTATCAAGGTTAGCTTTAGACTGGAATAGATTAGATTATTCTTATACCTTTTACAGTATCTAAAGTTGAACAACTGAATGAAATTCCACTTTTTTACTTAAAAATGTTATTTGTAAATGTTAATGTAACTTTAATAATTAGGAAATAAATTGAACTTACCATTCATCATTTGATAGTCGTAGTCCAGTTCTGTGCTATTCGAAACATTGTAGTAAAAATCACTGGTATTCCACGTCACAAAATTTTCTAAATACGTGTAATTTGTCTTTGTTGCATTTAGTTTGGAGATAGTCCTATTCAGTTCCACGTGCATGTCGGGTTTGGGTTTCACTTTTAGTTTCAACGTAGAAAAATTCGTTTTTAGAGGAACCAAATTGGTAGAGTAAGTCCTTGATTGGATCACAGATATTTCCATAATTAGTTTACTGGAACAAAGAAAGCATAATTAACTCTACATTTTTAGGAGAGAGTGGGGTAAAATGATATTTTGGGGTCAAAATGATCCCTCGATTTTTGGCCGTCCCAAACACATATTACAGATGATGTTATCTGGCAACCATGCCTGACAAGCCATCTTTTCATACTTACAATAACAGGCGTCGTTTTAATTCCGATCTGGCAAGCAATAAGTGAACGAAAATATTTCTTGTGTTTCATGTAAGGTGAGTAATATACTTTTTCACCCTCCCTGTATTGTAAGCAAGCTATTTTGACGCTGCTTTGACAGACGTAAGTAAAAGTTACTCAACAAGATATTGGTTGCCCTTAACGACAGGATGTAAGTCAACTTACATCCCTAAGGAAATAATAATCTAAAATTATTATAAGAAGCTTTCATTTTTGATTTCATCAACATATTACAAACATCCGGACAAAAATCTGGTGATATTAATTGAAATGAATATTAATGGTACAATTATTACATATATTCAGATTATTAACAAAATTTGGAAAAACGTTTTCTTGTTTCTTCTCGATGTGTATTACATTTTCTGACTCCACAGATCCTTCATTTCTAACCAATATTTCTGTCACTGTTGAAGCACCGTAAGAGACTTCTGGCTGGGTCTTATTGTATAAAAATTTATTCGCTACTTCCTTTTTATTATTGAGGCTTTCAGCTACGTAACTTTCCGCAAGAGTAGCGGATTTCCATCCACCATGTCGCTTGATAGCTAATACATCAACTCCAGTAGTTGCCGACGTTCTTCTAAAAGAGTGTCCAGTATACATTTTGAAGTTCTCAAACTTTAGGAATTTCGCAATTTTACTCGGAATTGACAAAAACGTTTTTTACCGACAGGCTGGTATAAGCACTTTTGAATTATTTTGAAATGACAAACCTGAGTGCCGTCACTTTTTGTCACTGTGAATGTAAGCGACATTCCATTTTTGGAGTCAGGAATGGTCACAATTATGACTTCTTGACTTATTTTAACATTGTCCATTTTTATTTCACAGAGTTCATTAGAACGGCACGTTCCAGCAATTCCCATTATCATTACGACCTTCATCAATAAGTATATATATCATCGGGGGCTTCAAATATGAACTTATTCACATCTTCCCTGATAAACACATTCGATTTTTTGGGTCTATAATCATCATTTTTTCTTTTCAAAAATGCTCGAAGTTTTGGATACTTAGAAATATCTATATTTTCGTCTATAAAAAGGGTAAACTTCAACATCGAATACCCACACCATAAGTTTGATGGGGACTTCAATATAGCATTTTTTTCGTGGAAATACGCCAAAATGCTGCTTCATAACTTTTTTTCGACTTTTCCGGTAGTAGAAATAAACAAGCAATATTCGCTGATTCTTCTATGTCTGAAACATCCATTTTGTCGACACAGAATCAAACAATTCGACTTCTTCAAACTTTTCGCAAATTACTTATGTTGCTCTAGCAACGGATCACGGCTGCCTTCATAATTTAATGAGGATGCTATCGAATGTAATGATAATGAAAATCCAAAAGTATATCCAGCATTTTCTTGTAAACATACAATACAGGGAGGGGGAAAAATATTATATACTATATGGGATGTAAGTACATTAACCAGTCTCGAACTTTTTTGCCAGCTATCGCTCGGGCGCAAACTCGTCCTCGACTGGTAAATGTTACTTACATCCCTTATGGTATAAATAACTATTATGCATATGTTCTGGAGATGCCATGATTCCCTAGGAACATTTTCGATAATTTTTGTTGAGTTTGAATAGTTAGTTCTAAATATAGACATATTTAATGAACGCTTTAGTTAGGAGGCCATTTTGGATTAAACAATAGAATGCATAGTGGGTCAAAACGATCTACTAAACGCGGGGTAAAAGGATCTCTATCCCTGAAGAGATCATTTCACCTCACATTTCCAAACATTTATTTTTAAATATAGACTTTTTAATTCCATAATTTTTTATTTGTTTCAGAATGCCACGAACGTACAAATGTAAAACCGATAGACAAAACTGGGATCCAGTTAAAAGGAAAAATGCCTTAGAAGAAGTAGGAAAAGGAATGCCTCTCAAAACTGTTTCACGAATTTTTAACGTTCCAAGAATGTCTCTCAAGCGGCGCTTTATGAATAAAAACAAGGTTGCCAAACTGGACAAAAATTACCTGGAAGATAGGGCCAGTGTTTTCGCCAGAACATGAACAAGAGTTAGTATCACATGTTTGACGACTCGGGATCTGCGGCAACTCGCGTACCATCTGGCTGAAAAAAATAAAACCTCTCACAAATTTTCCCATGTCGAAAAGGCAGAGCTGGTAAAGTCTGGTTGTACGGTTCAGAAGGAGACACCCGGAGTTTTCCCTAAGATGCCCTGAAGCTACATCAGCTGCCGTAATAAACCGGTGGTGGTGAAATTTTTGAATCTACTTAAAGAGGTATTTAAAAAAAACACAATTATGCACCTCACAGAATTTACAACGTAGGTGAGACTTCAATTTCAACGTGGTATTTCAACAACAGCCGTTACTTGCGTGTCATCTACAGCAAGTTTTGTTCCGTCTATGCTAATTATTTTCAACAGAAAGCGGATGAAAGTGGAACTAACAGATGGTGCCCCCTCCTGAAAACATTTTTATATGCAATGAGAGCGGATGGATGCGAACAGACGTTTTTAAACAATGGTTTGACCATTTTTTGTCTTCTATCAAACCTAGTGAGGAAGATCGAGCGCTGCTGATATGAGATGGACATTTATCCCATACAAGAAATCTTGATGTGATCCTAAAAGCTGGAGAAAGTTTTGTGACTAGACCGGGTGTCAACGAATCTATTAGACAAGCCAGAACTTTTAAAGTATTTGGTATATCGAAACGAAATTTGGTATAGTTAAATGGTACATATAGAGGAGAGTTTTCGCATAGTTTTCACTTTCCGGTCACTTCCGGTTTCACCGGAAATGTCTCCAGTTTCGATCTTTTAAATAGAACACTCTTTATATTTTTACATTTTTGGATTCCTGAGACAATTCTGAATCAGAAAGTGACATTTTAAAAACTACTTGATTTTTTATAGCCTTTTTTAAAATTGTATCTAGGTGGCCATGACCGGACGAAAATTAATCTAAGGAATAGTTAGACACAAAAATTTAATTCAATAACTTCTCTTGTTCCTAGCTATCAAACTAATCACTAAAACTTAGCGATTGTATTATTATGTCATTATTTCAGGCCCTTAGATTAATTTGCGTCCGGTCATGGCCACCTAGATGCAATTTTAAAAATGGCTATATAAAATCAAGTAGGCGCAAAAAGTTTTTAAAATGTCACATTCTTATTCAAATATGTCTCAGAAATCCAAAAATGTAAAAATATAGAGAGTGTTCGATTTAAAAAATCGAAACTCCGGTCATGGCCACCTAGACGCAATTTTAAAAATGGCTATAAAAAATCAAGTAGGCGTAAAAAGTTTTTAAAATATCACATTCCTATTAAAAAATGTCTCAGGAATCCAAAAATGTAAAAATATACAGAGTGTTCGATTTAAAAAATCGAAACTAGAGTCATTTCCGGTGAAACCGGAAGTGACCGGAAAGTAAAAAATACCATTTAGAAGATAGATTAATTTGCTCTCCCACCTCAATTTTAAAAATGGCTATAAAAAATCCAAAATTTTTTTAAAATGTCACATATACGAAATTTCGTTTTGATACACCTATAAAAAATCAAGTATTTTAAAAATTATGGCCTGTAAAAATAACAGATTCGTTGACAACCGAAAACTTTCCTCTTTATGTACCATTTACCTATACGAAATTTCGTTTTGATACATCAAATATTTTTAAAATTATTATGCCTTCCGCCTCACGGCACACATAAAATTCAACCTCTGGACAAAGCAGTGATGGGTCCTCTTAGTGTCTATTTAGATAAAGCATAGGAAAAAATGGTTAAACCACAACCCTGGAAGAACTGTATCGGTATTTCAAATAAGCAAAATATTCTGTGAGGCTTACCCTAAAGCATGGAATAAACGGTTTACGTAAAACTGGAATTTTTCCATTCGACCCCGGAGTTTTTCAGAAGAGCGACTTTTTAACTGCAAACCGCATGATGAATCCAAGAACTCTGTTTATCCGTATAAAAAACCCAATACCAGAGACCAGTTCTCACCAAAATTGGCTAGTTGACCCCTGAAAAAACTAACTCATTCTTTATTCGCTGTCATCCTCTTCCTAAGGTCCAAGGCAAACGAAACCCCTCCCGAAGAAAATCTTGTAGAAGCTCTGTCTTAACCAACACAAGGCACTTAAGGAAGCAATTAAGAATAAATAAAACAATGGGAAAGGAAAGAAAAAAATCTCAGTAACTCCAGACAAAGCGAAGAAGACAGACAGAATACAGAAGCGAAAAATTAATGCAGATATAGAGAAAGCTTTAAATTTAATTTGTTAAATTAGGGCAGAATAATAGGATTAAATATATTTTGAAAACAATACACTGGAAACACATTAGCATGAAGGCAGATTTTCATAATTAATTCTAAATTATTGGTGATGTGCATACACATTTAGAATTATTAAAATTAAATAATTATAGGGAAATAATTATATTTTGAGGATTAGCAAGGCCAAAAAATGGATATATCGATATTGAAAATTAGTACACAACAGTCATAAATAATACTTAAAAAAATATTTTTTTATATTAGTGTCAGTAAAGCATGGTGATGAAGAGTTTTTATATCGAAATCTCAAATTCGGGATGGATGAATAGACACAAAATTAGCAAAGCCGAGATTCTCGAAGTAAAACTTGTAGACTAGGAAAAAATACAAAAACCAGTTTTTAACCCAAAATTTAAAATTATGTAACTTGGATCTCTAATTTTTTTTAAACATCCGTACTTCAAAAAATTGCTCCCAAAATTAAACAAATACTTTAATATTTGTTTTTGAACAATATTTCAAATACACAAGGCGCTACCTCATAACGTTTTTGGAATTCTTATTCTTCGTTAATTACACTGGCCGACAAAATTTATCTAACACAGGCTAGCTCATTATTTTCAGAATGGAAATATCCTCCCAATAACAAAAAAAATATTCAGAAAGCCCCAATACGTACCATTTTTTAATAGTCTAATTAGAACCTTTTATATTGGCAGGTAAACAATTTTATTGTAGGGCGGCTAAAATGTGTCCATTTACAACTGGGTTGTTTACAACATTAGACATAAAATAAACGTTAAACATCATTCTTCTGTTGAGTTTCGAATTGAGTGGTTCTCTGTGTATCGATAAGCAAGTGTATATGAAGACCAGAATGTCGAGTCAAACGCGCCGAAGTTGCAAAATTTCTCCTGACAAATTTTGTTATATTTGTCGAGAATTTCTGGTGAAATCACAAGCCAGGACATTTTCCGAAAATGTAAAAAAAGTCTACTTTAAATATACTGGTGTGTTAATTGGGGATCAAGATAAGCGGTGGATGAAGGGAAAGAGAAAAGTATGCCTTTTGCAGCTCCAATGGTATGGCGAGAACCCACCAATCAATCTGAGATTGTTGTTTTTGTCTGACAAAGACTGAAGGTTATTCCAAAAAGGGAAAGCACAATATAGAATATCCAAATTAGCAATCTGCCATACGACCTGTTCCTCGTAATGCAAATTTGCCAGTGCCGATTGCGCCTTTAAATTGGCAAGCTATTGATTTGGGAGATAACGCATCATCAGGCAGCTCAGAAGAACGGTGCACCGATCCCACTTTTACAACAGGTCCCAGTTCCGGCGAGCCACATGTGATTGTTCAAAGCGAATTAAATGATTTAGTACGTGATTTGGGGTTATCCAAGCAACAGTCAGAACTTCTAGGTTCCCGTCTTAAGGAATGGAACCTATTGGCCAAAGAAAAAAAAATTACGAATTTCAGGAAAAGAAATGCTATTTTTTCTGAATTCTACAGTATGGAAAATTCGTTGTGCGCGTGTACTGATATAGACAGTTTAATGCTGGAACTTGATATTGAACATTCTCCCCGTGAGTGGCGCTTATTCATAGGCTCATCTAAATATAGCTTAAAAGTTGTGTTATTGCATAATGGAAATTTAAAACCCTCTATACCAGTTGCCCATTCGGTTGCAATGAAAGAAAATTATGATTTTGGATAAAATAAACTAAAATAGGTATAAATGGCAGATATGTGGGGACTTAAAAGTTATAGCGATTTTAGTGGGACTTCAGGGGGGATTTACAAAATATTGCTGTTTTCTTTGTTTATGGGACAGTCGTGCAATAAATCAGCATTATGTAACAACAATCTGGCCAGAAAGAAGCGATTTTCAACCGGGATCTCAAAATGTTAAATTTATACCTCTTGTTGATCCCAAAAATGTCCTTTTGCCTCCTCTTCACATTAAACTTGGGCTGACAAAAAACTTTGTGAAGGCTTTGAATAAAGATGGTGATGGATTTATATATCTATTCATCATCTATCATTTTTATTGGGTCAGAAATCAGAAAATTGCTGGACGATGTCAATTTTACGGAAAAGCTTACCAGGAGGGAACTCAGAGCATTGAATTCATTTGTTAATGTAGTAAGAGGATTTTTAGGCAATATGGATGAAAATTATAAACAATTAGTTAATGAACTCTTAGATGCCTATAAAGCGCTTGGTGCCAGAATGTCATTAAAAATTCACTTCCTCCATTCCCATCTGTCATTTTTTCCTAAACGTTTGGGAGCTGTTAGTGACGAGCAGGGTGAAAGGTTTCACCAAAATATCAGAACAATAGAAATTCGGTACCAAGGACGATGGGATCCAGCCATGATGGGTGACTATTGTTGGTTTTTGAAGAGAGATGATAGGACACCTCATAAACGGAAAAAATAAAGTTTAATTAGTGTTTAATTTCTGATTTGTGTTACAACAATTTTTTTTTTGTCGGCCAGTGATTATTCAACAGCGTGACTGGTTTTGGCCCTTTACAAAGCATTGGGGAAAGAAAAGTCAAGTTATTAAGGATGCCGAATTAATTAAAGTACAAATGTAGAAAATGTCAGCGGCGAATCTTGTTTTTTTATTAAAAATAAGTTGGAACTTGTCATTATGCATGCCATGCCAGTGATTAAGGTAATTTTCTTGCTAGAATTTAATAATACCGCATAGCTCGAAATCTCTTCTAAATATTGAAAAAAAAACAAAATTTTTTTTAAAAAAACACAACCGACTTTAAAAAAAGCACTAAAAAGTAAAAAATAATATTTTATTCCACACTGAAAACTGCCTTTATGAAGTCGCGTCAAACTAACTCTTAATTACTTAATCACAAACAGACAGTTATGTATTGAGTGTCTACATATACAGGGTGTCAACGAATCTATTAGACAGGCCATAAGTTTTAACATATTTGATGTATCAAAACGAAATTGGTACATATTTTTCACTTTCCGGTCACTTCCGTTTTCACCGGAAATGACTCCAGCTTCGATTTTTTAAATGGAACATTCTGTATATTTTTACATTTTTGGATTCCTGAAACAATTCTGAATCAGAACGTGACATTTTAAAAACTTTTTACGCCTATTAGATATTTTTATAGTCATTTTTAAAACTGCATCTAGGTGGCAATGACCTGACGCAAATTAATCTAAGTACCTGAAATGATGACAGAATAATACAGTCGCTAAATTTTAGTAATTAGTCTGATAGCTAGAAACAAGAGAAGTTGATAAAATCAAATTTGTGTCCAACTATTTTTTTTCAAATGGCGACCCTTTTTAGACAAGCACTTTTTGAAAAGATGATTTTTTTACGAATCTAACGGTAACTTTTTGCGATTGGATTAAAAATAAGCTCAAAAATTAAATATTACTAAGAAAAATACTTGATAATCAATTATTTATTTTGATCAAGTGTGCCATGGATATCCATGCTGGATATTAAGTAGGATTTTTAATTTTAGTAATTTTTTAAACAGTTGGTTGATGAAGATTACTTACGTTGGATCTATCTATGCGTCATGTCACGTAAAGTGTAGCCCAGCTTATCTCTGTTAATGAAAAGAATTGCACGCCTATGCGCCTAACGCTCGGAACAGCATTTTTTATACAGTTTTCTGCTGCCCCTCTTCAAATCTCGTCAACAAATTTAGGCGTGCAAATCTGTATCTTTGGCTAACAAATAGTTCAGAATATTAAAAAAAAATAACTTCAATAACGCTGTAAAATGTAAAAGCACAATATTCGAGTTCTCTGTAGTTGTTCAAAGTGCATTCCTCCTTGTTCACGACACATTTCCGCTCGTTCAATTGCTTCTCTCAACACGTAGTGCAGCATTTGAGGCGTAATACTTCTAAATACACGTACAATCCTTTCTTCTAAGATTTCAAGAGTGGCTGCGGCTGTTACATAGACTCTTTCTTTAACATATCCCCAAATAAAGAAATCGAGAACATTGAGATCCGGTGAACGGGCGGGCCACCGTATTGGGCCATTGGTTGCAATAACTTTAATATTAAAATGTTCAATTAAATAGTTAAGAACTTTGCTGGTATTGTGAGGTGGAGCTCCATCTTCTTGGAAGTAAATTCGGCGTAAAACTTCTAAAGGTAGATCATTAAGATGTTGCTCAATTTCATTTTGGAGAAAGCCTAAGTGCCTAACCCCTGTTAATTGGCCTTGAAATAAAATTGGCCCAATTATTCTATTACCAACGACACCAGCCCAGACATTGACACCAAACCTTTCTTGAAAATTTCCTACTCTCATTTCATGTTTATTTTGTTGGGCCCAGTAACGAGTGTTTTGCTTGTTAAACGTACCATTATTAGTAAATCTGTATTCATCAGAAAATAAGATAAAGTTGATAAAATTTGAGTCAATTCTACAATTTTGGAGCAACCAATTACAAAACAATACCCGTCTGTCGCCATTGTCAGGATACAAATGTTGGTGTAACTGGTACTTAAAAGCTCGATATCCGTGTTTCTTTAGCATTTTTCTGGCTGATTCATGACTTAAACCCAGTTCGTGATTAATTTTTCTTAAAGAAACAGTTTTATGAACTTCAACCATAGCAAGAAAGTTAATCTCCATTTCTTCATTTATAATAAATCTGACTTCCTCCAGTTGATTTACTTCTTGTTGCCTAAAACGATTCTCGAGGTATGGAAAATACTGATGGACTGGATATTGCCGGTCGGGGTATCTCTGAGCATACAACTCAGCAGAATTCCTTGAATTTTTATGACTTTCTAATAACATATCGACTTTTTCACTTTGAGTATACACCATTTTGACTTTTGAAAACAAAAATAATACTGAAAATCAAGAAAAATAAGAAAATCTTATGTTGCAGAAAGAATAGGTAAGTGTCACTGTCAAAACAAAAAAATCCTACTTAATATCCATCATGGCTATCCATGGCACACTTGATAAAAGTAAATAATTGATTATCGAGTATTTTTCTTAGTAATATTTAATTTTTGAGCTTATTTTTAATCCAATCGCAAAAAAGTTAGTATCATTAGATTCTCAAAAAAATCCTCTTTCAAAAAGTACTTGTCTAAGAAGGGTCGCCATTTGAAAAAAAATAATCAGACACAAAAATTTGATTTTATCAACTTCTCTTGTTCCTAGCTATCAGACTAACCACTAAAACTTAGCGATTGTATTATTCGGTGATCGTTTCAAGTCCTTAGATTAATTTGCGTCCTGTAATGGCCACCTAGATGCAATTTTAAAAAATTCAAGTAGGCGTAAAAAGTTTTTAAAATATTACATTCTGATTTAGAATTGTCTCAGGAATCCAAAAATGTAGAAATATACAGAGCGCTCCATTTAAAAAAATCGAGATTGGAGTCAGTTCCGGTGAAAACGGAAGTGACCGGAACGTGGAAAATATGCGAAAACTCTCCTCTTTATGTACCATTTACCTATACCAAATTTTGTTTTGATATATCAAATACTTTAAAAGTTACGGCCTATCTAATAGATTCGTTGACACCCATACTACATTAAATAGACACGGTCTTTCTTACTTTGACACTGACTTCATAAGATGAATTTTCAATGTGGAATAAAATATTATATTTTACTTTTAGTGCTTTTTTTAAGTCAGTTTTATATTTTATATTTTTTTTATTTCATCCCTTATTTGGTCTAGCAAGCCATGAACGCCAAACAGAATTTGATAAATGTTTGATCTTGCTTAGCCATGGATGACAACGGATAACAAAACAAATGAACTGAAATAATGACTACTCATGCATAAACGTCATAGTAACAGTAATAATTTTTCTTATTTACCTGTAAAATTATTTTCACCGAGGAAGAAAAACTTCGTTTAGTTACATTATATTATGCAAATGACAATAGTGCCGTGAAAGCAGCTTGTCAGTATCAGATTAAATATCCAGGGAATAGAATTCCATCAAGACAGGCAATAAATTATATTATGAAAAATCTTAGCGAAAGAAAAACTCTCCAATTGAAAAGAGAGTCTGCAGACAATAGTGAAGAAGATTTAAATATTTTATTGCATTGCGAAGGTAAAACATATTAATAAAATTGAAAATAAATTTTCTTCTAGAAAATCTATATTAACCAATACCGGAAGTTTCACGCTTTACGGGTAACTCATGGAAATCACACTACGCTGCGAAAGTACAGATATCATCCTTATAAAATCAGACCAGTTCAAAATTTATCAGAAGGCAATAAAATACAGAAATACCGATTTTCTACAGACATTCTAAAGAGATTAGAAGTCGATAACCAACAGCTTGACAAAGTGCTGTGGTCAGATGAAGCCACGTTTACAACAGCGGGCATCTTTAACAGGAGAAATAAGCGTTTCTAGGTAGTGCAAAATTTCCGTGAAATAGAAGGGGTGAAAAAACAGGATCGTATAGCTTTGCATGTATGTATGGGATGGTTTACTAAAATGTAAAGTAACTGGACCCATCATCTTTGAGGGAACTTTAACAGGAGATCGCTATTTAAGTTTTCTAAGGCTTAGAGTAGAGGAGTTTTTGAAGAATATTCCAATTCGTCAGTATAGAGATATTATTTGGCATCAAGATGGCGCACTTCCTCATAAGATTTAAACGGTGGCTCATTTCCTTAATAACCAGTATAATTTATGGATAGATAGAGAGATACGGACCCATTAACTGTCCAGCAAATAGCCCTGATCTTACCTTACTAGATAATTTTTTGTGGGGGTATTTGAAGGACAAAGTTTACTTTAATAGGACACAGAAATTGAAGAAAATAACGAATGTCCTTTTTATATTAGCAACTCAATTTAAAAATAAATGAAGTAAATTGAATTAAGATTATTTTTAATAATGAAGGTTCCTATGTGAATGTTTAACTAATTTGTTCAAATATTTATTACGGTTATGTTATCTGTCGTCATCCATTGCTAAGCAAGATCCAACATTTATCAATGGCTTGCTAATTTTAAAGTCGAATTATTGCAAAAAGCTCTTATTCGAATATTGGCAAATTATATATTTTTGAACAGAAGAAAACGAAAAGATTTTGTATTTTAAATAGAATATAGGGTATTCCATTTGATGTTTCCGACTTTTCTATTTTCCATTTATCAGTTGTTTTTCTAACTGTCCTATCTAAAATCTTCGTAAAAAGTCTAAAAACTTTTATATAAAACTTTTTTATGTATTCCTTCAAATAATATATTTAAAATTGTGCTTAATTTTAAGGAAAAACCCTGTACATACATAAAAAATACATAGAGTCAGACTGATAACCACCCCCTTTTTTAAAGTCGGTTAAATATTGTTAAAATATGTTTGTAGCTCAAAAATGAAAAGTCTGAGGAAGTTTGTTTATATGAACTTTTCCATATGTTTTACTCTACATTTCCTCCTTTCCTGAATCCCCTTCTATAATAGCAAGCAATCATTTAGAAATTATGTCTATTGTGGATAAATTATCCACCACTAATATTGCCCATTCTTAGAATTTCCGCTAAAATATTGCTCTATTAACTGTTCACCTTACAAAGGACTCTCGCCCTTGATCATAAATTCAGGTTATTTGCATTTGCGTGTTTGTAAGATTACGAAATTGCTCGTTAAGTTCTATTTAACAATTTTCTTTCACTTAGAAATATGTTTTTGGGTGAATTCAACTAATACACTTCCTTAATTTTCGGGCTATATGTCTTATCTCAACATCTGTTTCTTTTTTCAGCGGGTTCTTTTGATTGCGATACGCCCTCACGCAATTCACAACATATATACATTATTTTTTTAAAAGGGGTAGACAATGGGGCAATGATAGAACATTTTCGTTAAATATAACGCAAACCCAAGTAGCACATATAATCTTATATGGGCTAAAATTGTGTAATATTGGCTAATATCTCTGGTTAATTGGCTAAAATTGCTAGCCAAAATAACAGTTCTGTTACAGTACAAAGACGGAAATATGGCTAAAGTGAGGAATAATAATTTGGCAATGTGGTAAAATTGCCAATTGGCAATTATACGACCCTCTCTTTTGATTTTATGGTTGGATTTATTAGCTACTTTTTGACTTTAAAATCGAGCTTTTAAGGCTGAATTCTGACTAGTTTTTAGCCGAAATTTCTGTAACATTTTTTTCCGAAATTTACCTAAATAATTTCTCATTTTTAGCCCTTTCTTCATTTATTTGATAAATCATCAATTGTTTCAAATTATGTAGAAATAGTATTAACAGAGCCAATCAGTGTAAGAATTTACGAGCCAACAAGAAATGCAAAGATAACAAATCATGCTTTGACGGTTGGTAGAGACAAAAAGCACTTGCGCAGGAACTTTTACGCGCCCCTCCTTGAAACTAAAAATTTCGTTTTCTACAAATATTTTTTTTTAGTTTGGAAATGTATCTAAGAAAAAAGAAAAAAAGGGTTCATAATGTAAAAAAATATGCATTAAAATACGTATATTTATAGGTAGAAAGAATATGTTTGTTTAAAATAGTCAAGTAATGGCTGCTAGGAAATTAGTTTAATTTTAATTTCAATCATAGCGAATCATAAAAAGCTTTGGGCTATTTTTTAGGTAAATATTCCTTGAAATTGGCCACTTTATAAGCGAATATTTATCAAATAGCAATACTTTTCAAGTGTAGCCAAAATGTAGCAACATTTACTGAAATTTTGCCAATAAAAATGCCTACTTGGTTGCCTTTAGTACTCGCTAAAAAAATGGCTAATTTAAGACTCAGGAGGGCGTTTTTCTATAATATGTGGTGGAATATTGAATTTTTTTATTAGACATTTTGTATAGTAAATAATTTATATTTCGTTTTTCTAAATAAATCTTAGAAATAATTAAACTCAAATACTTGCTTAAATATGTTTGGTTGGCATTTGGGAAAAATGCCTACTTATTGATTATATTCTGACCTCGAATTCTATTGATCAAAAATACCATTTTCTAGCATTTTAAAGAGCTATGCTTACTATAATTTAACTTCAATACTTACTAGAATATATCTGGTTATGTTGTAGCAACAAAATTGACAGATATTTCTACTTAGTGGCCATCCAATATAACAAAAAAAAAGTTTTAATTACCCCATAAAAGATATTTTTTGGTCAAGTAATTATGCTATAGCTTATCTACATTAGAAACTGCTAATTTGTGCTACTGTGTTATAACGAGATTCAACATAAACGCGGAAAATCCATATGATGGATGGATTTAGTAACATAAAAATGTCATTTTTCGTTTGTTATGAATGAATTTAACAGTCCTTCTTAATAATCTCAAATAGCGGGCCGTTTAGGGTTTAACATTCATGTTACCATTATTTTTATAAAGATTAGTATTTATGGTATTCTTTTTATCTTCGAGCTTGCTATTTTCAAGCAGTGGCGGCTCTTCCATTAGGTCATATGGTCAATGACCCCCCAATAAATATTTCCAAACAGAAAATAATAAATAATTTGTATTTTTTTAATTTCTTTCATATTTGGAAATTCCTTCTATTATTCTAAGCGTGTAAACTCGTTGAATGTTCATGTTGATGTAGTTGTACTATCGATGCCTCGCACAGCGATCTCCAAAGGTTTCGTTTCGTTGGACCACGAGGCTGACGGCCCCCGATGACTTCGTGGTTATAAACAGAGGCGAGTTTTTACCGAGTGTTTTCGATTGAATTCGCATAGGGGCGCATTGGTAATATAGGCTTACGTTGGCAAATTATATATATACATATATATATATATATATATATATATATATATATATATATATATATATATATATATATTGACCCCCCTGAAAAGTGAACCATGAGCCGCCACTGGTTTCAAGTAGCTATTGTATTTTATTTCTGAAAATCCGATCCGGTAATTTGACATCTTTACTGAATTTTGAAATAAATGAAGATATGGCAACAATGTCGCGTTAAAAACATTCGAGATTATGTCCTATTTAATCAAGCAAAAGTTAATTCTAATATGTTGGAAAAGAAATATTTTAGGGCAGTAATTCAAAATTCATTAAGGGAATTTAATTATCAGTTATCCTTGGCCCTCTCTTAAAACATATCCGTTAAAATATGGCGTTTTTGCTTACAAGAACCAACTCTCCGACCGCAAATTCGGTGTCAATTAAATTTGCATTTGCGTGCTTGCCAAATCGCCCCTTTAACTGTTATTTCATTAGTTTATTTAGTAATGGAATTGATGTTCAAGAGGCTCTGAAACTAACTTTCTTATCAGACCTTCTATTTATTTATATTTTTACTTCGCCATTTAAGAGATGATATAGGGTATTCCGTATTATATAGTACGTTAGAAGTTTCTGAAAAACGAAAAAAAAATTAATTAAAAATTTTTTTCGTTTCTCTTACCGTTTCTTAAATATTAATTATTTTGTGTTTTTTTTTCTTTCAAAACTATGTGAATTAAAACTTCAATATTTTCTTCTCCAGATGTCAAATCAATGTAAAATTTTAATATTATTTAGTCAACATGTGGCAGTGGCGGCTCGTCAGGGTAGGCCTCTGAGGCCGCGCCTCACCCCCAAAATAAAGGAAAAGAGAATTTTTTTATATAACTTTTTATCTATTACCAGTTAGAAATATACTTTTTAACAGTTATAATTTAACAACATAATAACATTAAAAAAAAAACAAAATATAATCCCATAATAAATATTTTAGAAAATAAATTCTGACCACATTAAAAAACCGACCGTGCAAACCCATTCCTTAAGAAAGTGCTCTCGAATGAGGCGAAATAATTTTAGCTTGGAAAGTTTCGACTTCTGACCTATTTATCAACGGCCGATGCCGGCGAGTCACCTGATTACGATAGAGCGGGATGGCGATTGCCGATGCACCCGTTTTCTATTGCATTCTTGAGGCGATAAATCTGTAGCTTGGATATGCTTTTATTGGTTATTTAAATCACATGACTAGCGAAATATTCCAACGGCTTCTTTTTACGTGGTGCGTGCGGCTGAGAAAGAAATAGGAAATAGATTGCGATAATCGCTGATTGAGGGCGTTCTGTCTTTTAAGGTGAATAAATACGCGTGAGTAAGTTTTTGTTTTGTTTTGATTTGGTAAGTTGGACCGTTCCATTTTTTGTTATTGCTTTTTGCTTTTGAAATGAATCCTATTCACGACATTATTGCTTCATTAATTGAAACGCCTTTTTTAAGAAGAAGCGAAACTGAAAAGAAACAGATATTAGGTAGCCGTCCGACGCCGAAAATTTTAGCAATATTTAACGATAAGAGGCAAGGTAAAAAATATTCAAGAACTTTTCAAATATCTTGGTACGAAACGTATAGGTGGCTATGCGGAAGTATTTATAAAGAAAGCTTATATTGTTGGCCTTGTATTTTATTAGGTTGCGTCAAAAATAATTGGAGTTCAGGGGGCGGATATTCGGATTTAAAAAATTTTTCACGAGCAGTAAAATCGCATGAAAGTTCAAGAGAGCATATTAAAAATTCGGTAGCACTTACAAGACTGGAGCAAAATAGGGCGACTATTGCGGATGCACTACAAGAAAATGCAAGTCTTAATAAAATTGTTTATAATGAAAATGTTCGAAAAAACCGTTTATTATTAAATTATTTAATTGATGTTACTATTACTTTGGGTAAACAGGACTTGGCATTTCGAGGTCATAATGAAACAACAGATTCTTTTAACCGTGGCACTTTTAAGGAAATATTTGCATGCTTAATAAAAAGAAATGCCGAACTTACTGAACATTGTGCTAAATTTAGTAATATTTTTACGGGACAATCTAAGACTATACAAAATGAACTAATTGGTTGCATACATGACTATATTCAAGAATAAATAAAAAAAGAAATCAATGACACCGATTGTTGTTTTTTTGGCGTAATTGCGGATGATAGTACTGATATAACAGAAAAATCACAGTGTTCGATAACAGTTAGGTATGTGACCAACGGATCTTTAAAAGAAAGATTTTTAGGATTCTTTGACGTTAGCGATAATAGAACAGCAGAGAGCTTTTTTCATTTAATACAAAACAGCTTAGAGCCTTATGACTTTAAAAATAAATTGGTCGCGCAGTCTTACGATGGGGCTAGTGTTATGGCAGGTGAAATAAATGGGCTTCAAACAAAAGTTAGATCTATTGCTCCTTAGCTAACTGATTACCCAAAGTCGTATATTTTTTGCCACTTTATTAGGAATACCAAATTATTTCCACCAATCACCAAAACGGTCTTTTGTGCTTAATCAGATAGTAGGTAAAAGAATTCCGCGAGCTGTAGAAACGCGATGGTATACACGGTCTAAAATTTTAAACTTAGTGGCTAATGAATGGGACAATTTAATTATAGTATTTGAAACTATTATTTATGACTTAAGTTCTGGAACAGAATCTATTAATGGTGCAAAAGGATTTCTAAAGCATTTTAATGATTTCGAATTTTGCCTTTTAACGCATATTTATAAACAAATTTTTAGTTGCACTGATGTACTGTTTCAAATATTACAGTTAAAGCATTTAGACATAAATTACTGCATTTCGCAAATAAACCTTGCCAAGTAACGAATTATTGAATTTAGAAACGAGGACCATTTCAAAGAACTTTTCAATATTGCTAAAAAAGCCACTATTCTGCCAACTAACACACGTCGAGGGCAATGTTCTAGCGACTTTGATATTTTTACTAAATATAAAATATTATATTTCGAAATAGTAGATTGTATAATTCTTCTATTAGGGACGCGGTTTGAAAATTTAAATAATTTAAATTTCTTTGCTTTAGTCGATTGCACAAAATATTCGGAATATCATAAATGCTTTCCAGACGACTTATTAAATAATTTAATAAAAAATTATCCAAACATTTTTGACAGAGATAGATTAAAGAATGAGCTTTCTGTATTGTATAGGAATGAACAATTTTCAAATTTAGATGTCGAAAAAAGTCTAGCTTTTTTATTTAAAGATTTTAAAGCAATTTTTGCGGAAGCATATAAGCTTTTTAATTTAGTTTTAACTATTCCCGCAACAAGTGTATGGGCCGAACGAAATTTTTCATGTCTTAAACGGATCAAAACCTACCTAAGAAACACAATGACACAAGAACGGCTTTCGGGTTTAGCAATGATGTCAATAGAGCAGGAATTACTGTCAGAACTTAGTGAAGACCAAAACTTTTACGACCAAATTATAGATAAATTTGCAACCTTAAAAGACAGACGTATAGATTTAATGTACAAAAAGTAGTTTTTTTATCTTATTTCATACAACTATTTATTTTAAGTTTTAATAAACTAAATTATGTTTTTATTATCGCAATCACCGCTATATTTTAGTGATAGGTGTACATATTTTACTTGTTTTGTTTACTTATTTATTTACTTTTTTTAGAGTTTATTTTTTTAGTTTTTAATGGTTTAGTAGGGCTATTGGCGATGACCTCCATTAAAAAAAAAGGTCAACGCGTCGCAGAATAATACCTCATGGGTGACGTGGAAATTTATTCACATTTAAACAAAATCTCATATAGCCTCACCCTTCAATATACTCACGAGCCGCCACTGACATGTGGTCCTTTATTTTTAGCAACATAGGATCGCCGAAATTTATACAGAGTATCCTAAAAAAAATTAACTGCAATTCAGATTTTATAAATTTGATCAAAAGTAATTTTTTTAAATGGAACACTATGTATATTATTGAAACATTGAATAGAGTAAACAAATTGTTTTTATTTTTCATGTAAGATGTTCCTATGGCTAGTTTGAAGAGTTTTATAAGCGATTTTATGAATAATTACTATTAATATTCGATGTCTTTAAAGATCTAAAACGTCAAGTGTGCTATTATATAACAACTGCAACACGTAACGATGGTGGCATGTCATGTCTCTTTTTTTAGTTTATGTTAGATTAAGTTAGAGAAAATGGAGAATAATAGTTATTCATATGCGATATTTTAAACGTTTTATATTCACGGAGAGTGTCAAGAATTGTTGCAAGAACCTGCAAAATATTTAAGGCTCTTTTTCCGAATTTGCCCCCAACGAACCCAAGGAAATTTCTCAGAATTAAAGGTAACTTTTTAAATTTCGAAACTGTGCGGACTCCAAGAATTCAACGGGGACCGATGTTTCAGGCCGTCTCGGTAATGTGTCTTCCAACCGCCGTGTAGTACGGGTGTTTTTGTCAGAGTTTGGATGTTTTTAATTTATTTTTATTTGTAATTATGTGAGGATGTAAAAAACATATATCGTTATACCTACGTATAGAGACGTTTTACTTTGCTAGAGCGAAAATGCCTGGTTATAAGTGACTTTACTAGTTATGTTCTAACAAAGATAGTGGAGGAAATACTTTATTCAGGTGCCCAAAAAATCGTCAAAAGTAAGTATATATAAATGCATTTTATAGATTTAACCAAGTAATCTTGATTTTGTTGCTAATAACCCCAAATAAATGTTTTCGAGCAATGACGTGGCTTGGGGTTGCTGGAAGAGAGACAGAAAACAACTATAGCAATTAAAAACTGTGTGAGGACTATTTTGAAAGAAAATTTGTTTCTACGACTTTAACAAGCATCAAAAGGCTATACAATGATGCTATCCCATCAATTTTCTGTGGACCAAAACGATCTATTACTGACGTAGGATCTAAAGGGCCTCCTCCAAAATTCGTTATATTATCAGGTTAGAAAAAAATATGTATAAAACGTGTAAAAACATTATTTCGGCAAAAAAAATTCTGTCTGTCTCTTTGTTAATTTACGCGATACATTTTCAAAGAATTGATGGGCCATCGAGTTGAAATTTGGTACACAGGGAGTGGTCCATACGAGAACGGTTCGGATTGTTTTTGGGCAAAATCGGCTGAGGGGAAGGGTTGAAACGGGGGGGTTTATTCGTAAAAAATAGTGATTTTTGTAAATGATCGTGTATTATGTCCTCTCATGGGCCTATAGTTATATAGATTTTAATAATAAGCCCTCTTTGATACTTCTGTCGAAAGTAAGAAGTTAGGGAAAATAGAAACGGTGATGAAAATTTATATGTTGAAAAATCGAGTAATATATCATTTTATGGGTTCCCGGATATACAGATCTCAAAGTAAGAACGTATTTGATCTTTAATAGTAACTTTAATAATGTTGAGGGGTAGGAAGGGAGGGTTGAAATTTACCATTACTTTAAACAATATTATTATGGACGTTATTTCACTGTTGTTCTGTTATTTTTTTTTAATATATACCCCAGTTTGCACAAAACTTAATTGCTATTTAGAATAACCAAGCTTTCGGATTTGACAAGCTGCTTACAGAAATCTGGAAACCAGCCGACAAATTTGACATTCCGTTAAACATTCTAAACTTTAATTGAAATTTCTGAAACCGGCCAAAAGTGGTTTAATTTAGATTTAAGGTTTTGAGAAGTGCCACATGATTTTTAAGATTTGTATTAGTAATGTCATAAACATGCGATCGTAATTTAGACAGCTTTTTAATAGGTACATTCGTATGTATTTTTGCATTTATAGTTACCAATAAACGACATTTTCATTATAAAATGAGTGTTTTATTTTTGCTAAAATTCTACAAATTTAACACTATTTAAATAAAACTACATCGGTGCGGGCAATTTTCTAACACACGTTGCAATAGCCATAAAGACATGATGGTGCAGACCACTTAAATCTGACCCGTCAAGGGCATTAAAACTAAACGATAAATTTGACAGTCTTTCGCATCTGGTCTGGTTTTAACTGGGGATTTGGCGTATTTTCATGCCAATCCTCATGCTGATTTAAGAATAACTCGATCATCAATATGGGGAATTTTACATAAACATAATATGCATGGCTACAAACTAATTACATTACAGGCTTTAAAAGCAGATGATCCTCCAAAACGTGTAGATCTCTGCAAAATGTTATTAATTTGTACACAGGAGGGTCCAGATTTTCTGAAAAAGATTGTTTGGACTGATGACTATGAATCCAAGACAGCAAAAAAAACTGAGCCTAATAAAATATTTAAAAATCAGCCTGAAATACTTCTTATTAGTTTAATTTCAAATTGTACGCAAGCATTGAGCGTAATATGGAGATAAAGTGGTAAAGTTGTACAAATTCAAGATGGCGAAACAAAATGGCGGCCAATTAAACAAATGTTTAAAAAATCAACAGATCCAAATACAAGAGTTCTAACCACTCTACACCACAACTTTCTGAACGCACGTTTCGCTAACCAAGTTAGCGTTATCAGCAGATGATATAATAAACTAAAGTAGCTTGGTTGCATCCGACTACACCGTTATCAAGTAAGCGATAGAAGGGACTATAGGGAATAGACCCTCTGTCTTTATTTAGTGCCTTTTTACCACATTTAACTATTTCTACACTCTCAAGTGCATCCAATAATCTGTTATTAGATACATTTTTAATTAACTTAAGATTATTTATTCATATTTGGTGATTGTTTTCCAAAGCATGTTGGGCAACGCTTGACTTTTCTGTTCTTCCGTATCTTAAACGTACCATGTGTTCTTTAAAACGGATGTTTATGGAGCGTTTAGTTTTACCAACATATTTTAGATCGCAGTCATTACAGCTAATTTCATAGATGCCACTCCTCTCCTTCAAGGTGACTTTGTCTTTAGGGTTTCCAAGGAGATTTTTCAAACTGTTCTTCGTTTTGTAGGCTACTCTAAAACCTACGTTTTTAAATACTTTTTGTAGACCTCTCGTGTATCTGGGATGATATGGGATTGCTGTGAACTTACTGGGAGCCTTAGGTGCTTGAAGAGTAGTAGCATCTTTTAACATTTTCGTATGCTTATATCTATTTATTAATTTATGTACAAAATTATCTTTATATCCATTACTTTTAGCTATATTTTCAATCCGAGTCATTTTATTGTTAAAACGGTATTTACTTAACGGAAAATTGACTAACCTGTGAGTTAAGAAATGAAATGCTGTCATTTTGTGTTGACGGCAGTGAAATGAGACGGATGTTATATACCTAATAATTAACGTGTCGAGGAAAGGTAATTGCCCATTGTTCTCCTTTTCGTACGTAAAATTAATGCAAGGATATTTATTGTTTAATGTTTTTAAGAAAGTGACCAAATTTTCTGTTTTAGTATCAAAAATAGCAAATATATCGTCTACGTATCTATACTACACCCTAGGGAAAGACTTGAGTTCTTTTTGAAATTGGGTCTCTAATCTACCGATAAACAAATTTGCAAGGAACGGAGATAAGCAATTGCTCATCGCAGCTCCCTCAAGTTGTTTATAATAGTTATTGTTGAACTGTAAAAAATTTTAATTTATACATAATTTTGTGAGAAGCAAATATTCATCAATAATTTCCTTTTTAAATTATTGAATTCAAGTAGTTCCTTTAGGTACTCTAAAGCTAGTAGTATGGGTACACTAGGACTCAGTGAGCTTACATCAAAAGACGTGGGAAGTACCAAGTAAAGAAAATTTACCGATTTTCTAAATTTTGTTATTTATCTTTTGCTGGTTCGTACCTTTTGGAATGAACAACATTCTGTAGTGTATGTTTCATAAGGGCCATTTGCCCTTATTTTTATGCAAAATTACTAGTAAACGTGTGTCCTGTATTGTTTGGAAATTAATAAAAAACCTTTGCCTCTGAACAAGTCAACTGAAATAATTTAATTAAAATTCTTGCAGGTTCTGGTAATCTTTTAAATGGAATTCATTTAAGTTTTAATACGGGGAAACTGATCCAAATATCGGCTTCCCATTGCACGTTGTGATTTGTCAATTTGGAATCTTGCCAAAGCGAGAGGAGGCTAGATAACCTGCTGAATCTAATCAAACGTAAACTATTGGATATGGCTTATGATATTGAAATAAAAGGAAAAAAAATAGAATAAGACAGAAAAATCGTCCGAAGCATTCCACTTTTATTGCTTTAATTTAAATAATTCAGACTTACGTATGTCAGGTATCACCTGGTTTCGACAGCGTGTGTTACAACAAATTAATAGAAAACTGGGTTATAAGTAGGTTTAGGATATACAATGAGGGCATAAAGTCTGGAAACCTTGAGATATGTCAAAAACTATACAAGTTGGGTAAAAAAGTTTCATATAAAAGTTGTATAGTTCCTTACGATTTATGATTCAAAAATGTCTTGAAATATACAGGGTGTTTTAAAATCAAGTTACACGCCAAAACTTCAGAATCTCTAATGGAACACCCTGTATATTATTTCATTTTAAGAATCTACATGAAATTCTGATCATATTTTATTAAGCATTCCCTATCCCTAAGGTCAACTGTTTTTGAGATAAAAAAATGAGAAAATGAAAATTTGGCTTTAAACAAAATTAACTCATTTCCCTATGCATAGGGAAACCTGGTAGATTATTTTAGAACTCCCATAGAAACTGTCATGTACTGACAATAAACTGTGTCATTTTTTAATATATTGTTGGAGAGTTACTTTTCCTGATAAAAATGCTTTCAGAAAGAGAAAGAATAGAGATTCTTATGATGTTTGGATGGAGAGATCGCCAAAGAAATCTTGACGAAGTATGTGAACTTTTTAATAATACGCATCCCAAGCGAGGACAAGCAATTGCAAAATCTACAGTTAGCAAAATTATCAAAAAATTTCGTGATCATGGTTGTGTAAAAGATTTTCCCAGGACAGGTAGGCCAAAACTAGATGATGATATGAAATTCAATGTTTTACTCAGTTATAACGAAAATCCACATTTACCTACAAGTCAAGTAGCATTAGATTTAAACCTTAGTCAATCATCGGTAAAAAATATTCTGCACACGGCAAAGTATCATCCCTACAAAATAACATTAATCCATGAATTAAATGAAGACGACTTTGACCGCCGACTTGAGTTTTGCGAAAGTATGCAAGAGCGGTGCAACCTGGATCCATTCTTTTGTAAAAATATTTTATTTTCCGATGAAACCACCTTTTTTCTTAATGGTACTGTCAACCGACAAAACTGTAGATATTGGTCTACAGAGAATCCCCATTGGGCTCAAGTGGCTCATACGCAATATCCCGAGAAAATCAATGTTTGGGCTGGAATATTTCAAGATACAATTATAGGTCCCTATTTTTTCGACATAAATTTAACCGGCGAAATTTATCTTGATTTTTTACAACTCGAGTTGATTCCTGCCTTATGTATCCAGGTAATGAGCCCGATATGCCTACTGCAGCAATGTGGTTCCAACAAGATGGAGCACCACCTCACTACGAGCTACCTGTTCGGCAGTATCTCAGTGAAATATTTCCTAACAGGTGGATAGGACGTCGTGGTCCCTACGAATGGCCGGCCAGGTCCCCGGACTTAACTCCCCTAGATTATTTTCTGTGGGGATATTTAAAGAGCAAAGTTTATTTGAACAGACCTCCTAATATTGATGCGCTGAAAAATCGTATAAGAGATGAAATCCGACAAATCCCACCTACTTTCATTCGAAATCTACAACAAGAGTTCATCAATCGATTAGGATATTGTCAGGAAGTGAACGGACAACAGTTCCAGCATTTATTACGTTAAAACGCATCATTTAGAATTTTAGACTATCGTTGTTAATCGTTATTAAAAAAATTTTGTAAAACAGTTTTCTCATTTTTTTATCTGAAAAACAGTTGACTTTAGGGATAGGGTATGCTTAATAAAATATGATCAGAATTTCATGTAGATTCTTAAAATGAAATAATATACAGGGTGTTCCATTAGAGATTCTGAAGTTATGGCGTGTAACTTGATTTTAAAACACCCTGTATGTTTCAAGACATTTTTGAATCATAAATCGTAAGGAACTATACAACTTTTATATGAAACTTTTTTACCCAACTTGTATAGTTTTTTACATATCTCAAGGTTTCCAGACTTTATGCCCTCATTGTATATGCATTTGCATGAAAGCATATGCAAATGCTTATTTTGGCAATTTTTGTATTTAAATGCATATTTTGCAGTTATTACAGGAAAAATGCATATATTCTAATTTTTCTGAATATATTTTTATTTCCCAAGACAAATTTGATGTATTTTAAATATAATCCATAATAGTAAAATAATAAAAAATTTTCTTGTTGCTGGCAGGCAAAGGGTTTTACCCATCCTTTCTTGAAATTGTTATAGGTACTTAACTATGTATTTACCACGGATTTACAATCATAAATACGCACGTTTTAAGAATGTTAGAAATAATTTTTCAATTTAGTTTAGTTTACACATTGTGGCGTGAACATTGTCCAATATGACGAAAAAAAAGCGTTCATTAAGTGCGGTATTAAATCAATTCGTGAAAGATTTTCCTGATTTTACGACTGACGGTTTTGCGCTGTTTTGCAAATATTGTGATGTTACTGTTACTGCGAACAAGAAATTCCAAGTGACACAACACATAGGAACTACAAAACATCAGATCCAAAAAAGTAAAAAGTGTGCTCAGAAACAAGTGTTAATCACCACAGCATTTTCAACAGGTCCGATGTGGTACAGATGCTGCTCCATACATGGGTAAAGCAATGAGTGGCCTACAAATATTGCACCCTAAAATGATACATGCCACATGTCTTGCCCATGGACTTCATCGAGTTGCAGAACAAGTTTGTGCTTTTTATCTACGATCTGATTTCCTCGGTGAAGAAAGTATTCCTAAAAGCTCCGACTCGGGTAGAAAAATTTATTCCACCCCCTGCCCCCATCAACAATTGTAACTAGATGGGGAACTTGGATAAACGCTGCCATTTATTACGCAGAACATTTCGAGGCAATAAAAAACACAGTCAACTAATTTAATGCGGATTACTCACATTGTTTACAAGACGCACAAAAAGTTTTGCGCAAAGAAGAGGATTTAATTTACATTAAAAACAATTTTTCTTGCTTGTCTGATACTATAAAAAAACTGAAGTTGAAAGGACTTTCTTTGTCAAAAAGCGTACAAATGATAGAAAAAGTGAGTGAAACTATAACTAACACTAAAAATAAAGTAGTTTCTCAAAAATTAGCTACGGTTTTAAAAAATTGGTTACAAAAATTTGAAAAATATTAGTTTAGTTTTGGACAACAAAGAGACATTAAATCCAGATAATAAACAATTTTTAAAAAACAGTGATTTGAATTTGTTTGATTATTTTCCGATTGTATCTTGTAATGTTGAACGAGTATTTTCTGAGTATAAAGTACTGTTGTCAGATAATAGAAGAAAATTTTAATTTGATAATTTGTTACATCGTATAGTTATAAAATGTAACCGCAATTTGTTGAATAGCGTAAACAATAAATTTTAAACAGGTTTATTCTTTAGTTAGTTTATTTAGTTAGCTATATATTAAATTTTTATTAAAAAAATTCTTTTATTATATAGTTGTTTTAATGTAACAATTACTGGTAAAAATAGCGTCTTAAGGATATCTTGAAGTGTAAATAATATAATATTTTAATTGCTATACTTTTGCTTTATTTCTGTTTTTTTGATCTGATAATAAATCCTGAGCCTAGTTATAAGCTTAGACTATAAAACAAAATATAGACTCAACATTTCATTCATAAACAGTTTCGAAAGTTGGATCTAATATTGTTTTTCGTGTGCTATGGGTACGAGAGAAAACGATATATGTTCCTCTGCGTAGCCGTGGTCAATTTCGTCAAATTAACAGGAAGATATTTAAAAAACTGATAGTGCGGCGTCAAAAACTGCATAAGTAGGCTTTGGAATAGTTGCTAAGAACATTTTGATAAACAAACATGTCAAAGGTCGTCGCGAATTTACTGTTATTTTTATCGAAAATGTAGTATAGTTGATAAATACATGATTACATGATTTTGATAATTTAAATTTGTAAATTCCGTGCAAAGAGTTGTCATTAATACTGTCTAAAATGGAAAGAGCAACTATTCTTGGTAAGTCTTTTGACATTAATGTTCTTCTGTATTAAATATGAGTAAATAATTTTGAGATGGTTAGATTTTTAAAACTATTAAAACATACATTTTCTTTAATGAACTAAGAGAAAAAAGTCTTATGAGGTTTCAGTTTTAAATAAAGTTAAGTTGGAAGGCAAACCATTAGATAATTTTACCAAACCTACAAATTTACCGTCCTAGCCCGTCTGTTAAGTCCAGGCCATTTTTTAGGACGTATTGCCCATATTAAACGCTCGGAGGTTGTTAAGTTCTTAAAAGCAAACAAGCTTTTTCAAAATCCACCAGTCCACCAGTAGTACAGAAAATATTTAGTAGGAGACGATAGCGTAATAGAAGAAACAGAAACAGAAATGCTGATATAAAGCAGTTTTGCAACAATTTACTGTCAAGATATAATGCGTGCTATCAAAATTATAACAAATTTGCAAAAAAGTATTTGTTGGTTACAAACAAACCTGTTTAATCATTTAAGCGATTATCAGTACAAACCTGTTGGCCGTCCAATAAAATCTTTTCCTGAATGTAGTTTTAAGAGTCAAAAAAAAAAGGTTGCAAATTTGGTTGAATCGAACACTGCTCAAGAACTTGCGCTGGCTGCAGAAATTAGTTTTAGATCAGATAAAAAGAAGTATTGCTAGCCTTATAAATAAAGTAGTGAACATTTCGGATAAATTGGCCAAATCTCTTTTTGATCAAAAACACAAAGCCTATTCGCCGTTAGCATTAATCGTGGATAATTGACAAAGCACCAATATGTTTTAATGCAAAAAGGCGCACAAGAACGAAGTGCAAATCTTTATCCACCATATTATTTAGTTTTAAAATCTAAATCTCAATGTTATCCATTAAATATAAGCATTTCGGAAGATAGTGCTGTAGTAAAATTACAAGATTTGTTAGATCATACTAGTCAGCGTTTACTTAAAGTTCAAGATGAAGTATTATACTAAACCAAATGCCTGCAAATGATACAAACTTTATTCAGCTTGATTGTAAATGGGGCTTAGACGGGAGCGGTGGTCACTCACTATACAAACAAAAATTTACCCAAAACATCGACATTAACGATTCTAATATCTTGTTAACGTCATTAGTGCCTCTACGACTTCATTTTAGTAATAATTTTAATTCACTTCAAAAAATTATTTGGCAAAATCCAAGAAGTTCATCAACCAGATTTTGCAGACCCCTTCGTTTTCCATTTACAAAAGAGACAACCGAAATGGTGCAATTAGAAGTAAGTAGAGTAGAAAGTGAAATAGCAACCTTAACACCAACAAAGGTGCTGCTATAGAAGAAATTTTTGTTAAATATTCTCTGTTCAAAACCATGGTTGATGGAAAAATTTGTAACAATTTAATGAAAAATTCGTCTTCTCAAAATTGTTATGTTTGTGCTGCACGTCCAAAAGATATGAACAACATTGATAAAATTCTAAAACGCCCAATAAATAATAATGCATATGAATTGAGACTTTCAACGTTACATACTCACAAAAAAAGAAATGGCAGGTGCGGGGTTCTCAAAATGAAAAAGCCGCTTTTGAATTAAGAAAAAAAAGTATAATTAGTAAGTTTAAATCTGAATTGGGTCTTCTGGTTGATGTTGTAAAACAAGGTTATGGAAGCACTAATGACGGTAACACCGCTCGTAGATTTTTTGACAATTACAAAAAATCTAGCGAAATAACAGATATTGATGAAGAACTAATTTATAAATTTTCAATTTTACTTCAGGCATTATCCTCTGGTTTTGATATAGATGTTGATTCGTTTAGATTAAACAGCAAGGTTTTTGTCCAACTGTATCCTTGGTTTTTTATGTTGTATAAAATATTAATCCACGTGCTGATATCATAAAGTCTTTGTCTTTGCCAATTTATCTGAGGATGTCCAAGAGGCGAGGCACAAGGAATATAGGCATTATCGTGAACACAACACTAAAAATATCTAGAAAAGAAAATGAAGACCTGTTTCATGTTCTTGATATCTTGTTAATATCAAGTATTCGTAAGCTATTAAAAATGCTAGTGTGTTATCCGCAATTGCTGTTGAAAAGAACCGGATGTAAACATTTTAAATTATTAAACCTTATTTTTTAAAATTATTATTCTCTTTTTTAAAAGTATATGTATGAAGCCATATATATTAAAATTTTTATTAAAAAATTTTTTTTAAAAAAAATTATAAAGTTTCAATTATAATCCCTGTATTCCAATTTCAAATACGTATAACAAATTAATGAAATACATCAAGATAATTAATTTAAAGTAATAAAGTATTCAAGTATAAAGATTTCAAACTTTAAATTGATTTTTTGAAAATTAACGTTTTTGACATTCCCCTTTTTTTAAATTATAGTATAATAAGATTTATATAAGATTGCTTATTGTTCAGGATTTAAGTTGTAATTAGGTAGGTAATCAAGCAATGATATTTAATGTCTTCTTCCGTTTTATTTAAACACTATCTCAAATATTTTTTTATAATTTTAAACATGTCACAACAATCAGCAAAATCTGTAAGATACATAGTATTAGTCTTATAATACGATTATTTTTTAATACCTAACATATCATGCATATAATCGCGACCAAAACCTAATTAAAATAAAGAAATATTAGAAATACTACACCAAGTTTTTAATTATACACCCTGTATACGATCTCTGTTCTTATTATTTATATTATTAATACAATTTTAGGATACCTAACATATAAAATCAGATATAGTTATCAATCAGAGTTTAGTAATTTTCACCAAAAATTTTTTCCCGTTAATTTGACGAAATTGACCACAGTGTGCCGGTCCCAAAAATAGCAACCCTGTTAGCTCTCACTATAGACTGAACCAGCGGCGGCTCGTTTCTCTTTAATTTAATATGTTTATAGCAAGCAATTTAATGTGTTTTTGCAAATTTTAAGTATCTGTCAGACGCGTAGTCAGAAGTTCGGACTGGGGGGTTCAAAATCAGAATTCAGGTGATATAAATATTTTGGGGTTCCTTTTCACTTTCCTTGTAAGAAGAAAGTATTATAATCGTATAGAAATCACCCAGGGATGTTGAAATTCTCAAATCCGTCGGTCTGTCTGCCTGTTTGTGGCATAGCTAAAAAACTACTTATCCAATTGAGTCATATTAAAGTCTAATTAAATGTTAAAAAAAATATTACTAAAAAACTACTAATCCAATGTGTCTCAAATTTTGCCCAAAAATCAAGTGTGACCTACGAACAAACTGGTAAAATTGTGATGAGGGGTCTTTATGGCTGAACAAAAATAGCGGCCAAATTAAATGTTTAAAATATCAGTATCAAAAAACTATTTAACCTGTAAAATTTAGTATATCCTCTATAGCAAAACAAAAAAAATGGCAGCATAATTTAATGTTTAAAAAGGCAATAAAATTCCATTTCCTACAAAAAAATATTTTTTTATGGAGAACAAAAAATTAATATAATTGATTTTTTTATAGATAAATAATTACAAAATAATACCGATAAACACAACAAAAATTGTATGTATATTTGTATGTTTGTAAGTATGAATGTATGTACATATGTATGTATATATGTATTTGTGTATGTATGTGTGTTAGAAAAATTATTTTTTAATAATCTGGACATTGTTCTATGCCCGGGACAACCACATAAAAACTTCCACCCCACACATTGTATTTGTAACTTCCCTATAAGGTAAGACTTGGATACTTGGGTCCAAAAATTGGTCCTTTTAACAGAACCTTTCTCGTAATAAAAGATTTACACATATTGACATTTATATGTGTTATTTTATTACAAAATAACTATATGGATATAACATATGTTACCTACCTACTGTGTGTGTGGTGGAATGCGTTAGGAGGTTCCGGGTAAAAGAAAATTTACCGATTTTTTAAATAATGCCGCAAAATGTTAAAAGGTTTTTATATTATTTCATGAATTTTTAATTAGTTTAGTGTCAAATATTGCAAGCAGTTTACTAGAAACTCAGCAATATATACCATTGAGACTGTCGACTGAAATACTTTTAAAGGATATTTTCTTTGTGCAGCATATATATATATATATATATATATATATATATATATATATATATATATATATATATATATATACAGGGTGGCCCATCGAAAACGTACCGCAAGGCATAACGGCCAGGGTAATTTTTTTTTCAAAAAATCCAAAAACACGTCAATTTTGTTTGTGAGGGGGACAACTTTTGCCCTTAAAATGATCGCAAAATTTTCAACCCTCTAAGCGGGGGTGTCATCCCCCAAACTTTTTCAAATGGGAAGAGGGATCAAGTGGTACCGCAATGAAAAGGGCTTTCTATTCGCTATACATTCCCGCTTTGGTTTTGAAAATCGGTCAAGTCATTTAGAAAATATGAAGGATTGAAATTTGAAAAATACATTTTTCAAAAAACGCATAAATTGAATTAAATAAAAAAAAACTTACCGTATTAATGAAGCAAATGCTGAAAATGTTGCCCGTCGACCTCCATACAGTAATACAAATTAGCTTCAAATCGTTCTCGAACATTCTGAAGAACTTGAGGGGTCACTTCGCGACAAACGTCAATAATTCGTGTTCGCAGATCTTCTAATGAGGCAAGTGGAGTGCTATACACTTTACTTTTTATGTGTCCCCATAGAAAAAAGTCTAAAGGAGTCAAGTCGGGTGACCGGGGAGGCCACTCAATGGCACCCCTTCGTCCTATCCACCGCCCGGGAAAGTTAGTGTTTAAATAATTACGCACATTTTGAGAGTAATGTGGAGGTGCACCGTCTTGTTGAAATATCAGTTCCGCTTCAACGTATCCAGGATTATTTTCGATGATGTCAGTTAGGGCTGGGTCGATGGTATTTTCCAGTAAATCTAAGTACATATCACCTGTTAGAGTTCCAGGAAGAAAAAATATAGAATTTCCAAAAATACCAGCCCACACGTTCAATTTCTGAGGATGTTGTGTGTGCACCTCGTAAAATACCCTGGGGTTGTTCTCAGCCCAGTACCGACAGTTATGCCGATTAACTACACCGTTCAAAAAGAAAGTGCACTTATCCGAAAAACACACATTGAATAGAAAATTATTATTATTGGCCACTCGTTCACTAATAGTTTCACAAAATTGCAAGCGGCGATCAAAATCGACTTCGTTGAGTTCTTGTACCAACTGAATTTTATACGGGTGGAAATGGTGTTTTTTCAATATTCTTTGGACACTTGTACGATTCACGCCGGTCTCATTGGCTAATTTTCTTGTACTCAGCGTACTATCCATGGCAACTTGGCCCAATACAAAGACCTCCATAGCTTCATTTACTACAGGATTTTCCATCTGCCTCTTTTTATTCATAAGGGATCCAGTTTCGCGAAATTTTGCTACTAACTCGCGAACAATTTTGCCGGAAAGGTGTTTTTCAGGATGTCGTTCATTAAATATCTGCGCAACCCGGTTGCCACATTCATTATTTTTAAAATAAAGTTCGATTATTTCCACTTTTTCTGCAAGTGAGTACACCATAATTATTGATAAGAAATTTAATGATATTGAGAAATTTAAACGCACAAGTTACAGAACAGCTATCTAGCAACTACCGCACCTGATCGTTGTGGCATGTCAAATCACTAAAATCAGCAGTAAACATCTAAAATAACAGGACAAAAATAGCGAATTGGTCGAAGGAATTTATCCTTATCATTTACTCTGATAATTTGTAAATAAACATTTTAAATTTCAATCCTTCATATTTTCTAAATGACTTGACCGATTTTCAGTGGCGGCTCGTGGTGTTTAGGCTAGGGTAGGCGACAACCACAATAATTTCAAGAATAATGACGTTATAAGAAAACGTTAAGCCGCGTACACACTTAGCTGACAACTAAGTTTTATAAATTAAATTTATCCGCCTATCTTTTAAAAGGGCGAATTTACTTATGACATCCGTAAAGTTATCAGCCTTCTGTAAGGAGCAGAACAACTCTTTTTCTATTGAAATTAGCGCAAGTGACGATAAACGTTCATTTTTTATTGTATTGCGAGAATACGTTTTTATTCGCTTTAAACAAGAGCAATGTCTTTCCACTGAGGTACTTGTAATAGGTATGGTAGCAATTAACGCAAAAAGTTTGTAACTTTCAGGAAATATTTCTTGAAGTTCATTTTTTACGAAATGTTTTAAAATTGCCTCGACGCTCAGCAATGCAAATTGTTCATCGAGATATATTACACTAAGCTCATTAATTAATTTTTGTTTGTCAAAGAAATTTTTATAAAAGTTGGTCACATTCGTTACAAATTCAAGCGGAAAATTTTTGCTATATTCTTCGAATTTTGAGGAATCCGCTAAAGAAAAATATAATAACTGAGACATATCTGCAAACCTAACTTCTATTTGAGTCACAATATTGTCAATTATCTCATAAAATAAAATGCGTAAAGAACTTTGCTCATCGCCTTTAATGGTGTCCGATAACTTAATTCTTTTTGACAATTGCCCTGAGTCCCTATTATTAAAAATCCTTGTTTGGGCTTGTTCAAATATTGTATTAAACATTGTCTCATTTCTCAATAACTTGATACGATCTCTTGCCATAAATATTTGCTTTTTACAATAGGTGATGTCCAATGATTTTTTCTGTAGAATGTTGAAAAGGGGGTCAGTTATGTCAAAAATATGTTTATACACAGCGGTAAGAAACGAAAATTCTAAATCGTTCATAAATTTAAGATATCCCTTGGCCCCGTTTATTGACTCAGCCGATGATGATTGGTCGTCAATAATTTTAGAAAAAACTAATTTTAGGCCTTCCCATTCAGAGTGCAAGATTTGAATGATTTTAGAACGGGAAGCCCACCTGGTGTCTGAACTGGAAGAAATCCTCTTTCCTATCGTCGAATCTAAAGTAAATGTCCGTTTTGCAGACTGATGAAAAAATCCGGGAATCGAGGACGCACTTGCGAAAAAAAATTTTTTTTATATTTTTTGAACCAGTTTGTAAAACCAAATTCAATCTGTGCGCACTACAATGCGTAAACAAAGCGAAAGGAGCATCATCTTTAACTTTTTTTTGCAAACCATTCAATGAACCTGCCATCACATTAGCACCATCGTAGCATTGCCCAACTAATTTTGTTTTATAATCGAAATTGCCTATGACTGTAACAATTAATCCATACATTGCGTCCGCTGTTCTGTCTTCGCTAACGTCATGAAAACCCAAGAAACTTTCTTTGATTTCACCGTATTTATTAACGTACCGAATTGAAATCGCACATTGGGACTTCTCAGAAATATCCGTAGTATCGTCAGCTTGCACTGCAAAAAACAACGACTCTTTTATCTCCCTATGAATTGTATCTGCAAGGTAATCGGAAATACAGGATATCAAATCATTCTGGATAGTTTTTGATAAACCTGAAAAAATATTTCCAATTTTTTTTAAATGTTGTTGTATTTCGTTATCACGTTTAATTAACAGATTAAAAGTTTCCCGAAAATTTTCCGCACTAACGGAATCGCTTTTTTCATTATTGCCTCTGAAAGATAATTCTTGCTTTGCTAGGTGACACGTAACATCGACCAAATAGCTCATTAGAAGTCTGTTTTTTCTCACCTCCTCATTATAAAAACCAAAGCGGGAATGTATAGAGAATAGAAAGCCCTTTTCATTGCGGTACCACTTGACCCCTCTTCCCATTTGAAAAAGTTTGGGGGATGACACCCCCGCTTAGAGGGTTGAAAATTTTGCGATCATTTTAAGGGCAAAAATTGTCCCCCTCACAAACAAAATTGACGTGTTTTTGGATTTTTTGAAAAAAAAATTACCCTGGCCGTTATGCCTTGCGGTACGTTTTCGATGGGCCACCCTATATATATATATATATATATATATATATATATATATATATATATATATATGATAGTATGTTTTCATTCCACGTACACCAATGTCATAACAAGAAAATGATCCTTGTTTGGAACATGTTCTGCATCACAGCAGACACAATGATCCATTTTAGTCTAACTACGATCGCGATTTCGCTCTTATTAGAGCTCATCAGGCCGCCATAGACTAGCGAACCCCATGTAGGGCAAAATTTAGAAACAATTACTCGTTTATAAAGACGGTAGTTTTTGTATTGATACTTCTATGTGTCTTGGTTAAGCCTAAATGCTTCATGGTTTCGTTATGTATTCTAATCTTGAAATACTTTTTTAAAATTAAGTGTAACAAATGAATGGCTTGTTCGCTTAGACTTCGTAGTTATACAAGCCACAAGATTTTAAGAAAATATTCAAAATTTTAAAAGTTTTTACTTTTCAGTTCAATAGTTTATAAATAAAAGCTTTTTTTAGATATGTTTTACATCTATTTGATTTTAACACAGTCTGCCTTGTGGTATATTCTCGTAACTATTTATTTCCATAACATTGGGTTTCTGAATTAAATATGTAGGCATGATATTCTGCTATTTGTAAAGGCATTACATGCGCCCCGCTGGCTTAGATAGATAAATCAAATAACCCGTTTCTGGGTCAGATATTTATTATTCAGAATATGCATCTCTGTTTAAATATACTTGCCAATTTCTTATGTAGACACAAAACCGCTAAAATATAGTCTAGATATTTTTCCGCTATAATATTCCTGCCAAGATACAACATATCTTAAGCCCAAAATAGTTTCGTTTGGATTTTTAGTAAGAGGGCCTACCGGAACATTTAATAAGAAGGCTTCCAATAAGAGTGGATTACTTCGATTATAATAATAATTTTATCATAAATTATTATAATAATTAATATAAAATTTTAATAATAACGCCGCTACAGGTGTTAGAAGAAATCCCATAGCATTTTATGAACAAACTTCAGGCGCAGCTATGGGTTCTCCTCTTTCACATATGGTAGCGAATATCTTTATGGAAGTATTTGAGGATACTGCTGCTTCAACATCCGCTCCACTAATACCAAAACACTGGTTCAGGTATCTAGCTGATACTTTTGTTGTTTGGCCTCATGGACAGGATAATCCTTTCATATTTCTGGACCACCTTCATCAACAACTTCGAGATATTAAATTCACAACGGAAATTGAATCTAATGGAACGATATACAACAATATACGTTAGGTAGTGTTGTTCTTCCCTCCATACATGGCACTACAGACAAAATAGGACGATTACTTCGGCGGTTCAACATACGTACAATCTTCAATACACATAAGATTGAACAATGCTTACGATCCCCGAATCAGCTGTAGCTGAACTCCAACATACCACTGTCCATATTATAAATATAAAATAAACCAAGATTCTAGCGTCGTCCTCAGGGTTTTATAAACGAAAAATTGGAAAATCTATTGAAATTTTCAAACATAAAAGAAATTTCAATAGTTACGGGTTACGGTCTATATCACACGTGGAAACCGAGGAGCTTGTGAAGTTGAAGAAGGTTTACATTGATGTGAATAATTGATTGATTATGATCACTGAATCCTTGTTTATAGATATATAGTTGGTCAACCGTGGCCGCCGATAGCTCCTGACACCCGGATTGTATTATGGGAACCTTAGTTTATGAATGAACCTAGAAATTAGGTGGGGACAAGCGGGAGCGACGAGATTGAAGTAGGTTTACATTGGTTTTAATAATTGATAACCAGTAACTATGTTTACATATTTTTCTTTTTGTCGGTTTTAAATTATGAGAACTAAATTTCGATTGCATTCTTTCACACACACACACACACAAATAAAATCTTTAATTCAAATAGATTAAAAACAAATGTTAAAAAGATAAGGAATATAAACTTCTGTTATACATGTTATGTTTTGTAGTTTCTGAAAAAGATAGATATTTACAATTACATCTTAAAAGTCGAGTTTTTAAGGTAAAAATGGCATTAAAACATGTTCTATTATAACTATACGAGTAAAATTTGGTTTAGTTTGGAGTACCTATCCAGAAGTGAATAACTCATGTTCAACATCATCGTACTGTGAAGTAAAGTTAGCATCTAGAGCCACATAATCTGAAAATGATTAAAATTACCTAAATTGTTTATTATTTGTAGATTGCTGCACAATTAACAGAGAGATTGACTTAAAACTGTACAATTCTATAACTAAGGCTAAATTCATCCCAAAGATTGAAAATAAAAGTTAAAAGGTCGTATTTAAACATAACGAATGAACGATTTCATGCCACTAATATTTTAAACATTTAAATAGTTGTCACGTATATCTTATTTAACTTTTATAAATAGATGTTAGACACTTATTGACGGAACAAAATGGTGCCTTAATAAGATATTTAAAAATTCAGCCTGCTGAATGGTTTGATTCAAATTGTGTGCCATAACTAATTGTGGTACAGGGATCAACTATTAAAACTGTGTTACTAATTCAAGATGGCGGAACAAAATGGCGGCCAAATAAACTAAATATTTGTAATCGTGAAAAAATAACTCTCTAAGGTTTTATGTATCTTCACGTTTTAGCGTCTCTAGATACAAAAGAAAAACAAGTTTTATCAATCCCGTTGGTACGTCTGTCGAACTATCTGTCTGTCAGTTCGCGACATAGCTTAAAAACTACTTATCCGATCGACTTTAAATTTTGACCAAAAGCTAAGTGTCGTATGGGGATGACCTGACAATATTTTCGTAAAAATCCAATATGGCGGAACAATGTTAGAAAAATTGTTAGAGTGGTGTATTATATAGAGTTAGGCTCAAGTAAAAAAAATTAATTGTCGATGTTTCCCAAAATGCATCCTCACGACACATACAATGTGTCCCAAATTTGGCTTACATGCATTGCTATCTCGTAAACCGCTATAGCTACAGGGTGGGTTAAATTAGGAAAGTTTTAGAGAATTTTATTACAAATTTGATGACGTTTTGAAGTTTAGGATATCTTTTGTGGTTTTCAAGATAATTGGGAAAAATCAAAATGGTGCATTTTCAACTTTTGCCCGTAGCTTCTAAACGACTCGTATTATGGTTTTATGGTTTATACATTATTAGGGCACTTTTATTAGAGGAACATTATGCAGGTAAAATGAAGTTTCTAGCTTCAATTGTTTTTGAGATATTGGCATCAACTTTTTATTTTCTTACCGACGCCATATTGGATTCTTGTATTTTTGGAAAGATCTTTTTAAGAGCTTTCCAATGATGTATAACAAGGTAAGATTATTATTTTTCTTGAGCTCTAAAAACCAAAATAATTGTTTTTTTTAAGTAGGCTTTGATTACGCATGGCGGCCATAGTGAAACAAAAGAATGCCGCATGTCAACAATCATTTTGTGTTCCTGAATAGTACTTGTTATCATTTTCTCATTGTGCCGAGTTTTTACAAAGTTTATTTGAGTTTCTTATACTACTTAAAATGGAGGGTAATTATTCCAACGAAGAGAATTTGGATATGATAGAACTTTATTTTAAAGCAAATAGAAATACACAAGCAGCTGCGCGTTCATACGAAGAACAATTTCCAGACCGACATCAACCAAGCCAAAGACATTTCAGATTTCTAATTGTTAACCTGTTAGCCTACGGGTCTTTTTTAAAACCGAAACCAAAGACCTATTCAATAGATAATGAAGCAAGAAACGCAGCTATAATAGAAAGTGTCAGGGACAACCCAACAACCTCAGTAAGAAAGATTGAAGAACAAACGGCAATTCCCAAATCAACCGTCCAACGAGTCTTGAAAAAACTTCACTTTCATCCCTATAAACCTATTATTGTACAGGGTCTTCAGGTAAATGATTTTGCTAGAAGAATCACGTTTAGTGAATGGTTCATCAACAAATGCCAGCAAATACCCAACTTTCATTCTAAAGTACTTTGGACAGATGAAACACGATTTACAAACTGTGGAATTTTCAATAAACATAATACTCATTACTGGGGCACCGAGAATCCTCATAATTTAGAAGAAAGACGTTTACAAACAAAATTTGGGTTCAATGTGTGGTGTGGCATTATAGGTAATTCCAAACAATGCACTTCTGCTTTAAATCACTCATAACAATTTGTATTTTAGATAACCGTTTGATTGGGCCGTTCATTTTCCAAGAAAATTTATCGGGTAACAGATATTTGCAACTATTACGGGAACAAATTATTCCAGAACTTATAAATTCTGTTCCCCCAAACGACCTGCAAAATATTTGGTTCCAACAAGATGGCTGTCCGGCTCACGGTACCAGAGAGGTGATGGCGGTCCTCAGAAATACTTTCGGGGAAAATATTATCGCTAATAATGGCCCTGTTGCTTGGCCGGCAAGGTCACCGGATATTACTCCTCCCGATTTTTATTTATGGGGATACGCAAAAAATGTGGTCTACGAATTTTCTCCGCCAGAAAGTCTCAGAGAGCTAGAAGACAGAGTCCGAGATGTTTTTGCTAATATTAACAGGAACACCTTAAGAAGGGTTACACGGAAGGTATTGGAGAAATGTCAAAAATGTGTGGAAAATGGAGGGAGGCATGTGGTGTAACTTATATTTTTTTTATGTGTTAATTTAAATTTAGTTTAGGTATTTTCAATAGTGTGATAGTTACATTTTAGTCACTAGGTATTCACTGTTAGTATAATATCTTAGTTGAAAATCTGAAACATCGATGGTTGAATTAATATTTTTACCCATAAGCTAACAAGTTTACAATTAGAAATCTGAAATGCCTTTGGCTTGGTTGATGTCGGTCTGGAAATTGTTCTTCGTATGAACGCACAGCTGCTTGTGTATTTCTATTTGCTTTAAAATAAAGTTCTATCATATCCAAATTCTCTTCGTTGGAATAATTACCCTCCATTTTAAGTAGTATAAGAAACTCAAATAAACTTTGTAAAAACTCGGCACAATGAGAAAATGATAACAAGTACTATTCAGGAACACAAAATGATTGTTGACATGCGGCATTCTTTGGTTTCATTATGGCCGCCATGCGTAATCAAAGCCTACTTAAAAAAAAACAATTATTTTGGTTTTTAGAGCTCAAGAAAAATAATAATCTTACCTTGTTATACATTGGAAAGCTCTTAAAAAGATCTTTCCAAAAATACAATAATCCAATATGGCGTCGGTAAGAAAATAAAAAGTTGATGCCAATATCTCAAAAACAATTGAAGCTAGAAACTTCGTTTTACCTGCATAATGTTCCTCTAATAAAAGTGCCCTAATAATGTATAAACCATAAAACCATAATACGAGTCGTTTAGAAGCTACGGGCAAAAGTTGAAAATGCACAATTTTGATTTTTCCCAATTATCTTGAAAACCACAAAAGATATCCTAAACTTCAAAACGTCATCAAATTTGTAATAAAATTCTCTAAAACTTTCCTAATTTAACCCACCCTGTAGCTATAGCGGTTTACGAGATAGCAATGCATGTAAGCCAAATTTGGGACACATTGTAGTATATAGATTCTATATCCTGCGTGAAACCCATATTATCAGTCTTTATCTATTCCGTTGGTGTGCAGATATTAAGTTTCTAAACGGTTTTCGTTAACGACCATCTTGTTGTTATCTTAGAGTGGTGTATTATTTGGGGTTAGGATACAGTAAAAAAAACCAAAGTCATTTTTTAAATTGTGGACGTTTCACAACTTTATCGTTGCGACTTCAGGACACGTATATAGATTTTGTATCCTGCATGAAACCCATATTATCAGTCTTTACCTGCTCCGTTGGTCCGCAGACATTTCCCAGATATTAAGTTTCTCTATGGTTTTCGTTAACGATCCCCTTGTTGCTATGTTAGAGTGGTGTATTATTTGGAGTTAGGAAATATCGGCGGACCAACGGTAGCGACTGATAATTTGGACGTCATGCAGATTATAGAACCTATATTCTGAGGATGCAACATAAAAGTTGCGAAACGTCGACAATTTATAAAAAGAGTTTTGTTTTTTTGTTACTGAATCCTAACAACAAATAATACATCACTCCAACATAACAACAAGAGGATCGGTAACAAAAACAATTTAAAAATTTTATATAATATATATAATAATAATATCCCACATTAACTATTTTCAAGATGGCGATAAAACAGCCATTTGGCATCACTAGAATTAATAAACTAAATTGCTCTTCCCATGAAATAAGAAGTAAAAAACACAATGAAATCTATTGTGACCGTTAGGCAAAAGTTCTTAAGATCGAAGTGTTTTAAAAAATTAACAAATAAGTTTATTTCGAGCTGCTTAAAACAGTATTTTATTGTGACTGATTTTTTTTTCGTAAAGCTCCAATGGCTAATTTTCAAAAAATGACTGTTTAGACGCCAACCCGGTAAAACCAGAAATAGTATTTAATAGTTTTTTTCATCCAAAATTTTTCTTGCATTGAATAATATTGGTCTGAAAATTTTCAAATTAATATATTAATACATATTTTTTTTGTTATTTTTATGAAAATAATGTTTACCAGCAAAATTTTGTCATACATCTCTACATTAGACAATAACAAGTAACAGAAATTTTTAATTTACACAGTCAAAATTATCGAATAATTACTTTTAAATTAATTAAATAGGTAAGTATCTTACAAAATAAAATTCAGAATTATCTTGTAATCTTGATATTGGTTAAATCTATTTCACCACAAACAGCAAAATGAACTTTTTAACTGAAAAATATACGATTAATATTCTAAGAAATTGTAGGGAATATTTTTATCTCCATTTTTTGTGGTAGTTTTGCCATGCTAGGTTGAAAAATTGAATACCCAATTGGATGTTCCAAATCGTTTTATCAGTTGTTATGACATTTCATTAGCGCACTTACATCATCAAACAAAGATTGTTTATAGATGGGCATATATAAACGAGGATAATAACTTTCAAACAAAAAAAAACAAAAAATCTTAATGGCAGTTATATTTTACTGTTGTACCCCCGAAAATCGGGGGTACACCAGTGGTTCATTTGAGCAATCTAGCCGATGAAAAGGTATGAAATTCGTATTTCTTATTTTTTACCAAAACCGAAAAAAATCGATGCCCGAATAGTTATCAAAACGTCCTTCATCAATATCTTAACGCGGTCTACTTTTATCAAGCGTGCGTGTGTCTGCAAACAAAACAATAGTAGGCCGTGCGTAATGCTGCCTATTTACGCAGCAGTGGTCATCCATCTTTTTACTAGTGTGTGTCTTTGTGTGTGGAGCAGAAATTACCTTTGTTATTATGGAGACGATACCTCTGGGTAAGTAAATTATTTTAACATACTCATTCTCCATACAGCATTTATGTATTTATAATATGCACCCATTAAACAAGCGTGTGCATTTTACGTAAATTTTCGGAAATATTTATTTTTTATTGGGCTAGAACTTTTCAGATCAATCCGGATCAATTCTATTTCTATATGTATAACGTGGATACACTAGCCAGGTATAAAATAATGCTAGATTCGATTGCGGCTGCTTGCGGCTGCTATTCAATTTTAAAGATTTTATTTAGTTGTGCCTATCTGTAGGAATGTAGGTGAGATAGTAATTAAATCTTACAACTGAATTCTGAGCCACTTTCGCTCAGCCGATTTTTCTAAAATTTTGCTTTTACCTTTAGTGCAGGTTATAATACATTATGCATAAGCAATACTGACTTTTTTAAACATTTTCAAAATGGCCGCCGCCACATGATGGCGGATGATGTATGTGTTGTCAACCCCCTTAATATGGGCATCAAATAAAAGGGCTCGAATAGTAGAATCATCACACAAAATTCAATATGGTCGCCGCTCTAAGATGGCGGATTACACTACCAAACCAAATGAAATAAAAGGGCTTGAAGCTTGAATAGTATAGAAAAGCATAAATTCTAAAACGTAAAAAATAAATATATCTAATAAATAAAACAAGGCTTTATATTAAATAGTAAAAAATTTTAAAATTTTTAACGTGTATTTTTCGTCCTCTTTCAGACCTGCGAAATGGCGTTAATCGGCGCATCCTTTACCATATTTGGCGGAGCTCTACCGGGAACTCTGGTGGTGAGGCTATATGTAATCACGTGTTAAACCATATTAATCTGCAAAAGTTTAACGAAGTTGAAATTGGGAGAGTGCGAAAAACTCTAACTTTCACTGGACATTTATCACAAAAGTGGAAAAAATGTTATCGTTCCAAAAATAAGTTTGAACGCAAAAACAATGCTTGGTTAAATGGTAAAGTGTTGTTTAATTTATCTATACCTGCTAGACCGCAACTGCCTCCAGATCCTGCAGCACCTGTAGGGCGCCCACGAAAAACATTTGTGGAGTGTAATGAGTCCTCTAAAAGAAGAAAAATTCAGCATTTGATGAATACATCACAAGACGAACTTATCATGGCCATGCAGATGAAGTTAAGACAAGAAGGTACGCGCCATGCAGCAAAACTTGTGCAACTAGCTTCGGATCCAAAAAATTCACCGGCAAGAGCAACTAGAATAAAGAAAATGATTGAGTCACCCTCCGCTACTCTACCTACAAAGATGTCTAAAGAAAGAGCCCTAGCTTTATTTGTAGACAACAAGTTAACGAAAGAGCAATATATAAACATTCAACAAGTAAGTAAAGAGCATAATGCTAATATCTACCCTGCATATTTTAATCTACTAAAAGCCAAAACTGAATGTTATCCGCAAGAGATTGACATAACTGAAACATCAGGAGAGATTTCACTTCAGTCAGTAATAGACCACACTGTGAATAGGCTTGTTATGGTTCAGAAAGAAGTATTTGAGAGAGTAAAAGATGAAATTAACCGCAATCGAATTCAATTGATTTTTAAGTGGGGCTGTGATGGGGCGTCAGGCCATAGCGGTTATAAACAGGTCTTTGAAGACGAACATAGTGACGACTCGTGTTTGTTTGTCATCTCCTGCGTACCAGTTCGGTTAAAAGCACGATCGACGCGAATCAATAATGACATAATAATTTGGCAAAATCCATTGCCATCATCGACGAAGTACTGTCGTCCAATAAAAATTATATTCCATAAGGAGACTGACGATTTTATTAGACAAGAAGTTGAGAAAGTTCGAAATCAAATTGAAAAATTAGTTCCAACAAATGTTGAGATTGAGGGTCTTGAGTATTCTATTCACTCACAATTAATACTCTCCATGATTGACGGGAAAACGTGTAGCTCTATCGCCGAGAAATCCAAGCAAAACTGTCACATATGTGGAGCAACACCCAAGCAGATGAACAATCTGAGCGAAGTAAGAAAACGGCCAATTGACCCCGAATTGTTATCGCTTGGCATATCTAGTTTACATGCCTGGATCAAATGCCTTGAGTTGTTGATAAATATAGCATATAGGCTAGACATAAAAACATGGCAAATAAAAAAGATTGACAAGGCTATAACGGAAATCAGAAAACGTGAGATTCAAACAAGGTTTCGGCGAGAGATGGGGCTTTTGATTGACATGCCCAAACAGGGTTATGGGTGTACCAATGATGGAAATACCTCCCGAGGATTTTTTTCTGATCCCGAAAAATCTGCCGAAATAACAGGTATAAATATTGATTTAATAAAACGGCTTGGAATCATCCTTCGAACAATTTCTTGTGGATTTTCTGTTAATATAGAAGCATACGAACAGTATTGTTTGGAAACTGCACAACTATATATAGATTTATACCCATGGTATTATATGAAGCAAAGCGTGCACAAAGTTTTAATTCATGGAGGAAGTATCATTAGAGCAGCCGAATTACCAATCGGACATCTCTCCGAGGAAGCGCAGGAGGCTAGTAACAAAGATGCACGAAGATACCGCGAGTTCAATACAAGAAAATTCTCCAGAACACAAACTATGGAAGATTTGCTTCATATGCTTCTTATCTCCTCAGACCCACTCATCAGCAGCCTGCGTAAACGAAAACCTAAACTTAGTGGAATTTTGCCCCCGGAAGTAATGGCCTTGCTAATATTGGATTCATCCATGACTATCGAAGAGAACGAAGAAGATTAATCCACTCTACCAACATATTTATACCTGCTAGTGTTCTTGTTTTCATATATTTATATAATTTTCAATACTCAGGTTTACCTTAGTAAAATTGGTAATATTGTTGTTTAGTTAGTCCCATATCTTCTTAGTTACAGAGATACCTACGATAAAATGTTAAATACAAAATTGGTATATTTTAAAACCATTTTTAATTATACAGGATGTTTCGTACAAAGTATTGGTGATTTTTAATTATGGCACATATCGATTCTACATAAAATTTTTTGAAATCCCTTCTCGTATGTAAATTTAATTATTTTTGCAATATCAACATATTATAAAATCTTAAATTTTCAAAATTTTAACCAAATACATACTTAATTCAAATGATTTAAATTGGAGCAAAATGCCTTGAATTCTCTTATCGTAGTTATATTGGTTTTAATTATCTTTGATATGACAACTTTTGATTTAATCGGAAGTCAAAAATTGCGTTGTTGATGCACTGAGACAAATAATTAAAAAACTGAGATAGGAAACTGCAAGCAATTTAATTAAAACCGTTTAAATTTGACAGATAGGTAAAATGTCCAAAATTTCGCATGTTTTAAATACATGAATTTAGATTTGATACATTATTCATAACTTATTCCGAAAATTTTATATAGAATCATAATATACATTAATTTAAATTTTCATTAATACATCTTTTCAATTAAAAAAACACGGACCCTAGGTTTTATGAAACACGCTGTATTATTGAAAATATTTTTTAAATATGCACCCAATCATATCTCACAACCTTTGTATTAAAATTTTTTTTTGTATCTCTATAAATAAGGAAGATATAACATTTTGTCACGCTCATAGTGAGTCACGTTGTACATTTTTATTTCATGTATTAATTATATATTTTAATGCTATTTTTTTTAAAAGTCATAAGACGTTATTTCTTGTGTAAATTGTACTATAAAATATTAGCTGGCAAAAGGTTGCTTATCGAAATAATTTTCATCGGCTAGATCGACCCCATGAACCACTGTGACGTTGCCTTATCCTACTACATCTTTAGTAGTAAAAATGTATGAATGATCACACTTCGTGAACTCTCCATCTAGTAGTGATGTCCAGTACTAACTCGGCGTTGAACAACTATCTACACATAAACAAGATTTCAGTTCTATGTTAAAAAGTAAATAATACATACGTTTTAGTTCTCTAATTTTAAAATGTTGAGATATTTCACTAAGGAAAAAACTGTGGAAAGATATAATTAATTGTTTCACATAATAAAATAAATGAAAATATTAGTGCTCTGCTTAAAAATACACAAAATAAAAATGTAAAGCCATTTTTTTCAAAATTTGTACGGAATGGACTCAAGATTGTATAAGACTTTTCTAATCAAAATGGGCCATACTATGATGTGTTAAAATATTTGTAGTCAAACCCCTAACACCCTGTATAACAACAAATATGGTAATACTTATACTCTTTCACGATTCGAATCTATTCTGGGAATACATCGTACACTCCCGAATCCCAAAGCGTGATATCTATGCATAACAATACGTTTTTTGGGACATTGTTCCGGTTCGGAGCCATCGAGGGTTTGCTTAATTAACCGTTAATTGTAATTTTAGCATATAAATGGATATTCGCATTTATTTTTATATTTGTTTTTGTCGGTCTGTTCGAGAACGTTTTTTGCATTTAAATGTTGTTATTGGTTTGTTTAAATCCCTTTGACATATGTTGTAATTCTGTTTATTCAGTGGTTTATAAAATATGTCTATTATTTTATACAGAGCGAGTATACCCTAACTTTAAAATAAACCCTGCACATAAATGCTCGACATTTTAATTCGGAAAAAAATGATTTTTAGTAATTTTGTGAACGAGGATTAAAAATTAATGCATACAATTGAGAAATCATGGTTCTTGGGACTAAAACCGTGTGAAATTGAAATTACTCTTCGACGTTTTGCATTCGATTGCACGAGATTGGAACACTGAATGCCTTCGGGGAGAAAAAGTAAAAATTTTAAACATTTTCTTCTCTCTTTCCTTCCTTCTTTAGCAATTTGATTCCTCCATTTAACAAATATGTGAATTTCCATTTAGAATTGTTCACGATTTGTACAGATTCTTTACATTCAGAACCATTCTGATTTTACTCTTCAGCCAATCGACTCTACCTGGGTTTTTTGTTCTTCTTTTAAATTTAAAACATTTTTTTTTCATACACATCAATTGGTTTCCTTATGATAACTTTATTTGAAGCACCGCTTTAACAAATTTATTTAAAATATTTAAAATTGAAATGAATTTTCTCTTTGTCGGATTCGCAATTTTGATAGTTAAATGACCTTGGGTTTTTAATTCTGCTGGATCCAACCCTGCATTATTAACAAATTCCCCTAACAGTTTGTAACTTGGTTCTAAATTTTCCAATTTTTTAATATTATATGTAAACCTTTGAATTTTTTACATTAATTTTCTCCTTTTGATGTATTTCTTAAGATTCTGGCTTAAAAATGTCCACACTTTAACGGCATTGTTTTGTTTTATCACATTTAATTGTTTTTACATGTAGCCAACCTGACGTAGTTAACTTCCCCTTTAGACTTAACCTACAAAAAGATTTGTCATTAGAAGCGACCATGTGTTAGAGTTTCAGGATTTCATGGTTTAAATCGCCAAAAGGGGTGAAATAACACACTTTTTGTACTATTATAGATGTGACGTTAACAAAATTAAATGTTCACTGTTTTGTCTCATCGTGTTTCTTCTTTGGATTTCCTGTGGTCACCTGACTAAGTACATATATATATATATATATATATATATATATATATATATATGTGCTCTAAAGCCACGGGCGTAGCAAGCCTGCAGACCCCAGCTAACCAACACGTGGGTTAGCACCCCCCGTGTTGTGGATCCCTTGCGCTTTCGATTCAACAAACGAAGCCTCGGAAAACGCCCCCAGTGTTGGGACTGCACTTGGGGGAAGACCAGCCCAGCCCCTAGCAGCAGAGCGTGAAGCGAGTGGCACCTCTCTGCGAAATGAAACCACAAGGCCTGGCAACCCTACTCAAGACACCCAGGATCATAGCTTGGACCCACCAACAGAAGATCGGCGACGATCTTCTCCAGGAAGTCCCGCTAACATCCGAAGAAGTGGGAGGCAGCATTGGACACGAGAGATGAATATTAATCTCATGAATGCTTACTTCCAAGTCACTGAGGGGGAGATTAAAAGGAACCGATACAGAGCCCAGTCACTGGAACGATGGAGGGAAGCTTATCCCGCGTCGACACATACAGCACAACATTTAGCCGCCCAGATCAGCAACATTAAATCACGAAAACTACTATCGCAGGATGAACTGGAAGTGATGAAGTTGAATGCTGTCAGGGACCCGAATAGAATGAGACCAGTGATAATCCGCAGATCACTTCAGGCCGACCACAACCCTACTTAGGCAGTAATTGGCAGCCCCCAACAGAAAGCTGCGCGCCCGACTCGGGAGATACAAAGACAGGGGCACGCTGAAATAAGAGCAATGTTTCAGGAGCTAGACCAACAATACGCAGGAGTTGAAATGGATGCGAGACCAGCAATACCCAGGCTTAAGCTAACCACGGCCACGAGAAAAACAGTGGCCGCCACTAATTTTGCACTGGCAGAAACATTTAAGGCATCGGAAGATCTAGAAACTCTTTGCCACAAAATCTATAGTGCGGCAGTTGTAGTCACCGCGATACACTGCAAATCAACGCACAAAACGACAAATAAACAGCCAGGTAAGCCACCATGGGAGAAAAGACTAGAAACCAAGATAACAAATTTCCGAAAGGAAATAGGAGTCTTGGACAATTACTTAAAAAATCCAGAACACAGCCGAAAGGTGGGCAGAAAAACGAGGCTATACGCAAAAAGGGCCAACATAAAACTTAATGAGCCAAGTTTCAGGGACAAACTAAGAGTGCATAACGAGCAGCTAAAACAAAAAATTGCGGCACTGGGGACCAGGATGAAAAGGTATCATAAAAGAACACTCAGGTACAAACAGAACCAACTTTTCGTCAACAACCAAAGACTGTTCTACCGCAACTTAGAAACTGAGAAGAAAGAACGAAATAACGATGTTCCACCCGAAGCCGACATGATTGACTTCTGGGAACGCATCTGGTCGCAGGAAGTGGAGCACGACTCAGAGGCTCACTGGATAGAAGCCGAGAAAGAAGACAACCGGCATACACCCCAAATGCAGCAGGTCTTTCAGGGCGATAGCTTAAGCCCAGCTTGGTTTTGCCTTGCGCTGAATCCCCTTAGTAGAATGCTCAACCGGAGTTCATATGGATATTCACTAGACGATCAGGCCAAACTCACACACCTCTTTTACATGGATGACCTCAAGCTTTACTCTAGAGGACCACAACAACTAATAGGTGAGTTGGACATAGTCAAAAACTTCAGTTCTGACATCCGAATGAATTTTGGGCTTGAAAAATGTGCAACAATTCATATCAAGCGAGGAAAATTGGTAGGAGAGGGTAGTGTCACTCTTGTTGATGGAACAGAGATTCAAAACCTGGGAGCGGATAATACTTACCGGTATCTGGGAATACAGCAGTCGTTTGAAATAAGGCAAAAAGAAAACAAAGATGTAGCAGAAAAAGAATTTATGCGACGCATTAAAAAAATTCTTAAAACAGAGCTGAATGCCAAAAATAAGATAACAGCCATAAACGCTTGGGCAATACCTTCGCTTACTTACACTGCTGGAATCCTTAAATGGTCTAAAACAGATCTCCAACGATTAGACCGCCAAGTGCAAACACTCTTCACCAAGCGTGGTATGCTCCCCCCAACTCGGCAACAGAGAGACTGTACTTACCCAAAAGAGAGGGGGGACGCGGATTAGCGAGCATAGAAACCGTCACTCTGAAGGAGAAAAATAAATTGACAAGGTACTTCCTGACAAATAACTCACCATTCCACCGGCGGATCGTGGTCTGGGATAGAGAATACACCACGCTCAATCTTGCAAACCTCGAAGAACCTGAAAGGGAAGAAAGCCAACAGGAGAATCTAAGAGCTAGTTGGCGAAGTAAAGCTCTTCACGGAAGATTCTCTTCAAGCCTGCACCGACCAGAAGTGGATAAAACCAAATCCAATACTTACCTTACTTCGGGATCTTTTCCCAGAAACGGAAGGGGCTCTACTGGCTATACAAGATCAAGTTGTTCCAACCAGAAATTACGCACGGTTCATCATGAAGCAGCAAGTGGACAACACAAAATGCAGAGTATGTAACGCGGCCGAGGAAACTGTGCAACACCTGCCAGGGGGATGTACACCACTAGCCTCCACTAGGTATCTAGAGAGGCATAACAACATGGGAAAAGTTGTTCATCAATTACTTGGCCTCAAGTGGGGAATCTTAATGGATTTTGTAGAACACCACAGATACACACCACGACCTATAACCGAGAATGACCAAGCAAAAATTTACTGGGACATTCCCATAATAACTGACAGGACAGTGGAACACAACCGGCCGGACGTAGTAATGTGGAACAAAGCGGACAAAACTGCGGTAATCATAGACTTTGCTGTGCCTCTGGATCACAACATGTCGCAAACATACACGACAAAAGTAAATAATTATACAGCCCTTGCGATAGAAATGAAACTCATGTGGGATCTCGATAGCGTCAAAATTATAATTAGCACTAATGGGCTCGTACACGTCAATACCATCAGACACCTGGAAGAACTCGACCTACCCGATACAGCCATCCTGTGGATGCAAAAAGCAACAATATTGGGTACGGTTGCAATAATCAGGCAAATAATCTTCCCTACTGACAACTGTGAGTGTCCTTGGCTGAGAACCGGACAGCCACAGAAACAAAAACATCCACAATTGTGTGAAATCCAAAAAAAAAAAAAAAATATATATATATATATATATATATATATATATATATATATATATATATCATAATTCTTTTGAATACAATTTAAAACACAATTTTCCCAAATAGCTATAGTTGTTGCAATTTCCAATTATATTATAAATTTCATAAATTTCATTACCTAGATATCTCACACCACTTAATTATTACAAATAATTCATCTAATTCTCTCTTCAAGTTCCTTTGCATTTTATAAAAAATTTCCCTTAAAATATTCAATTTATAATAATTGTATCTTCTTTTAATCCTTACCATTTAAAGAAAGTAATTTCCTTGCTTTTATGTGGAACTGATGATGGCGAAAGCCGAAAGCGCTCTGCCCCGCTTTTAATTAAATAAAAAATTGCACGAAATACAAAAGTGTCCGCATTCCCATTTTACCTCTACGTGTACACAGCCGTTTCCTATTCCTATTCTTAAATGACATGGGGTCAATTCCTTGTGATAATTGCTAATATATATATATATATATATATATATATATATATATATATATATATATATATATATATATATATATATATGATATATATATATATATATAATAGTGATGTTAATTTATTTTTTTTATCAAAAGTTTTAAATACTATTAATTTCGTGATTATAAGTCGAAATGGAAACTTTTGATTTAAAAAAAGCAGCTGAAGAGGCGCTAGAAGATATTCTGCCGTCCAAATCAAGAAAAATAACAATATTCAGATTACAACCCTGTATTTGATCAGAAAAATTTCTCGAGTCATATCTTAAGTTGCACCAGACACACCACGTTACACTTAATCACTAAGGAGGTTCTGTATCTCAAAAACTAGAGCTAAGCGAACTTTTGCATGGTAATTTTTGAGTTCAGCACGTCACTGTTATACTAATCAAAAATATTGTTGTAATATAAAAAAAGACAAACAAAAATGAAAAACCGGGACACATACTTCACGACAAGGATGTGTGTCTATGGAGGCCACATTTACTCTTAGGTATACAACGAATACACAGAATAGAAGAAAATTAATATGCAGAATATATTATTAAGAACTAAAATTCCTTATTACATACATTATTATCTTTTCTCTTAAAACCCGTACAACATATTTTACCATAAAATTACCGTTAAAGCAGTTCAGCGCTTAATGTAATTGTTTGGTTTTCATTATTTTGTGGCCAGAACTTCCAGCGTGGTCTCGTTGCAATTTATGTTTTTAGCAGCGTTTTTGGCATTTTGCATCTTTAAACTATATTAAGGATTAACAATACAAGGAATAAAACAAAGGAAAGTGGAATATTTTAAATGATTTTCGGGGAAAAAATAAAGTTGTATATCATAAATCATCATTAGATGCTAGTATTTTAAATAACTTTTATTGTTCTGTGGCCAATAGGCTTGAAACAAATCTGATTCAAAAAACGGATCCTATTAGCTATTTAAATAGGAATAGTTTTATTCATCAAAGTTTTTTCTTACATATTTTGATGGTTATGAATTAGGGAGTGATGATATAACTGTCAGAATTTTTGAGAGCCTACGCTATGAGTCACTAAACGTGCTAGAGGAAGAAATTAACCATTCCTTTTGTCAGGGGTATTTTCCTTCTTTTTTGAAAATTGCAGAGGTTGTACCAATATTCAAATTTTCGCCCTATTTAGTTACTTACAATACTCAGTAAAGTTGTTTGGCAGGCTCGTTAAGGTCAGAGTGCTTTCTTTTCTGGACAGATATAAAATTCCGACAAAAGTCAGTTTGGTTTTCGAAGGGGTAAGTCGACTGTCCATGCTGTCTTCTCTTTCCTTCAGAATCTTTACTTGGGTTTGGATGAAGAGGAGCTAGCTGTTGCTGTTTTTTGTGACTTTTTTAAAGCTTTTGATCGTATCAATCATAAATTACTTAAAAAAAAATGGTTTTAGGCGAACTTCATTACAATGGTTTCAGTCATACCTATCAGGAAGAAGACAGTCTGTTAGGACTCCAAAAGAAAGACCAAATATGCTACATATCAGTGATGGTATTCCACAAGGCTCTGTACTGGGCCCAATCCTAGTTTTCTTGTACCTTAATTATCTTGCCTTTTTGGAAATTCGGGGGACTTGTACTATTTTTGCAGATGATACAACTCTTCTCTGGAAGGGGACTGATCACAACGCTCTAATGAATACTATATGTGAGGATTTGGAGAGGGTGAAAGAATAGTGTGACTCTAATTACTTAAGTTTTTACTGTGATAATTCATCCATTCTTACTATTTTAGTTTACTTTGCATAACATAGATCTAAATAATAGTAGTCAAATAAAAAACCAATCTGTCACAACATTTTTGGGAATTCATATTGACAAGGAATTAGAATTCTCTACTCACGAAGCCCTACTTAGTAAAAAAGTTGCTTTTGGGTGTTTTGCTGTGAGAGTACAACGCTCTAATGAATACCATTTGTGAGGATTTGGAGAGGGTGAAAGAATAGGGTGCCTCTAATTACTTAAGTTTTAACCGTGATAAATCATCCATTTTTATTTTTAAGTTTACATTGAATAACATAGATCTAACATGGTTTAAATCTTATCTCGAGAATAGGCAACAATTTGCAAGGGCAAATGATTCTGATTCTGATTGTAAATTGATTACAAGTGGAGTCCCTCAAAGTTCAGTCTGTCTTTTTTTGTTACACATTAATGATATCACCAACCTAAAAATTAATGGAAAAATCTCTCTCTTTGCTTACGACACAAGCTTAACATGGAGTGATTTTGATACAACGTCTTTACATTCTAATATATCCAACGACCTTGTTATGATTAAGGTTTGGTCCGATTCCAATCTGCTTTGCTTCAATGTGAATAAAACCGTTGGCCTTATCTTACAAGGGGACTTAACAACCACTTCAGCTACTTAACAGCAATATTAAATACGTTAAGTCGGTTAAATTCATGGGTTTGAATATAAATAACAATCTAAAATGGTCTAAGCATATTGACACCTTAACTTAAAAACTTTCTATTGCCCGCTTTGCCATTCGATTAGTTTCAAAAAAACTGGACGTGTCTTCTGCCAGACTTACTTATTTCTCTCTATTCGCTATGGCCTTCCCTTTTAGGGCTGCTGTACAACCGAGCAATTGCTTAGTATTTTATCCTACCAGAAACTCTAGGCATCCCATACTTTCTACAGAATTAATTAAAAAATAAAAATGATTTACAACGCCATAAAACGTTACAATCATCTTCCAGAACATTTAAAAACAAGCCCTATGTTTTCACTTTTCCGAAAAAAACCCAAAGCGTACCTCATTGAAAGACCTTTTTACTGCGTTATTGATTTTTATAATGAATAATTCTGATTAAAATGATTTTTATTTGCTCAATCAAGAACTGATAGTCTGACATTCCGTTAACATTAATTATTTTTGTTACATATTAGAATAAAGTATAGTTTTGTTTCTAATACACTTTAATTTTTTTCTAATACACTTTAATTGTATAACGATAACAAAATATAGTACGTTGATATTTAGATAGTTACCCTTTTAAAAAGCTAATTTCCACGACGTCAAACTAACTGTTGAAATAAAACCGCGTATCTGTGATATAGGAATAAATCAATATTAATTCTCTCGCTTAGCTGCTAATGCTGCTACATAAAGGATGCTTGAAAAATGTATGAGGGAAAACAGTAAAAAGCGCCTGAAAGATACTTGAGACCATAGCGAGGACCACGAGCTTTTGTTGCTACATTTTCACATAGTTTACTTAGAAAAGTAGATCATCAGTCTTAATTAATTAAGCCCTTTTGAAGAGCGGATTATTACGTTTATTTGCTAAGATAGAATGAATAAACTACTTGAAAAATTGTAATGGTCGCTCTTTGTAATACGACTGTTCTGGTTTAGTTGGCATAAACAATAGACAAATATGATAATTAATAAGTAGCATAGGAAAATATTAGCTATAGTAACAATAATGGTTGGTGATAATTAAGACAGACAATGTGACTTGAACAACAATTTGTTTATAGAATTCGTATTCTTTAATTTAATTATTGTAGAAGAGCTTCCGTTGGATTTTAAGAATATTAAAAAGTCTTTTTTTCACATTGCCAATATTTCAAACTTTAGTTTAGATGTTCCTCAGGGCTACAATAAGAAATACAAAGCAGTGTCGACTTCTTCGGTGTCCGATGGAAGATCTTAATCGCTCATGTTGAAAATGTATGAAACTCGTTCCGGACTTTGTGACAAATTACAAATTGTTTGACAGCATTATTTTTTAATATATTCTAACAAAAATTTAGTTGCTATGGAATAGTAAGTACAAGTAACAGAAGTAATTTGTTTTTAAATATTTGATAGGTAATCTTTTCACGAAAATGTAAATTATATTATACCTCGGATAACATTTTAAACGATCGTAGATAAAATTGTGTACCATATACGTGTGATACATCGTTATTATCGTTTTATCCCACTTGCGTCATAAATATCTATTATGTTTCACAGGCATCTTTATATTAGATTATAAAATAGGCGATTGCAAAATAAAATATTTTACCAAACTATCAACTACAGTCACCTCTAAAAGGATGTTGACTAACATATTCTTTTTACAGGTATTTTTCCCATTCACAGAATTGGCACTTCCTTCTGATCGTTTTTGTCAATTTCCTGTCCGTGTCTAGAAATAACGACATATAAACCGAATTCAGTTAGACATTCTGAATAGTTTTTAGATAAAAGTGTTCGATATTCTTGAATAGACTAATAAAAATAAAACGGGTAAGGAAAATTAAAACAACGTTGTTTATATATATATATATATATATATATATATATATATATATATATATATATATATATATATATATATATATATATATATATATATATATATACCGGGTGTCAACGATATCGTTTTACACGATGCCATTCAATTGCTTTTTAGGTTAGGATTTTTTTATTTGGGTAAACGAAATATGGTATTAAGACACATATTTTTCATGAAAAAACAATTGAATATTACTGCCAGTTTTTCCGATATCAGAACCAAGTTAAGAATTTCAAATGGAACCCTGTATATTATTTTACATAGTTTGATAGAGCTTAGAATTACCTTTTCAATGACATATCACACGTTATATTTTTTTTCAAAATGGCGGACCAGGAAGCGCTTTTTCAAAATTCAATATGGCGGTCGTTTCCCGATACCGATTAAATTTTTGTTTAACAAATTATTAAAATATTAAACAATTTGATCAAATTTAAAATTAAATTTTTAATTTATCACAAAATGGGATAAGTTTAATTTTTTCTATAAAATGTGAACTTTTTCTTAAATTTTCTCAAAGATTTTAAATAGAAAGTTGTATTTATTAAATATTAGTATTAAAGTATATCTTATTAGCTACACGAAACCGCATAACAAGCCGTATTTTTGCTTTTTGTTTCAGAAAAAATTGACAAAACCTTGCCGATATACATTTTTCCTAATATATAACATGAAACAAACACACACATATTATTAATCAGAAAATCCTGGAATATTTTTTATTGTTTATTGATAAGTAATTTTGTATTATTTTGACATTTTATGACTGTTGTCTTATTTTAGGAAAGCGAAAAAAAATCACAAGTAGTATTAATTTTATTTTACCGGTAGATACGGTGCAGTAACATGAAAGATGACTTAACTAAGATAAGTAGGCCTTGGAAACAATTGCATAGGGATGCCATTATAATTTTCATTAGATTTAACCAGAAACGTCAAAAGTACTGTTTTGTATCGACATTTCTGATAACTTTCGTTACATTTTTACACTGAGAAGTGGTTCTAGTTAGTTTTAAAAATAAATATTATGGTTTATTCAAGAGAACATCAAATTGACATGCTCCTTATTTATGGGGAATGTCGCAAAAATTCAAGGGACACAGAGAGATTATACCAGGAACGCTTTCCGAATCGTGACGCTCCTTCACATGCATATTATCCTTGGCTAGTACAACATTTAAATAATGAAAATAATGGTGGTGTCCATGCTAATGGCAATGATGGTTTCGTAGTAAGCGAAGAAGTGGAAACAAACGTTTTAGCGTACATCGAGTATGACCGTACAGCTTCCCTTCGTGAATTAGGCAAACAGTGCAATACGTCCCATCCCCCAAATTCACCACCACCTATTTGAAAATGACTTCCAAAGACGACTTATTTATTGCAATTGGTTTTTAGATAATTATAGAATAAGTCCTGTGTTTCATCATAAGATTATTTTTTCGGACGAATCAAGGTCAATCAACTAATCTAGGGATGTTTAATAGAAATAATTTTCGTTATTGGGCAAAGGAAAATCAAAAATTAGTAAGAGAAGGTGCCTTCCAGGAACGTTTTGGAGTTAATGTTTGGTTAGGCGTTGTAGGACTAAGCGTTATTGGTCCAATATTATTCTATCAGCCTTTAACTGGCGAGATGTATTTGGACTTTCTCGAAAATGAAATTGAACATTTTATAAATAATTTGCAGCAAAATGATGATTTAGTTTACCAACAAGATGGCGCCCCTGCTCATAATTCAAGAATTGTTGCAAATTACTTGAATGAACGATTTGGTGAGAACTGATTGGGAACCAATGGACCAATTCGATGGCCAGCGAGGTCGCCTGACCTAACCCCGCTTGATTTTTCTATATGGGGTCATCTGAAAGAAAAAGTGTATGCAACTCCTGTAATATCGTTGGAAATGTTAGAAAATAGAATAAGACGAGCCGTTGAGAGTATCTCAGAACAGCATTTACGAAACCTGCTCGCGGAAAATGTTGAGAGAGTTACACTATGCCAAGAACAAGGCGGACAGCGCATAGAACATTTAATTGAGTGACTTTTGTATTAATTGTGAAAGTTTGATTTTAAATTAGCATTAAACCCAATAAAAACCCCCATATTTGTTTATTATTTCTACCTATAATTCAAAAATATCTTCGGTGTTAGAAAATGGCCGCCATATTGAATTTTGAACAAAAGCTTCCTGGTCCTCCATTTCGAAAAAAAATCAACTTGTGATATGTCAATGTAAAGGGAATTCTAAGTTCTATCAAACTGTGTGAAAAAATATACAGGGTTCTTTTTAAACTTCTTGACTTAGGTCTAAGTATTTCCGGAAAAACCGAAAGCCTACCGGTAAAATAAAATTAATACTACTTGTGAATTTTTCTCGATTTCCTAAAATAAGACAGCAAAAATCATAAAATGTCAAAATAATACAAAATTGCTTATCAATAAAAAATATTTCGCAATTTACTGATTAATAATATGTGTGTGTGGGTGTGTGTGTTTCATGTTAATTTTTAAATATTTTAATATGTAAATCTATTGGTCTATCTTATGTACTACGAAAAATGTATATCGGCAGAGTTTCGTCAATTTTTTCTCAAACAAAAAGCAAAAATACGGTTTGTTATGCGGTTTTGTTTTTGTTTTTTGTTTTTCTCAGTGTAAAAATGTAACGAAAGTTATCAGAAATGTCGATACAAAACAGTACTTTTGACGTTTCTGGTTAAATCTGATGAAAATTATAATGGCATCCCTATGCAATTGTTTCCAAGACCTACTTATCTTAGTTAAGTCATCTTTCATGTTACTGCACCGTATCTACTGGTAAAATAAAATTAATACTACTTGTGATTTTTTCTCGCTTTCCTAAAATAAGACAACAGTCACAAAATGTCAAAATAATACAAAATTACTTATCAATAAACAATAAAAAATATTCCAGGATTTTCTGATTAATAATATGTGTGTGTTTGTTCCATGTTATGTATTAGGAAAAATGTGTATCGGCAAGGTTTTGTCAATTTTTTCTGAAACAAAAAGCAAAAATACGGCTTGTTATGCGGTTTCGTATAGCTAATAAGATATACTTTAATACTAATATTTGATAAATACAACTTTCTATTTAAAATCTTTGAGAAAATTTAAGAAAAAGTTCACATTTTAAAGAAAAAATTAAACTTATCCCATTTTGTGATAAATTAAAAATTTGATTTTAAATTTGATTATAATCCATTGAAAACCCCATTTTGTTTAATATTTTAATAATTTGTTAAACAAAATTTCATCGGTATCGGGAAACGACCGCCTTATTGAATTTTGAAAAAGCGCTTCCTGGTCCGCCATTTTGAAAAAAAATATAACGTGTGATATGTCATTGAAAAGGTAATTCTAAGCTCTATCAAACTATGAAAAATAATATACAGGGTTCCATTTGAAATTCTTAACTTGGTTCTGATATCGGAAAAACTGGCAGTAATATTCAATTGTTTTTTCATGAAAAATATGTGTCTTAATACCATATTTCGTTAACCCAAATATAAATATCCTAACCTAAAAAGCAAATGAATGGCATCGTGTAAAACGATATCGTTGACACCCGGTATATATATATATATATATATATATATATATATATATATATATATATATATATGTATTATACATATGTATAACCTTAAAAGATAAAGATAAAAATGTTCTAAAACTTTTTAAATAGAGTTAATATGAGACAGAATAAAAGATATCACGTCTAACATTAGCTTTTGGCGCTTAAACGATATTTTTTGCTTTGTACGATTGTTGTACATAAATAACAATAACAAAACAATAAACAATAACCAATAATTAAAATAAAACCATACATCTGTATAATAACAAATGTGAGTCAGTAATATAAACAATTAAAAAGAAATTATATATTATACCTACTAATATAGAGGGTTATCATGCAATTCCTGCAGGTTATAGTATGGCTTTAATTTAAGAATGTTTTTGGGAGTCCGTCTAAAGGACTTTACAACAGTAATTAATTTCAAGTTCACGGGTAAGTGATTATAAATCTTAGCACTTTCATAAATCAATGAGGTTTTAGTTAAAGCAAATTTGGGTATTGGGAGGGGAACGCTGCTACTGTTACGTGTAGTATAAACACTATGTCTAGAAAAATTCCTAATTTTTTTATGCATCAAGCAACAAGTCTCCAAGATGAAAAGAGAAATGACAGTCAAAATTTCTTCCAATACAAAAAGAGGTTTACAGTATTCCCTAAACTTTTTTTGGTTAGCGATTGGTGGTTACACAATTCCAAAAAAGCGATCCCATATCTTATTTGACATTCGATTAAAGAATAATATGCCATCTTACCTGCAGATGAACATAATTCATTAGAAACTACTCTTACAGCAAAACACCCAGAAGCAACTTCTTTACTAAGTAGGGCTTCGTGAGTAGAGAATTTTAATTTATTGTCAATATAAGTACCCAAAAATGTTGTGACAGATTGGTTTTTTATTTGAATACTATTTAGATCTATGGTATGCAATGTAAACTAAAATTGTAAGAATGGATGAACTATCACACTTAAAACTTAAGTAATTAGAGTCACACTATTCTTTCACCCTCTCCAAATCCTCACAAATGGTATTCATTAGAGAGTTGTGATCAGTCCCCTTCCAGAGAAGAGTTGTATCATCTGCAAAAATAGTACAAGTCCCCCGAATTTCCAAAAAGGCAAGATAATTAAGGTACAAGAAAAATAGGATTGGGCCCAGTACAGAGCCTTGTGAAACACCATCACTGATATGTAGCATATTTGATCTTCCTTTTGGAGTCCTAACCAACTGTCTTTTTCCTGATAGGTATGACTGAAACCATTGTAATGAAGTTCCCCCAAAAACCATTTTTTAAAAAGTAATTTATGATTGACACATTAAAGCTTATCCCTTTCAAAATTAAACTGACACTTTGTCGGAATTTTATATCTGTCCAGAAAAGGACAGACAGACTGTCCGTGTCCGTTGTTGACAGTGTCCTCAAGAGGGTTTAATACACAGGAATACATATACTTCGGTCGGTGTCTTCAAAATTGTCCATTCAGCAGAGGTGTCCGTTAAGAGAGGTTTCACTGTACAGGGTTTTCCCGTATATTTTTCCACCCACCTAGAGAGTTTATTTGAATAGATACGGAAATGTCGTAAATACAAAAGTTGTTGGGTTTGTTATGAAGATTTAGAATATTATATCGTAAGTGCGAGAATATTATTGGAAATGTCAAATTTTGACAGGTTAGTTTTTTTAAATGAAACACCCTGTATATTAAATCATATTCTTGAAGATCTTTTTTTCTAATTTCAAATATATATACTTTTAATATATTATGTTAATTAGTTTTGTGGCAGTGCAAAAAATCATCCATTTGAAATATCAAGTTTGTCAATTTGCGAGAAAACCATTAAAGTTTCATTTCATTCATTAACGCCGGATAACGAACCATCTTCATCCGTTTTCCAAGAAACCAGTTGCACTTAGCTTTAAATTTGCAACATGCCACAAACTGTACTTTCAACACTTGCGCAAAGTGTCTTTCACGCATTTATAGCTTAAAGTCTAACTGCTTTTGCGCACTTGTTAGGAAAATACCTATTTTGTAAAAAAAGATATTCCCGCGTTAAACGAATTGTCAATCTACGTTTTCAAGCGATTGCTCTTTTTTGAGTTCAATTCCACATAACTTAGGTTCACGACGTACGTAAGGATCAATAATGTTTTGCGTAGTTGTTTTTGCCTGATTAATTAACTTAACAGTACATTTTACCCCATTCTATATTTGAAATTAATAAGCAAATAATATTTCACGAACAGCACAGGATTTAATTGGATTGGATTTTTTTACTGTAGGTATTTTCAGCACTAAAACATCCATTAGCTACACTTCCAATCATTAAATTGGTTTTAATTTATCGCCCACTATAAATAATAATTAACTCGGGGAATCAAAACGAAATTTGAAAATGGGTATTTTTGCCGATCATTTTGTTATTTATGATGCACTCAAATTAGTTTATTTAATGAAATATAATTTAAAATTGCGGGCATTTTTGTTTTTTGCGACATACGCTTTAATTATTGGCGATATTTGGTTGCTTGTTTAGGCATGTCACGCTCTATAACATGCTGGCCTTTTGATGATATACAAAAACTTAACGCCATCTTTACGGGGTCATGTACAGGGTTTTTCCGTATATTTTTCCACCCACCTAGAGAGTTTATTTGAATAGATACGGAAATGTCACAAATACAAAAGTTGTTGGGTTTTTTTATGAAGATTTAGAATATTATATCATAATTTCATAAATATATAAAAATCATAATAAAATCATTTATTCTTGTTTTAGAAAATCCTGAGAGCTCAATTCCTGATGCAGCCACTTTTTTTTAACAAATCATGGCATAAAATCCACTCAGTTCTAAAACATTATAAATATAAGCCACATAAGTTTTTACCTACTCAAGAATTAACCGATCAAAATAAAATAGACCGATAACACCTCTGCCAAGAAATAAAAAGACGTGTTAAGATGAACTCGCTAAATCTGTAAAACATAATTTTCATTAACAAGCAATATTTACCACTGGAGGCATGTTTAACCGAAAAAATAAGCATTTTTGGTCAAAAGAAAACCCGCTAGCTCTTCAGGCGGTTAAAATTCAGGGATGTAGATCCCTACATGTTTGGTGTGGCCTTCTTAACAATAATGTTATTGGACCTATATTTTTAAAAGGAAATTTAACCGGACAAAGATATCAAGAGTTATTAGAAAACGAAATCGAAGGGCATTTAGGACAACTACCGATTAATTCATATCTTAATTTGATATGGCAACAAGATGGTGCTCCTCCTCATAATGTCCAGCCGGTCACCAAAGGTATCCATTTTGATATATTTTTGTGGGGTCATCTGAAAAACAAGATATACTACAATAGGCCAAGAACCATCCAAGCTTTAGAGCAAAATATAGTCCAAACAATCGACGATTTAAACACCCAATCACCTCATTTTATCTACCCATCCATACACAGAAAATTTAGAAGAAATATTCAGAAATACATTATAAACCAAGGAGGCTACATAGAAAACCAAAACTGAGTTCTTTAAGCTAATATTATTATTTACCTAATTTATAGTATTGATTTTTTAGGGTATTGTTTCTTTCCACTATTCTAATTTTTCGCTTAAGTGTTTTTCTTTCATTTAATTGTTTAACGATGTTTAATATTGTCCTACAAGTCGGTGTTGGTCTATCTGGAAACCGTCTATGATATTCGTTAAGAGCTATCGATGTATTTTTACCATGTAAATAAAATAATTCTATTATGCCGAGTTTCTCTTCTTCCGAATAACCCATCGTCCAACGTATTAGATATTAAAAATGCTCGTAACCTGACCGGTAAACGTCAAAAAGGCAACGTTCATTGCAATTGTCTTGACCATGGCTTACTATGTTTTAGCGCAAATTACCTTACCATTTCTTTAATCTTTAAACGCTTATATATCCAAAACTAATTGGCAGAATATATTAAAATATATATATATATATATATATATATATATATATATATATATATATATATATATATATATATATATATATATATATATATATATATATATATATATATATATATATGGGGTGGACGATTGTGGGCAAACGGAGAGGAATTTGAAAAAACATTTTTGGGATATGATTGATAGTCAAGAACGCTGTGTTTTAAAATTATACCCATTATACAGGGTGGTCTGAAAAGTTCGTGGTGAACCAAACTTGTGGTTTTTTAAATGGGACACCCGGTATATTATTATTTTAGTTGATTCTCCTATTCGTTACGATCATTTTGATATGAGGTTTGTGGGGTCTAAAATTTATACCAAGGGAATGGGACGAGGTTAAAGTGGAAAAAAGGGTTATACTCCGGCCATTTTTTGAAAACAATTGAAGCAGGTATGGAAAAACCAAATATTCTATAAAATGTATTGTATCTAGGATTACAATAATCGCTTGTAAGTCGTTCAAAATTATTCACTGTTATACAGGGTGGTTAAGTTTTGCAAATTTACCTTGGATTGAATTTTTTTAAATGGAACACCCTATATATTTTACTGTCATATTAAAGATAACATCGCCAGCTTTCAGAAAATACCCTATTTGATATCTTTTTAACCAACAGTTTTTTAGTAAATTAACCGTGAAACCAAAATTTACTCATTCTAACAGAAACGGTATTATTTACGTTGCTTAAATTGACTACCTATAATATAAGGAGGCCATGATATAATCATAAATGAAAAGAAAAATTGACATTCTTGCATCCGCAAAGTGTCAGAGAATTGGCATCAATTACCATTGTTTTTTGACGATAAGCCGAGAAATTGTTAAGTAACAATGAGTTTGAGTACTCAAGAGTTGATAAACATGACTTTTATGTTGGGCGAGTGTAAAAAAACCCTTTACTAGCAAGCAGGGTTTATGCGGTACGATATCCCGATGCCGAAAAAAAACCAAGACCTGAAGCTTTTGCAAGTTTATTAGAGAGGTTTCAAGAAACAGGCAATGTTGCTTTTAAGAAACGTAAAGTAATTAATAAACCAGTTACCAATGAAGATAATGTTTTGACAGTGTTATTAACAGTGCAAGAAAATCCACACACAAGTACCAGGGAAATTGAGAGAGCTACTGATATTGAACGCACTAGTATTAAACGGATTCTGAAACAACATAAATATCATGCCTACCACATTGAATTACACCAAGAACTGTATGATCGCGATTACGTCCAACGACAAGAGTTTTCAATCTGGTTTTTAAATACAATTTGGGATAATCCAGGTTTTGTAGATACACTTTTAAAAGCAACGGCTTCGTTAACAAACATAATATGCACTATTATTCAACCGAAAATCCACATTGTATTCGTCAGGTGGACCATCAAAATAAAGGGTCAATTAATGTTTGGGGAGGTATAATTGGCTCTCATGTTATAGGATCATATTTATTTGAAGAGCATTTAACGGGAGAAGTCTATTTAAATTTTTTGAGAAATGAGTTGCCCGTATTGCTAGAAGACTTACCTTTAATGTTAAGAAATTCCTTACGGTTCCAACATGATGGAGCACCCCCACATTACCATAGGCATGTAAGACATTTTCTCAATAATTGGAAAGGAGAGCATTGGATTGGGCGAGGTGGACCAGTTAAGTGGCCTGCGAGGTCACCCGATTTAACGCCACTAGATTTCTTTTTATGGGGACATGTTAAAGAAGAAGTTTATAAAGAGGTTCCAACCACAGTGGAAGATATGAAGTTGAGAATAATAAGCAGTTTTCGCAACATTTCAGACCTGACTTTGAGAAAAGTGAATCTTTCATTTATGGATAGACTCGAAACATCTTTTATAAGTTTTAATTACATTGTTTTTGTTGATTTATATTAAATTTATTTTTTTTGTAAAAAAAGATCTGTTATTAATACTGTCAAAGCATTATCTTTATTGGTAACTGGTTTATTAATTACTTTACGTTTTTTTGAAAGCAACATTTCCTGTTTCTTGAAATCTCTATGATAAACTTGCAAAAGCTTCTATCTTGTTTTTATTTCGGCATCGCATCATCAAAGAACAATATTTATTTATTTACTGATGACAATATTCTGACACTTTGCTGTTTTGACAGGACTGTCAATCTTTTGTTCAATTTATGATGATATCATGGCCTCCTAATATTAGATTGTCAATTTTAACAACGTGAATTCAGAGTAATTCGTGTTAAAATGAAGAAATTTTGATTTCACAGCTAATTTACTGAAAAACTGTTGGTCAGAAAGGTATCAAATATGGTATTTTCTGAAAGCTAGTAATGTTATCTTTAACATGAAAGTAAAATATACAGGGTGTTCCATTTAAAAAAGCACAAGTTTGGTTCACCACGAACTTTTCAGACCACCCTGTATAATGGGTATAATTTTAAAACACAGCGTTCTTGACTATCAATCATATCCCAATTGTTTTTTTTCAAATTCTTCTCCGTTTGCCCACAATCGTCCACCCCATCTTGGTTGCACCACCCAGTATATATATATATATATATATATATATATGAAATCATAAAAGTATATATATATATATTTGAAATCAGAAAAAAAATATCTTCAAGAATATGATTTAATATACAGGTTGTTTCATTTAAAAAAAGTGACAACCTGTCAAAATTAGACATTTCCAATAATATTTTCGCACTAATGATATAATATTCTAAATCTTCATAAAAAAACCCAATAACTTTTGTATTTACGACATTTCCGTATCTATTCAAATAAACTCTCTAGGTGGTTGGAAAAATATACGGGAAAATCCTTGGATAATTTAGCGGGGTATCTCCGTTATTTTTATAGATCGAAAGTTGCGGTTTTCGAGTCAATGCGCTACTTTTTCGTAAACCTAAAGATGCTCTTAACAGAATTTTCACAGCCCTTTTAGTTTTTAAGATATACGACTAAATAAAAAATTTTGCATTTTCAGGCACCCTTCGTGTCTCAACTATCAGATAACTTATCGAAAACGTGAAAACTCTTTCTTATATAACTTTTTCTGTAGAACTCAAATCCGCCTTCAGAATTAGTATACAGGATCAGGTCAAAAAGTTATCGAACCCTACTTAATTTTTTTAATGGAACACACCGCACGTAAATGACAATTTTCTGAAATTAAATGCATAATTTAATAGTAGGCCATGAATAAAAATAATAAACAATTGAAAGTTACATATTGCTAACAAAGAATTGGATAGCTTGCATAGAGGTCTTTTTATATAAAAATACCTATAGAGTTTTTTAATTACAGTAAGTTTTTAAACATAAAGTAACAATATAACAAGCACCAATGATAACATTATTAAAAAACAAAAGAAAAAACAAATTTTTAAAGGTGATGTTTAAATTGACGACCTTTTTCTCTAATGCAAAATTGGCACATTTTTGTAATTCTTTGAATTGCGATAAAAAGAACTATTGGTCTCATTCGCAGATTTCGAAAGGCTAAATTAATTGCCTCTCGAAGTTCTGCTATGCCGTCATATCGTGTTTTATACTTCATTTTGTATATAGCCCCATTAAAAAAAAATCTAAAATTGAAAGATCTGGAGATCGTGGAGGCCATCTAACAGGTCCGTTGGTACCTATCCTCCTTTGAGGGAAGGTATTATCAAGAAATTCCCTTAAGGGCCTCGAGTTCTGACTTGGGGCACCATCTTGCTTTAGGTAAACAGCATTATATTGGGCTAATGGAATATTTTCAGCCAGTTTTGGAATAACTTCCTCAAGGATTTCTAGGTATCTACGTGCTGTAAGACCTCCTTTAAAAATCCTATAAACTATATGTCTGTCCAAAACAAAACATGACACCCGAACTCCAAAGCGTACATGTTGTGCTTTTTCAAACATTAAGTGCTGATTTTCACAACGCCCGCGCCAGTTCAAAAACAAAAATCACATGCGCCGAAACTGTTTTAAAACCAAATATCTCGAAAACGGTGCTCGTATCCACTTCTAACAGATATACCTTTTTGACGTAGAAATGGCAAGGGAATAATTTGTTATGCTCAAAAATGTAATACAAGACTGTACCAAAAAGTTGTGATTGTTCGAAGAAGTAGAAAGACATGTAGGTGGCGCCCCCTACAAGTAAGAGCAATACTAATATTAGATTCGAATTTGTCATACGAAAAAACCTCCGTATATCAATTTTCACTCCATTATTTACATTATCATAGATTTTATTTAAAAAATAGGAAAATTAAATAAAAACTTTAACACCCTGTATCTCGAGAACTTAGGCCTTGCGGACACTTATTTATATAGACTTTTATGTTTATTATTTGGTCCTGAATATGTACCTGAAGTATTGACATTTCCTCATGAATCACCCTGTATATCCCAAAACATCTATCTCTTTTCTTTTCCTGTCCTATTTGTTGTATGTTTTAGGACGCGGGTGAACAAATGATTTGTGCTCAACTAAATTTGCTTTTAAAAGAGCAAATATCTCAGAAAAACGGTTGCCTTCTTTCTGGATATTTAACAAGCAAAAACTTATAATGATAATACAGATTTTCATAGCCATAATAGCTTACTTACCTTTGGAAGTATAATTCCGAGGCTTCTTCAGAATTGTCATTCCTCTGTATAAAACATACTAGCATATCATAATTTTCATACGCTGCCATTATTCGAAGAAATTGATAAATATCAAATAAATAAAAATAATAAAAGAACGTTTATAAGCTGCTTTATATACCAAAAGTCGATCCAAAAACCGATGAGACAAATATTTGATATTTATTTTTGTTTGTTGTCATAAACAATACCCATAACCTACTATTTAATCATGCATTTAATTTCAGAAAATTGTCAGTTATTTGCGCGTTTATGAGAAAAAGTTGATACTATTATATATTTATAATATATAATAGTATGAAATATATATAAAATATACAGGGTGTTCCCTTTAAAAAAATAAAGTAGGGTCCGATAACTTTTTGACCTGACCCTGTATACTAACTCCGAAGGCGGAATTGAGTTCTACGGGAAAAGTTTAATAAGAAACAATTTTCACATTTTCGATAAGTTATCTGATAGTTGAGATACGAGGGGTGCCTGAAAATGCAACATTTTCAATTTAGCCCTGTATCTTAAAATCTAAAAGGGCTATGATAATTTTGTTAACGGCATCTTTAGTTTTACGAAAAAGTAACACATCGCGAAAACCTCAACTTTCTATCTATAAAATAACGGACAGACCCCGCAAAAGCATCCAAAATGGGACACCCTGTAGCGGGTGTCAAATTGGTAGTCCCTAATGGAAAAATTGGAAACCGTAAGAGATATTAAAATGCCAACAGATCATCCTGAAATTTTGCTACTTTTAAAATAGTCCTTTAGTTTATTTACTATCGGATAAGCATAAAATCTGAATACTCGTTTTGAAGGCACTTTTTGAGGTAAAATCCAGTTCTTTTTGGACTACTGTTTTTGAAATATAGCCTGAACATGTATTTTTTTAAATGAGACAGACTATAATTTCATAGCTCTCTAAATCCGGTATTTTTTTGCTGTTAAAACAACTATAAAACACTTTATATTATTTATATTTTTTAAGTGCACAAAATTTAAAAGTAATCCGATATGTAGTGTAAGTAGGCTAATTTTTAAATAATTTATTAGGCCACCATTTTGTTTTGCTATCTTGAATTCATTCCGAAATGTTACTCAGTTCATTCCTAAGTAACTTTTAATTTTTGTGCAAAATTTGAGATAAATTGGATAATTAGTTTTTTAGTAATTTTTTTTAACGTTTCACTAAGGCCGCCATCTTGTTGGGCAATATTGGATTTTTACCAAAATATTACAAGGTCATCTCCATATGATCATTAATTTTGATCAAAATTTGGAGTCGATCGGGTAAGTAATTTTTAAACAATAGCCCAAACTGAGAGACAGATATACAGACAGACCGACGGAACTGATAAAACATAATATTTGGTATTTAGAGGTGCTAAAACGTGAAGATATGTAAGAGAGTGATTTTTTCACGAATAGAAACACTTCATTTGGCCGCCATTTTGTTCCGCCATCTTGAATTAGTACCACGATTATACCAGTTCATATCTATACTACAATTATTATCTACATGAATGACATCTTTGACCTAGACAAAACTGGGATTTTAGCAAGCTTTGCCGATGACACTTTTCTGTTTGTTAAAGCTATATCATGGTCTGAAGTGATAAAAATGGCAAAACGATATATATTTATTGATATCAATATCACTAAAACTTTTTTTAATATATTCTCATTCTATAACTCAGGAAAGAACATTGGTTTTCTTCCGAAGCCTCAGTGTATCCTTCTGCAACTGTATTTGACCACCATCCCCCGTGCCTCTTTACGGCCAAAATATCCACTCTGGTGTTGGCTAATAGTGATGTAGAGAATCCTCTGAAGCAGTGGCCGATATATTGTTCTGAATTGGATAATTTTAAAAACAAAGCAGTAGTCTTAGGCATACCTCCAAATATGTTTATTCCCACTGGCTGTTTTGTACAGGGTGTCCAATTTTGGTTGTAAATGCAAGGTATCTCCGTTATTTGCAAATATTTAGGTTTGAGGTTTTCGCGACACGCACCGTGGCACTTTTTTGTCAAACTCAAGCTGCCGTAATCAGATTTTCCATAGCTCGCCTCGTTTCGGAGATACAGGGCCAAATTGAAAAGATTGCATTTTGGGACACCCCTCATATCTCGGTTATCTTTTAACATATCGAAAAGGTAAAAACTGGCTCTTATAGAGTTTTTTACGTAGAATCCAGTGGCGTGGACAGATTTTTACTCGAGGCCGTCATTTTTGATGCATGACCCAAAGTTGCGTTTTTTTTTAAATAGGACACCCTGTATATTTTTACGTAGTCCTATTCGTCTTATTATGAGCTTTTTAAAAATATATAGATGTCTATACTTATTTTAAAAATAAGGCTACAGTTTAAGTTTTTAAGAATATGTTAAGTATATCTATTTTTCGTAATTAGCCATGTTCAAAAGAACTGCTCAAACTGATTTCCATTTTCTCTTAGACATCTCTCACACACTCTTGCAATTTTACCCAGTGCATTTGAAATGACTACATTGCATGCTTGTATTTGCAAAAATGCCTGCTCAGTGGTGTTACGTAGGTCTTGAACTGTGTTATGTCGGGTACGAAAAATTAAATTTTTTAGGTGACCCCATAAAAAGAAGTCCAATATGGATAGGTCAGGCGACCTAGGAGGCCATCAGACAGGTTCGTGCGTTCGAACCCAGCGTTCGGGGAAGTTCTCTTCTAAATACCGCCTCACAATTTGGGAGTTATGTGCTGGAGCTCCGTCTTGTTGGAAATATATTTGATTCACATGTGCTAAAGGAACACCTTTTATGATTTCTAGTAATATATTTTGCAATATTTCAAGGTAGCGATTAGCAAGACCTCCTTCAAAAATATGAAATTTTATTTTGATTCCTAGTACGAAACAAGCGACATTAAAGCCAAATCTTCCTTGTTGCTCGCGTGGAAATATCAAGTGTTGATTTTCAGGTGACCAGTGTCTCGTATTGTGCCTATTAAATATTCCAGCACTACTTATATACGATTCGCCGGATCATATAACCGCCCTTCCAAAATTTTGGTTAGTATTAATTTTTTGTAAATACCACTGGCAAAAATCAATACGTCGTTCTGCATCTCCAGGATGTAGATTTTGCACAACTCTGACTTTATAAGGTTTATACTTATGTTTCTTTAAAATCGTTTGAACCCGAGACTTGCTAAGACATTAGTTTCATCAGCCTCACGATTCTCTTTGTTATATTTCTTTGATATGGGCTTTTTGAAAGAGCCAAAATTTATTAAATTCGATTTCAGCCTATAGAATATTAATTTATTTTCCGGATATCTATATAATAAAAGTTTAAGTTTTAAAAAAAATTGCTATAATAATTATGAAAATAAAACATTACCTGATGAAATAAAGCTCAGAATCAGCGTTTATATTTTCATGACTCTCTATGAAACAGGTCAGCATATCATATTGCTCAAAGTTTTCAAATAATTGATTTGCAGCCATTTGTTAAAAAGTAATAATCAGAGCGACTAATTTAACACGTCTATTAGTATTAACATCAAAAATTCATTTACTTTAGGACAAAGCAGTGACAAAGCCATTTTTGACAATCAGTTCATAGCTTACTATGAAATATATAGATAGATATTATTACAAACCTAAATTGCTGCCTTATTTTTTAAAATAAGTATAGATAATCATATATTTTTGAAAAGCTCATAATAAGACGAATAGGACTCCGTAAAAATATACAGGGTGTCCCATTTAAAAAAACGTGACTTCGGGTCATGTATCAAAAACGACGGCCCCGAGTGAAAATCTGTCTACGCCACTGGACTCTATAAGAGGCAATTTTTACCTTTTCGATACGTTAAAAGATAACCGAGATACGAGGGGTGTCCCAAAATGCAACTTTTTCAGTTTGGCCCTGTATCTCCGAAACGAGGCGGGCTATGGAAAATCTGATTACGGCAGCTTGAGTTTGACAAAAAAGTGGCACGGTGTCGCGAAAACCTCAACCCTAAATATTTGCAAATAACGGAAATACCTTGCATTTACAACCAAAATTGGACACCCTGTACATTTACCGTTCTTATAGAAACACCATGATCAACGTGTTTAGGGCGTAACTTGACAATTTCCACCATGTCAAAACCCTCAATGTTTCCTGATGTTACAAAAAACTCTCGAGCTATTTTTGTCTTCGTGAATGGTGTTAGAAATCGAAAAACCTTAATCTTTCACATTTTCCAAGAGAAAGTTTGTCAGTTCTGACACTACATGCCCCTGCTAGTCCAACAATAAGTGCTACTTTCGCCATAAAAAACTTGTTATCATCAGCTTCCTGCAGAAAACACCAATATCGTTTTTTTGTTAATATTTTCGATTTTGTACGTCTATATCCTTCCGACTTTCTTTTTAAAACGCAATTAAATGCCAGTGTTAATATCCACATTTTTTATAATAGACATCGCACTCCGCATGCCCAAAGAGAGGATGGTTTTTGAATTTTGGATAGATCATTAAAATAGGCTAACAAAGACTTTTTCGATGTCGGATGGAAAGATCTGAATCGCTCATGTTGAAAACTCGTTCCAAATTTTGTAACAAATTAATTGACAATTGTTTGACAGCATTATTTTCGAATGTTTTCTAACGAAAACTTAGTTACTTGGTTCCTATGAGATAGTAAGTACAAGCAACAGAGGTAATTTGATTTTAAATATTTAATAGGTAATTTTTTGACGAAAATGTAAATTATATTAAAACTCAGATAAGATTTTAAACGATTCTTAGTGGCGCAACTAGGGGGGGGCTAGGGGAGCATAGCCCCTCAACCTCGAAATTAGTCCCCCCCGCCAAACGATTGGTGATCATATTTTGAGGACGTAAAACCGATAATAGTCAAATTGAAAACTGATATAGGTGGGGTAAATGTTCTAACATTGAAAAATAATGGAAGTCATTGACAGATAATTAATTTTTGTCAACTACTTTTTATTTAAAATAAAAATAATATTCCAAAAAATGGAGAAAATTCTTAAAGTTACTTAATTGTTTGTATCAAAATAATGTTTATCCAGTATATGTTCAGGGTAAGCCTGGCAAGTGAGACCCCCCTTTGATATCTGTGATAGCTGAAAATAGAAAAAAGAACTTTATATAAAATATTTTTAATATTCAGCGAACTTTATTTTATGACGAGCGTTCACTATACAGAGTGGTTCAAAAAAGTTAGGCGTGTCTAACTTTGCATTTTTAAATGTAACCCTGTATTTTTTATTCCAGTTTTGAATTCAGGTTGCAATTCGGGATGTGTTTTGTATAACATACTATCATCGTAAATTTAATAGTTTTCGTCAGAATGATTTTTGAAAAAAATATTGTGTTATCCTCTACGATTGTGAAGCAACTACCACCTGCAACCAATACCAGTAACAAGCATTATTATTAAAATTGCACCAGTTAATATCTATTTGTAAACAATAATATTAGGATTTTAACTTTTTATTTATTAATAACTAAACAAATAATCAAGGAAGTAATAATTAATTAACGGTAGAAAACGTAAAAACTATTAAAACCATTAAACGTGATAAAACCAGTGGATAAAATTTGGGATATTACAAAATGTTGAACTCTCAAATGCTCGCACGTATTTCTATTTTGTTCGATACACAGCTGTCTTTGATTATTTTTCATCGCGTCTAAAAGTGTTACAGAAGTAATTTTGGAAAACACATTTCTAATCCTCGTTTTTATATCTTCGATGGTAGCTGATGGAATTACATATACTTGTTCTTTGATATATCCCCAAAGGAAAAAATCACATTGAATAAGATCAGGTGACCTTGCCGGCCAGTTTATACTCCCTTTTCTTTCTATCCATTTGTTTGGATAAGTTTGATGAAAATAACTGCGAAGAATGTGGGAATAATGAAAAGGTGTCCTGTCGTGATGGTACCACATAACGTGTCGAACCTGTAGAGGGACCTCTTCCAAGTATATAGGCAAACATTTCTTAAAAAATTTAAGTAAATTTCGCCCGTTAAAGTGCCGTCAAAAAAATGTGGTCCAATAACCTGCGATCCTAAAATTCCGCCCCATAAATTTAAAGACCAAACTCTTTGATTGTCTACAGCTCTCATCCAATAAGGATTTGAAGTACTGTAATAGTGCATGTTGTGTTTATTAACAGCTCCATTACTTTTAAAAGAAGATTCGTCGGTGTATAAAATATTTCTCAAAAATAGTTTATTTTCAATAACTCTCGTTTCAAGATCTCTACAAAAGTTTACCCTGTTTTGGAAATCATCCCCATGGAGTTCTTGATTCAGACAGAGGTAATAAGGATTATACTTATGTTTTCTAATAATTCGGGATACTGTGCTCTGCGAAATATTTAGATCATGTGCTACTGAATAGGTACTTGGATTTAGATTGTCCACTATACTCAAAATAACATTGGTTTCATGTTCCTCACTCATTATCAATTGTTTTTTCTTACTTGTTATTACCGGTTGTTCTGAAATGAAGCAATACTTTGCGTAATACCTGACAGCTTGGTTGTCTTCTATCAGGAAAATCCATTTGATATCGACGTTTTGCTGATTTAATTTAGCTACGACATTCTCATAATTAAAATCATATCAGTTTGTTCGTTTAAGGAAAACTGTCGGGTATTATTCATCTTTAATTATGAATGCAGAAAATAAATAACTCTTGAAACTAGATAACTTCGATACTTGACAGCGACAGGTAAACACAAACAAAAGAACAACCACCATAGTTACACACATGTTTAGCCTACTATTATTAATTATCACAGGCTCAAGTTAAGACGTCTTTTCGTGATAGACAGTGACGACACGTAGGGAAATATTTCATTCGATTTCAAAACTATGTCCGGGGACGTTTTAAAAGCGTTTTGTAAAGATGGGGTATTTCGATTCTTTTTATTAACTTTGAGAAGCATAATATTGGTCTAAATTTGGCTGTGAATTTTTTTGTATTATTTGAAATTTTGACATCTCACTCAAATTATGGATAACAATACAAGGATAGTCAAATAAATTTAAGAGCAGAGGGGCGTTGCCTCCCCAAAACCCCCCTTGAGTGCGCCAATAATAACAGTAAATTTTGATGCAGCAAGGCAAGAAAGCTATAAAAAAATGTTTCAAGTATTATTTTGACGAAAACTATTAAATTTACGATAATAGTATGTTACACAAAAAATATTCAGAATTGCAAGCCGAATCTAAAAATGAAATAAAAAATACAGGGTTACATTTAAAAATGCAAAGTTGGACCACGCCCAACTTTTTTGAACATGGCAATTTAGGCAATATCGAGAGTTTATAATTAAATCATAGCCGTACAAAAAAATGCGGCCTAATAAAATGTAAAAACAAATATTACTAAAACTGGATAAACTGGTAAAATTTTGATTCGTTTCAAACTTGTACCATAAATAGACTTAGACTGTGTCTTAACAATTTTGATTTAGAATGCCATAGGCGTAGATATTCAGTTTTTTAAGGGTTCAAAAGAATTCATATTGTATATTTTGAGAACGCTAGTCGATTATAGTCAAATTGAAAATAGATATAGTTAGGGTAAATGTAACACTAAAAAATTCCTGAACTCATTGCCGCAGACCCTTACTTTTTTTTCCGATTATACATATTTAAAATAAAAAAGAGGTAGTATTTTGAAAAACGGCGAAATATAGCAAATTTATTTCATTTTTTTGTATACATTGTAGTGTTAAGAATAAGATAAACCTAACGTGAAAATTTTCATGGCTTTGTTGACTCGGAAAAAATATCATGCACAAAAAAATCATTGTTTCTTTAAAATTGGTTTTATCCACAAATCAATATTATCTTATAAGTGTCAGGGCTTGAGCCCCTCCCAAAAGTCGATGTCTAGTTGCGCCACTGACGATTGTAGATAAGATTTTATACGATACACGTGTGATGTATCGTTATAACCATACGCTTTTATCCCAGTTGCATCGTAAATATCTATTGTATTATGTATCGAAGCATTCCGTGGTCAGATTAGTCCATATGTTGAGATATGTAACTTTTCATAAATATAAATATTTGTTTTAATTTCGAACAAGTTAGATAATTTTTATTCAGTTGCGAAAAAGCTAAAAAGGAAATTTTATTTGTCATTCTAAACGCAACAAATAATATGATAACATTAAAAAAATACAGGGTGATATAAGGTTGATATTGAATTTTGTAGTCTAAGATAGTTTACCTGTATTAATAAAATTAGCATCAACAACATAAAAATAGTCTCATTTTAGAAAAAGTGCTCTAAACTATTTTAGTTTGGTAATTGTTTGGTTTCCCTGTATAAATCAGCACAACTAGAAACCTGCTTTAATTAATGGTTACCATGTATAAATGTGGAAGATATTTTATAATACTAATTTAGGCTCAAAAGTAATAAACTTATTTATATAGTAATAGTTTTACAATGACAATTTCCGATGCTCCAAAATGTATATGCAAAAATTTTGAAAATTAAAACTATTCAACTTTTGGTCGTCTATTTCTGACTCACCCTGGGTTTGCGAGGTACCGCAAAAAAATTCCTCATAGTATCGGTAATAACATACCTACTAAAATATTAAAAGAAACTTCAGGGAACAAAAAATATATTTAATTTATGTCCTTTGCTTAATTTACTTATTTATATCCTCTTTTGAATTTACTTTTTTATAGGTATTGGCCTCAAAAATAATTTCCCAATGTATCCCAACAATAACATGCCTATTTGGTAAATATACGATTTGCTTGCAAACCTAACCTGAGAGTAAATAAACAAACAGCCTTTTATAGATTCACTAAAAACTAATATATCAAAAAGTATACTTACTAAAAACATGACACAAATCTGTTAAGTCTTGAAGCCTGTCAGACTATTTCGAAAAAATGCATCGACCTTTCTCATGCCAGAGACGAGTCTCGAAACTGTTTTGAAACGTATTTAGAGAATTTTCGTATTCCGGCGTGGCTGCCTGTACGACACACCCCGATCTACTGCCTCCCAGAATGTTTTCCGAGACGGATCCAGATCGATTTTCCAGGTTGTTTCAGTTGGTCAACTACCCCATTGTGTGTGTGTGTTCCCGGAATCGATATTTCAGAAAACTGAATCAAATTTTGGCTTGTTGTGGAGATAGATGCTCTCTTCGTTTTTATCGATGTTTACTATTGTTTTGCAACTACGTAATTGTGAGAAGGTTGGAACGGAATGGAATTGTGGATTGATCATTTAAATGTTAAAAAGATGGTTAATTAAGCCGAAAGTGGAACATAACCCTAATGAAAAGGTAAATAGGAAGTTTCCCTGGAGCTATTGTTTCTTTTAAAACTCGTGCTTTAATCTAAAAACTTCGCGTCAAAAAGGACGGCAAACGTTTCTGTTATATGATATTTAAATGTCATTTCTTTTCAAAAAGCTTTTCGGATTGTAAAAGATTATTTCATGTATAATCAAAGGCGGCGAATGCTATTCTCCGATTAATTTTTTTAACATTGTACATGGTGGCAAAGAAGGTAATGTAATAGTTATTTACCTAGTGTGGAAAGTTATACTTTTCCGCACTCGACTGCACTACAGTCGGATGCACTTTTCGTATGAGTGTGCATAAATTACGTACCTATGTATTAGCAAACGCATTTTGGTGAGGAGGGTGAAATGAAGTATGTCAAATTTTTATTTATTAGAATTAATTCAGATTAGACTTGATCACAAATTAAAAGTTTAAAATATGATTTTCAGCATTCTTAAGGTGCATTTACCATTCGAGACTTTCAAAAATAGATACAAAACGCACATACATGTTAGATTTATTCACAAATAAAAATAACAATATATTTTCAAATTATTATTTTATTAAACAATTATTTATTGTTGTTTATAACGCTTATATTGAATATACCGGTTGTCGGATTGTTTACATTTACAGGAGATGTCAATTCTAAACACTGTTTATTAGACGTTGTACTAATTGTTAATGTTAAATAGCTTCACCTTCAACTTTCTTTTCGGTAAAAATTTTATTTGCAATTTGTTTTTTTTCTCTTTGAGTCTTCCAAATAGCCTTCTGCCTTCTCTTGATATTACTTATATTTTCTCCTGAATCAGCTAACATTGTGGTAGAAGATCGGCGAAAATTGTGACCCGTGTACAGGGTGTCCGGATTTGGTTGCAAAAGCAGGGTATCTCGCTTATTTTTAAAGATAGAAAATAGAAATAGAAAATTTTGCATTTTGGGACCCCCTCGTATCTCGGTTATCCTTTAACTTAACGCAAAGAGAAAAATTACTGCTTATGCAGTTTTTTACGCTGGATTCAGTGGCGTAGTCATATTTTTCATTTGAATTGTTATTTTTTAGATATGACCCAAAGTTGTGTTTTTTTAAACGGGACACCCTGTATATTTGTCCAGAAATTGATATGTCCTTTTAAAAGCTTCTCAAAAATATATAATAGTATGGGTTTATTTTAATAAACAACAACAAGAATCCTAATTTTTATAATTATCATCCCAAATTTTGCAGTAGGCCATGCAAAACGATGCCGTTTTCTTTTGTTTTCTTGAAAGTAAATGACATTTCCCAAATTTGTACGCGTATATAAAATATAGCGCTAGTTTTTTGTATTTATTTATTGTGTAAAAATATATTTGTATTATTATGGAAGAAAACCAAACTTTCGAACATTATGAAAAGTACGATATGTTAGCTTGTTTTATATTAAGTAATGCAAATGTTGAAGCGGCTTCTGCGATGTATTTTAACAGGTAAATAGTTAATTTTTAGGTATGTTGAAATACTATTGCTTAATTTTTATTTAGATATCCAGAAAGGAGGCAACCTAATATATCCACTTTTTATCGGATAAAAAAGAATTTACTTAATCATCATTTATCAAACCTCGTACGAAAACATATAATAAAGAAAATCGGGAGGCTGAGGAAATTACGGTTTTAGCTAATGCAGAAGCTCACTCTACAAACTCTTGTAGGGCCAGTGAAAAGAGCATAGGAATTCCAAAAACTGGAGTTCAAGAAATTCTAAAAAAGCACAAATACCACCCATACAAATTTAGGCTCGTGCAGCACTTAGAGCCAGGGGATGCAGAGCGTCGGGTAGTCTTCTGCAATTGGTTTCGAGAAAGATGCGATATGGTTAGAGATTTTAAAAGGAAGGTTATATAGTCAGACGAAGCACATTTCAGTAATTCTGGTATACTCAATAGGCTCAATAGTAGATTCTGGTCCCAGAAAAATCAACACCAAATATTTCCCAGAAGACAGCAGGGCAGGTTTGGTCTAAATGTGTCCTGCATCATATTAGGAACATATATAAAATTTTATATATTTGAGGGAAATCTAACAGCCAATCGCTATATAGAAATGTTAGAGGCAGCTATACCTGAATTACTTGACGATGCTCCTCTAGCGCAAATTAACGAAATTTATTTTCAACAGGACGGTGCTCCTGCACACAATTCTGGATGACGAGATTATTTCTGGACAATAATTTTACCAATCAATGGATCGGAACAAATGGACCTATAAGATGACCCCCTAGGTCCCTAGATTTGTCCATTTTAGATTTCTTTCTATGGGGATATCTGGAAAATAGAATTTACAAAGACCACTATGATAATGTCCAAAATTTAGGAAATGCAATAAGAAAAAATTTTCACTATTTACAAAATCATCCCGTTATTTTGCTTAATTCCCTAAAACGACTACGAAAATTGTGCGAAGCATGCATAGAACAAAATGGAAATCAATTTGAACAGTTCTTTTGATTTCCTTGGTTACTGTAGTTCTTATACGACACTTGATTTTTGCTGAAAGGCTTGTTACATAATAATTTATTACTGTTTTGTTCTTGTGTTACATAAATCTAGGTAGGTGGTACTTTTTTGGTGCGAAATTATCAATACATATTTTGATAAATAGATTTAATTACATATTTATTTTGATTTATTGTTAGGAATGTAGATATTGTTAACGACTTTAAATAAAAGGCAGCATTGTTTTGCATGGCCTACTGCAAAATTTGGGATGATAATTATAAAAATTAGGATTTTTGTTGCTGTTTATTAAAATAGACCCATACTATTATATATTTTTGAGAAGCTTTTAAAAGGACAAATCAATTCAATTTTCATTATCTAAAAAATAACAACTCAAATGAAAAATATGACTACGCCATTGGATCCAGCGTAAAAAACTGCATAAGCATTAATTTTTTCCTTTGCGTTAAGTTAAAGGATAACCGAGATACGAGGGGGTCCCAAAATGCAAAATTTTCTATTTCGCCCTGTATCTCATACACGAAGAAGGCTATGAAAATTTTGTTTACGGCTTCATGAGTTTCACAAAAAATTAGCTCAGGTTCGTAAAAACCGCAAAGTTCTATCTTTAAAAATAAGCGAGATACAATGCTTTTGCAACCAAATCCGGACACCCTGTACATTTCTGAATCTGGCAATCCCAAGTATCCAGCGATATTTATTGTATGGCATCTTACCAAATGTATTAATCCCCACACATTATATTGTGCATTTTCCCTGTTTGTAGTTTACAAAAAAACAACGATGGGGTGTGTTCGAAAGACGTAGAGCTACATATTTCCTATAAAGCTGAAAGTGAAATGCATCTCCACTAATTACAAATAATCTGGAAAACATGAGTTTTTGTATCAGGAATTTTAATGATTAATTGGACTTCTTTATCTTCAATGTTATCAATGGTTAATTTAGTAAGATCTTCGCGATGACATGCACATGTCAATCCAATATTGGTCGCAACTTGAATTAACAAATAGACATCATCAACAGGTGCATCGAAAACAAATTTTGCAATTTCCGGTTTTTGGAAAAACTAGGGGCTCGCGAGACCACGAGAGTAGTCTCGGTCTGGATCTCGAGGTTCGCGAGACCGAGACTTGAAAAAGCATTTCGAGACCGAGACCTAGACTTGGTGTTCGAGACCGAGAACGATACCGAGACTTACCTATCGAGACTATCGGTCTCGATCTCAAAGTGAAGTAACAAAATAACTAATGTTTGTAAATTATTTGTTTTGACAAAATAATTTAAAAAATATATGTTTGGGGGCAAATTAATTCATGCAAAAAATAATTTTTGTATAATCAATTATATTATACTAGCATAGTATATGTTCTTATAACAATGATACTAGTGAAATAGTCATTTAAAAAACGATATAAATAACCATAAAAAGAGAATTTCCCAAATTTAGAAATTCTAGTAGCGAAATTCCACTTCACATGTCGAAAACCGTAAATTGCTACCCTGTTCTTAAAGAGAGACATTTTATCACAACAATAGTATATAGGATTTTGATATTGTGATTTTATAAATTTATAATCGCTTTGTATGTTTAATTATTGAAAGTAACTAAAATCCAAAAATTTTTAGTTTTTCGGTTCAATAATTAATAACTAATAGACTGTAATAACTAAAAACATCGCAATATCATATTCTTATATAGTATAGATACGGTAAAGTCTCCAACAGACGAAGTAATTGTGGTGATTTTTGTTTAAAAATTTTCCGATTTAAAATAAACAAAAAATTGTTAAAAAAAAATCAGTGAAAAATTTTCTTAACATTTTCTTCTATAATCGCTTCGATGGCTTACTAATTAAAAAGGTACGTGTTTTATAGAACAATATTTTTTTATTGATTTTATTTGTATTTCAAAATATTGGACGATATAAAATTTTTAACTATATGTCTATAATAAAAATAATACATATACATACGGACAAGATTTTCAGCAAACAAAACACAAAGTAGAAGTTAGCTTAGGATTTTAAATAGATGATCAATAAACTGTGATCAATAACTGTTCTAATAACAAAGTAAAAATTTAAATTTCTAAACATACATTTAAACTCATATGTTATGAGTTTATTTCAGCCTATATAATAAACCTAAAAATATTACAGAAAATTTAAACTAATATTTTATAATTTCATTTTGTCAAGTTACTTTTATACCATGAATGAATACATAATAAGCATTTCTTTGAAGTTTCATTTAACATGCTTCTTAGCTTTGTATTAATTAACCCTGCTTGTAAAAATAAACGCTCTACTGCTACAGAGGTTGCCTGTATAGACAAAAGATCTTTTGCCATTTTCGCTAAATTTGGAAATTGCTTATCGTGTGCTTTCCACCATTCTAAAATATCTGTACCCTTTGGAGCGCGCTTTAATTGCAAATATTCTATTATTTCTTTTCTCCAATTTTCGGAATCACTTTTTTTTTCAAATAGTGATGTATAATAAAATAATGAACTTGATATTATTGGTGATTCAGCAGGCACAATATAATATTTATCCCTGTACATTTTCTCAAAAAAGGCTATAGATTGATCTTTCAGGCGAAAAATTGAACAAGTAGATATTTGTTTAATAAATAAATTTACTTTTAAATTCTACTTCACTTTTAAAATTTATAGTTAATTTACCAAGGAACAAAAATTGATTCACAAGTAGTATTATGAACCATAGCCGCCTTTGTGCAAGCACAACATGCAGACCACTAAAAACGGTCCTGGTTAAGAAAGTAAATACGCATCAAAGTAATAAAAATTTGGTTCAAAATAGCAAAGTTTACAGAATACCTAAGGGTGCTTTACTTGGCCATTGATCGTTTTATACCTATTAAATTATAACGTCTGTCCCTAGAATGCCCAGCACGTTGCTTGCATGAGTTCGGCAGCATTATACAGTGTGTGTCCTTATTTTGTGTTTAATATATCTTAATCCATCTGTATATATTTCGAAATGTCAAATAAATTATTGTTCTGTGGATGGTTGTTTAAGTAACTCTAGTGATGTGTGGCCTTTCTGTTGATATCCAAAGAACAAGGGATATGTGATATTTATTTTGATACACCTACTATTGTCCGTATATTTTCGTTTACCGATTCCATCTGTTGGCAACATCATTTCGAATTATAGATTTTTGGAATAATTTTTTATATAAATTTACCTACATTATTTCTACTTTACTGAAATGTTCAAACATGGGGTTTTTTACATTAAATTTTTAAGATTGGAAAAACTCTGGGTTTCGAACGTAGGCTTCCATGTACTTTTGTCTAAATAACATCTCGGCGAACAATTATTATTTTTAAAATTTTGTTTTCGACGCCACCGAGACTTTCGAGACCGATACCGAGACTAAGTAGGACTCGATCTCGGTCTCGAAGCATCGAGACCGAGACCGTAAAAATTTTCCGAGACCGAGACCGAGACTGATTCAGTCTTTTGGAAATACTCGCGAACCCCTAGAAAAAACTTTGGATTTTTTTTGGAAGTATCCTACATTTTTCCATATCCACATCTTTGTTTGTTTCGATGATCAATTTCAGCATTGAAAAAATGAGCAAAAAAATTTTTCGCCAAAACAGGCTAGAAATACTTCTTCTTTAAGAGATTTTTACCTGTTTCTTCTCGCACCATTGTGTAAATGGTGATCTTGAGGGGTGAAACAGTCTTTTAAAAGCACAAAATTACAAACTACGCAACCTAAATCTTGCGCACAGACGCATAATTTGTTGTTATTGCTTTTTGGTGTCATCGCAACCGAGACTTGTCTACTAACACTATTGCTGAAACAATTGTAACTAAGGTTACTTAGCATTAAGCTAACTGGAATGATATGAGATTATAATATGATGTAAGTCAAAATCTATACTTAATATATAAAAGGCTTAGTTGACTCATCACGCTTCAGCTCAAACCGCTTGAGGTAAAAGACTGAATTTTGGCATACATTTTGATTTTTTGGGGTAGAGGTTCGATAAGAAGGGATTTTTCAAAACTCAAATTCTAAGGGGGTGAAACCACCCCTTAAATATTACAATATTTTTTATTTAAAAAATGGTCAGTTTTTCGCAAAAACGCTTGAATACGTGTTTTTTAATTTATTTTTTTACATATTTTAGGATTTTTTAAAAATTCAAACAGGGTGCTCAAAGGGGGTGAAATCACCACTTGAATAATACAATATATATTTTTTAAAAGCCGGTTAGTTTTTCGAAAAAAACGCTTGAACTCATTTTTTTTAATTTACTTTTTACTTATTTTAGGATTTTATTTTTAAATTCATACGGGGTGTTCAAATGGGTGAATCCACCATTTAAATAATACAATATATTTTTATTTAAAAGCCGGTTAGTTTTTCGAAAAAACGCTTGAACACGTGCTTTTTAATTTATTTTTTTACATATCTTAAGATTTCATATTCATAAAATGTGTCCAAAGGGGTTATAATATTAAATTAATTAAATATTATAGTATATTTAATTTAAAAAACCGTTAGATATTCGGAAAACGCTTGAACCTAATATGCTTCATATTTTATATTTTTACATTAATCACGGAGAGGCGGTGGCAGCGGTTTTCTGTGATCTCTCAAAAGCGTTTGATTGTGTCGATCACAGAATATTGCTGTCTAAGCTCGAGTTGTATGGTTTCTGGGGCTCGACGCTGTTGTGGTTTTCTTCATACCTTTCAGGTCGAAGCCAATCTGTAACTACTTCCGAAAGGCGATCTTCGTCATTGAGCATAAATTGTGGGGTTCCGCAAGGGTGTGTTTTGGGTCCTCTCTTGTTCTTGATTTATATTAATGATCTTGTGAAAGTTAACATATCAGGAAAATTTACGTTATTTGCGGACGACATCACGAACTGCTGGAGGTTAAAAGATGGTGTGATTCGAACCGACTTTCCTTCAACTAGACGAAAACTAATGTTGTTGGTTTTAGGTGTGACATGCAAAACTTGCAGTTGAGCAGTGTTACAATCCTTGACAGCCATGTGACAAGGTTTTTGGGGGTTTTTGTTGATAAAAATTTACGTTTCGAGGATGACATTTTAAATTTGAGCGAGAAACTCTCTCCTGGCTGCTTTGCAATCAGAATTGCAAGAAATGAAATTGGAATGGCAGTGGCGCGTACCGTTTACTTTGCCTTATTTGAATCGCACCTTAGATATGGGATTCCATTCTGGGGTTTTAGTAGTCAATATCTGTTAAACATCTTGTTTGTGCTGCAGAAGAAAGCTGTTCGCTTTATTGCTGGCGTGGGTCTAAGAGAATCCTGCAGACCTCATTTTCTGTCACAAAAAAATCCTAACTCTTAGCTCTTTATTTATCCTCGAAACAGCATGTCAAATCTTTAAATACCGAGAAAATATACTGCGTCCTGCAGGTCAACGAAACACCAGACAAGCTTTGGATTTGCCTTTGCCAGTGCCTACTACTGCTTTGACTAAGAATTTTTTGATTTATAAGGGCAGAAAGCTTTTTAACCACTTGCCAAGTCGCCTTAGAACAATTGGGTCATTAAAACAATTTAAAAGACGTCTTAAAAAAGTATTGTTAGGCAAAACCTACTATAACCTTGCCGAATTTTATGCTTACCCTATTGCCTAATCTGTCTGTTTGTATATGTTATCTATCTTATTTTCTTTTCTCAGCTGTACTGTTTTGCACATACTTGTATTTACTATGTTTGTATTTTATATTGTTTAGCTTGTTTAATTAAAACATTTTTTTGTATACTATTAGACTTTATATTATTTTGTAGTATGCTTTGTCAATGGAAATCGCATTTCCTCGATAATAAATTGTTTTGAGTTTGAGTTTGTTTTAAAATTTTTTAGAAACCCAGACAGGGTGTCCAAGGAGCTGAAACCATCCCATTAATTTTATTTTTTTTTTATTTAAAAAGCAATTAGTTATTCGGAAAAACACTTGAACACGTGCTTTTTATTTTATTTTGTTACATGTTTTAAGATTTTTTATAAATTCATTGATTAATAGAGTCAGTCTCTATTCGGACGCGAGAAAGAAAGCTTCGAAAATGCCAAATGTGATTTTGGCGAAACGTCCGCAAAACTGTTCTTTTCAGAACGACAGTAGTGGACGGATGTACACCCGGAATGAAAACACATTGTATGTTTCCATCCGTGAAGGACTAAAAATTAACAACATATATATATATATATATATATATATATATATATATATATATATATATATATATATATACAGTGTGTCTACTTAAGTTCTCTACATATGGGAACCTTTTTTATTAGTAGTTTTATGGAAAAAAGTTACTCTTTATAAAAAGTTCTGCTTTCTGCCAAAATAATATTAAAATATTCAAATTTGGCATTCCATTCATGGTGGTCAAAAATTCCAAAAAATCGAAATTGACTCAAGAGAAAAGTACCTTTAATTTTTATTTTATAGCAAAATGTAATACAAAATCTTACTTAGAATAAAAAAACATATCTAGCACTAGATTCGTTGCTTCCTATCTGAAATCACTTCTTAAGGAATGTTAAACTTTGGCTTCTTACTGGCAAGTCCAGTTTCTTACTTTTGTTCCTACCTACATACCAGCAAAATTTCCTTAATTATCGATTGTTGATAATGGCATTGTCACTGCCATTGTCAACCACAATATTGTATTACTTTGTTGAAACATCAGTTTGAATATTATAGTAAAAAGAAATGCCGCTAAAATTAAGCAAAGAAGATAAAATTGAAATTATTTTAAGTGTCGGAGAAAATTATAAAACATTTCGAGAAGCTGCAGACATTTTTAACAACAGACACCCCGATAAAATTATAGATTTCACAACAGTGGGGAATATTCTAACTAAATTCAAGACTTTTGGAAATGTAGAAAATAACTTCACTAATTTTAATTCTAATAAACATTACATGTAAATAACTTAATTAACAATAAAAACTAATTGTTCCGTCACTGCACATTTGCCTCAACATATCCACTATCTCTTTCCATACAGGTAACCGTTCTTACAGAAAATTCTCTTAAAACGTTTCTAATTATGGCAGGCGTTATGGCCTGTATCTCTTTCCTAATTACCCTCTCCAAATGATCAACATTCGGAAATGGCCTCTTTAGATACACTTTCTCTTTTAAATAGCCCCAAAAGAAGTAATCAAGAGGGTTCAAGTCCGGAGATCTAGCTGGCCAGAAAATATCAGAATACCTGTCGATTACTCGTCAATTAAAGACAAAATTTAAGTATTGTCTTACATCCCTTGCTCCATGGCACGGTGCGCAATCTTGCTGGTACCATATTTGGAACCTCTCACTTATGGGTAGTTCATGAATAAAATCGTACAAGTAAGTATTTTGAAAATCCAAGTAGCGTTGAATATTTAAATTATGTCGAAAAAAAAACAGGTCCAATTACTCTATCTTTATAAATTCCGCACCACACATTTGTTTTGAATGAATACTGATCACGAGTTTGTATTACAAAATTAGGATTAACGTCACTCCACCAATGACAGTTTTGCAAACTTACAGTCCCATTGGAAGTAAACGTTGCTTCATCGGTAAAAATAATGCGTCTTGCCATAAAAGGATCATCTTCTAGCTCCCCTTGTATCAGACAGCAAAACTCAAACCGTCGCTCAAAGTCTCCTCGTCTCAAGGTATGTTTAAATTTTGGTTTGTAAGGTCGAAAACTGTTTTCTTTCAATATTTTTGAAACTGTATCTTTAACCACGTTATTTGGCAATGTTGCTGACCTTTTGCGTAGGGATTTTTTAGGGTCTTCTATCACAGAGAGCATTACTTGATTTGTAGTTTCGTCATTCGCAACCCTTGACCTCCGTTTCTTGTTAAAGTTATTTTCTACATTTCCAAAAGTCCCCTCTGTTGTGAAATGTATAATTTTATCGGGGTGTCTGTTGTTAAAAATGTCTGCAGCTTCTCGAAATGTTTTATAATTTTCTCCGACAATTAAAATTATTTTAATTTTATTTTTTTGCTTAATTTCAGCCGCATTCCTTTTTACTATAATATTCAAACTGATGTTTCAATAAAGTAATACAATATTTTAGTTTACAATGGCAGTGGCAATGCCATTATCAACAATCGATAAATAAGGATATTTTGCTGGTATGTAGGTAGGAATAAAAGTAAGAAACTGGACTTGCCAGTAAGAAGCCGATTTTTTGGAATTTTTGACCACCCTGTATATGCAATCTCAAGTTTGAGTATTTTAATATTATTTTGGTAGAGAGCAGAACTTTTTATAAAGAGTAACTCCGTAAAACTACTAATAAAAAAGTTTCCCATATGTAGAGAACTTAAGTAGACACACTGTATATATATATATATATATATATATATATATATATATATATATATATATATATATATATATATATATATATATATATATATATATATATATATATATATATATATATATATATATATATAATATATATATATATATATATATATATATATAATATGTATATATATATATATATATATATATATATATATATATATATATATATATAATATATATATATATATATATATATATAAATATATGGTGGTTTAAAACACAGAAAAATCGCTAGAAAATTTTTGTTTCTTATATATTACCCGTGCAATCGTGTCCAGTGCCTCGGTCAAGAAAAATATATATAATATTACTGTACACTTTACAACGAAAAAATTGTGATCTTAATGATCTCACTTAATTTCATAGGTATTTTTGATGTGCTGTGAAAAAGCGAAAAAAAGCCTTTCTACAGTACTACACTCACTAAAATAAATATACGAATTCATCTAGAAAAGATTAGATCGCAAAATTTCAAAGCGGAATCCTCGTAGCAAAATTACAAGATAATGAACTATTATGAAAAAATTAAACCATGGCCAATCACTCCCATTACTGATCAGAGGAGGTTCTCCAAAGTCCCGTTCCTCTTTAAATCTATAATAAACTTTTTTATTCATGAATATTCAGTTATATTTTTTTTTTCAGATAATAAACTTAAGAGATTTTTAATACAAAACACTACATCATTTCTCAGCGGACAAAAATGGTCTCATTATTTTTGGAGAAAGGCCGATTACTAATTTGCACTTAACAGGCAATTTTAAGCTTACAATTCGTGCTATAGTGGTTAAATTTGAGCGGTATGGGAAGAAGAATCTGCACCTGTGCCCTTAGAAAATCCAGTTGGTTCAACAGCTGTATGCTGGTGACCTGGCATTGCGTTTGTGTACTGCATAGCTGACCTAAATCTCATGAGCATGACAAGGAATTTTTGGAGAATTTAGTGATGACCGACGAGGCGCATTTTCATCTGAGCGGCTCTGTAAACAAAATCTTTACCATCGTCCGTTACACCTACCTCACGTTTCTATTTAGGGTAGCGTAACTTCGAACAGGATTTTTGGACAAAATTTCTTCAAAAATGATGTAGGTAATACCGATACGATCAATGCGGATCGCTACAACATTTGGTTTTGGCAAGATGATGCTACTCTTCATGCCGCTCGTGAGGCGATGCACTTGTTGAGAAAACAATTTCAAAACTGTGTCATTTCAAAAACGGCTATTTGATATGGCCTCCGCGATCACCTGATCTGTTGGCTCCAGCCTTTTTCCTGTGGGGCTAACTGAAGGAGAAAGTTTACATCAACAAACTACCGACTTTAAAGGAAATTTTGTATAGTTTAGAATATCTAAAATCAGTTACACAAAAAAAAACTTTGATTTACATTCTAAATTCTTCTACATTTTTTAAGTAACGAAAACGAAGGCATGATTGCGGATGGAGGCAAAATAATCGATGGCATTATTGCGGAATGCTCGTATATATTTGTTCGATTGCCTGACTCAAGAAAGGATCATCCTTCTTTGTTTATATTCCTTGAAGTTCTCAAAGATATGCAGACAGATACTTATATGAAACTTCGTGACTCAGACAAATTATTGAGATTATCTAAAAAAAATTTCGGGCTGTCACGTATACGGGTATAAAATGTCGCTGACAATACGATGCGTTCAGCCGTTATTTTTACATTCCGCAATCGTGCCCTCACTTCATTTTGTGAAAAACTGAATACTAATGTTTCGTCCGCAATCGTGCCGCGCCCTGGAAAAGCGCTCAAAATGCTGATCGGAGCCTATTTTTTATATAACTAATTTCAGGTATTCTAAACTATACAAAATTTCCGTGAAAAATGGAATTTCCGCAGACACACTTTTTCATTTTTATGTTAAGGAAAAAGTTCAGAATGTAAATACTAACTACTATACTATACAAAATTTACGCTGAAAAATGGAAATGACAAATTTCCGTAGACAAATTTTTAAATTTTTATGTTAAGGAAAAAGTTTAGAATGAAAATCAAAGCTTTTTTTTTATGTAACTGATTTCAGGTAATTTAAACTATGCAAAATTTCCGTGAAAAATGTAAATGACAAATTTCCGCAGACAAATTTTTACATTTTTATCTTGAGGAAAAAGTTTAGAATATAAATCAAAGCTTCTTTTTTATGTAACTGATTTCAGGTAAACTAAACTATACAAAATTTTGTCGGAAAATTAAAACGACAAATTTCCGCAGTAACATTTTGGCATTTTGGTGCTTGGGAAAGCATTTGGGATGAGATGCCAAGCAAAGTTTTCATGTAACTGATTTCAGGTATACTAAACTGTGTATGAAAATGAAAATAACGCGTTTCTGCAATAAATTTTTTCATTTCCGTTGTTAAGAAACACTTCTAGAAAAGATTTCTTTTCCCTTTAAAGTATTTTTACCCCACCCAGCACCCCTATTCGCTCCAAGATCCCGCAAGCTTCTAAATTAAAAAAAAAAAAAGGGGTGTACAATGGAAATGACGCATTTCCGCAGGAAAATTTTTCATTTCCGTTGTTAAGAAGGGCTTCTAGAAGGCAATCAAATATTTTTTTTCCAAATAACCCATTTCAGGTAAACAAAACTTGCCCCTTTACCTTCTTTTCTTAATTTCAGCGGCATTTCTTTTTACTATAATATTCAAACTGATGTTTCAATAAAGTAATACAATATTGTGGTTGACAATGGCAGCGATAACGCCATTTGTGGTTGACAATGGCAGTGACAATGCCATTATCAACAATCGATAAATAAGGAAATTTTGCTGGTATGTAGGTAGGAACAAAAGTAAGAAACTGAACTTGCCAGTAAGAAGCCAAAGTTTTACATTCCTTAAGAAGTGATTTCAGATAGGAAGCAACGAATCTAGTGCTAGATATGTTTTTTTATTCTAAGCAAGATTTTCTATTACATTTTGCTATAAAATAAAAATTAAAGGTACTTTTCTCTTGAGTCAATTTCGATTTTTTGGAATTTTTGACCACCCTGTATATGCAATCTCAAGTTTGAATATTTTAATATTATTTTGGCAGAAAGCAGAACTTTTTATAAAGAGTAACTTTTTTCCGTAAAACTACTAATAAAAAAGTTTCCCATATGTAGAAAACTTAAGTAGACACGCTGTACAAATATATATATATATATATATATATATATATATATATATATATATAATATGTATCTATGTATTAGCAAATTCAGTTTAGTCAGGAGGGTGAAATGAAGTATTTTAAATTTTGAAATGTTACACAAGTTTTTGGTAGTATAATATTAAGCAATTTACTTGCCTTTTAACAACCAATAATATAAAGAGAGTTAACTATAAACAGACTGTAATCTATATAGTATCAAACAGAGATCAATGCAACCCCATTCCACGGTAGCAGAAATTTGGAGACTAAAATACGATAACGATGATTTATGTTAAATCCCTGTTGTCCTATATTTAGACTGCAAATTTATTTGCAAAAACGAATATACAAATACATCAATGTATGATTGATCACATCAAATTTCTAAACTCCTAAACACACTTAGTCATGTTAAGAATATTTGACGTAATCCCCTTTTCAGCTAGGCTTCAACCTAAATTGACTTTATTGCCATTAAAGTGTTGTGCATTAGGACGAAACAGGCGAACCAATATGTTAAATAAGAGACATTTTAAATCTTTTAAATGTATACGATAAAAATGTTATTGACAAGTTTAAAGGGAGAAAAATCGGGAACGTATCAAGAAAAATGACGAGGATCTCAATATTTTACTTTACTTTGTAGGTAAAAGTGAAGATAAATGTAGTTTTTTTTTGCTAAACGCATCTAAATTAATTTTCTAAAAAAATCCTAAAATATGAGGTTAAGGATTCCAAATGTTTAAAAATATCACTAATGGTTTTATATTTTTTATATATCTAATGATATCACCCATATAAATTTCTTGTAGTTCAAAGTGTAAGAAAAAATAATAATTAGAATATGGCTGCGAAATATTCCAGTGGATTCAGGATGAAGAAGACTTTTTGACAGATCAGGATAAAAAGGAAGAATAAACATTTTTTGTACTTTCGGGACTAAAGTATTCCACATTGAAACAAAGCAGATTGTAATCGGGCCAAGCCTTAATCATAACTCTCAGGTTTATACACTCAGGTTTATACACAAGAACATGTTGATATTAGGTGATTTTAATGTGATTAATTTTATTGAGCGTATTGTTGGAGATCGAAAAGTCGAAATATTGGCAAATTTCATAAACCTGCTCTCTTTAAAACAGTATAACAATGTTCTGAATGCTAATAATGTGATCTTAGATTTAATCCTCTCTAGCGTGAATTGCAATGTAAATAGAGAAATAATCCCTCTGGTTGAAGTGGATAGTCATCATCCGCCTTTGAACATCTCAATAAATGTCAAATCAAAATTTAACAAATGAGCGTAAAACTTTTGCTAGTGTCATGTCCTAAATACGCGAGGGAACGGACAAATCACAATATGGTAGAGAAATCCCTCAAATACATTCTAAGCCATAATATTAACTTTCTAAAAGAATGTAATCTGTATTGTAAAATCTAAGAGTTGTTAACTTTATTGTACCTGGTGCTAATAACCCCAGTAGTTGATGCATCGAAATTTTTCAAATAAAAAAAAAAAAATTAAAAACTTTCCTGTCAATATAGCTCAGACTAAACTTAATTTTAGAAAAGCCAACTTTCCACTTCTCTACAATATGGTGCTCAATGCCAACTGGGCAGACCTATACTCTTCAAATGATGTTGATGAGGCATGTCATATACTTTACAGGGGTTTGCATAATATATTTAGTTTGTGTGTGCCCAGGTCAGTCATTCGTAAGAGAACATTTCCTGTTTGGTTCACAGCTGAAATCATTAAATGTATAAAGCGTAAACACAGATTATTTAAAAAACTCAAAAAATCACAGTCAGTATAACACCGTGATCAGTTTAATGAGTGACGAGGAAGGATCAAGAGATTGATAGACGAGGCATACAAAAACTACATATCTAAAGTAGAGGACTCTATCAAAGGCGATCCAACCGCCTTTTGGTCGTATATTAGAGCAAAAAAATCATCCACTGCTATACCTGAGATTCTTAAGCTTGAAGATCTTCAATTTTTCGAGCCCGATGAAATAGCAAACGCCTTTGCTGGCTTTTTCGGCAGTGTGTGTAGCACACGGACAAATTTTACTCCCTTTAAAGATACTCTTTCCTCAAACTTGAATATCACCCTGGATCATCTCTCTGAGCAGGTTGTACTTGCTGCTCTGAAGAAATTAAAGGGCAGACCTACCTGTGAGCCTGACAACATTCCCAGTATCTTGGTAAAAGATTGTGCTCATGCATTGCTGGCACATCTCTCTTATATCTTCAATTTGTCTCTGGAATTAAATACATTTCCGGATGTATGGAAGAAAGCTAAAATCATTCCGATATTTAAAAAAAGTGATGTTAATGTAATATCGAACTACAGACCAGTCTCTTTGCTTCCGGTATTTGCTAAGGTCTTGGAAATGTCAATATATGATTGTATTTTCACACAGGTTAGGGGATTGATATCTCTTAATCAACATGGATTTGTTAGTAAACGTAGTACAATAAGCATTTTGGCATGCTTTACGCAGTTTGTCGGCAATGCCCTGGAAAACCGGATGCATGTGGATGTGGTTTACAATGACTTTTCGAAAGCCTTTGACAAGGTTGACCATTCCATACTTTTACATAAACTGGACAAATTGGGGTTCAGCAGAGATCTTGTTTCTTTTTTTGAGTCCTACTTAAGCAACCGTTCGCAATATGTTGAAATCCGTGGACATAAATCATCTAAATTTACAGCCACAAGTGGGGCACCGCAAGGGAGCAACCTGGCCCCACTTATTTTTCTACTTTTTATTAACGACATCAGCGACAACATCGATGGTAATGTTCTGTTATTTGCCGACGATTTGAAGCTTTTTCGCGTTATAAATGATATAAATGCTTGTTTTCCTTGCAGCAGGATATAAAATATATTCAACGCTGGTGTGTAATGAACAAGCTACCATTAAATGCGGAAAAGTGCTTCGTGATGACATACACTAATAAAGTCCATAGTATCGACTTTCAATATAACATAGACACCAACAATATTCGGCATTGTAACACTTTCAAGGACCTTGGAATTGTATTCAATCCTAAGCTCTCTTTTACTGACCACATTGATGGAATTTGCAATTCTGCCTTAAAGACGCTGGGTTTTATAATTCGCAATTCCACTGGTTTCGAGAACATCTCAACAGTTAAAACCTTATATTCTAGCTATGTGCTCTCGAGACTTGAATATGGTGCAATTATATGGAATCCAATTTATACTAAATATGTCAGCCAATTAGAGAGTGTCCAGAGGAAGTTTTAATGTTCAGGCGGGATAAAGTGTATCCTGCTAAAGGCATTGATGAGATTCTGCTGACCAAGCAATTTGAGCTGCCGTTATTAACGCGCCGTAGATGCTATCATATGGTTACATTTCTTATAAAGTTATGTAAGTACTACGTTGACTGCCTGATGCTGTTGCAGCAAGTCCTCTTTCACGTTCCTGCTAGGTCCACTAGAGTATTCTCTGTTTTCCATTTGCCAATGTTCTCATGAAAACGCCGTTATATCAGGCTATGAATATCTTCAACGGTACTTGTAATGATATTGATTTACATTATCATACACTCGCTAAGCTTACAACACTCTTAAAGAATAGATTCTTGTGCCTTGAATTTGTTTATTTGTTTATAATTTACCTTTAATTTTATTGGTAGAAATCTATTGCTCTTTTTTCTTTTTTAGTTCAAATTACATGGTATACATATTAGCTTATCTAAGTGATATAGTTATTATTATTATATTATGTCTCCTATTTCATGCTCAATGGTCTTATAAATGGATGTATCTGTTAGACAATAAAGATTATTATTATTATTATTATTATTATAACAAGGTCGTTGGAAATATTAGAATGTAAAGACTTTGTATCAAGATCACTCCATGTTATGCTTGTGTCGTCAGCAAAGAGAGAAAATGTTCCATTAATTTTTAGGTTGGTGATATCATCAATGTATAACAAAAAAAGAATAGATCCAAAAGGCCGAACCCTGAGGGACTCCACTTGTAATCAATTTACAATCAGAATCAGAACTGGTTGTTATTGAGGGATAAGTAGACGTCGCTAAGCAACGAGAACATGGTCGTACTGGTGTACTTGTTCAGTAACATTTCAATGATTTTTGACAGCATTTGTAGTAGACCAATTGGGCGATAATTGCAAGAGTTTATGAAGAGGAATAATTACAGCTGTTTTAAGGAATTCAGGGAATATACCTTTTATAAGGGATTCATTTATTAGTGTTGTAAGAGTCTCCATGGCTGGGAGCGGCAGGTTCAGCAATATTTTAATTGATATGCCATCAGTGCTATACGAAGATTTGCTTGTGATGTTATTCATTTATAAATAAATAAATAAATAAATAAATGCTTTATTGTCAAAAAAAATTTTACAATTTTGTGGACAAAGCTAAAAAAATAGTTTATAAACATCAAAATTAGCAAACAAAACAAGACAAAAACACATCATAAATATTATAGAAAAATAATATTTAAATCAGGAATTTAGAATATTAATATTATAGAATCCTAAAAGAAGTACATTAGAAATGTACTTTGTCAGTCGTACTATGTTATAAACATTTTCATAAATATAATGTAAAAAAATAAAAAAGCAAAGTAAAAAATAAAAAAGTACGAAACAATTAAAAAAATACATATACAAAGTTCGGTAAACATGGTTGGTAATGGCAACTATCACACTAGGGGTTCATAAGGATAAAATTATGTGTTGTAAAACTCGTTCACGGTGTAGAAGGCTCTTTCCAGTAAGAATGATTTCAAAGCCTTGCGAACTGAAGTCAGAGATATTATGGATTTGATGTTAAATGGCAGGTGATTATGCATTTTTTTGCATTGTAGATTACTGATCTTTTAATTAACTCTGAGTGTGGGGTTGGAAGATTTTATTTCTGAGAGGGTAGTTGTGAAATAGAGCAGGTGCGTGCTTACGAAGCTTCCAAAATGAATAAGCAAGGAAGGGTTAGTATTTTATATCTTTTAAAGAAATCTCGGCATGAGTTCTACTGTTAAGTCTCAGTTAACGAACAGCTCTTTTTTGTAGTATAAAAATTTCAAATTGAGTCGCACAACATGTACCCCAGAATGGAATAGCATATCTGAGGTGCGACTCAACAAGAGCAAAATAAACAGTTCTAGAGGTAGAAAAGCTAAGCTCCTCGGAAACAGATCTTAACGCAAAGCAAGCAGAACCTAACTTCCTTGATAAAGCGTCGATATGTGGATCCCATTTTAAAGAATCATCTACAAGAAGCCCTAGAAATTTTACAGAGTTTACGACATCAATAGTGGTGCCATTAAGGTCAAAGGGTTGCAATAAGACAAGACTTTCGTTTTAGAGATGTTCAAACATAGGAGATCACCAGGATAAAGCTGGTATCGTCCGCATATTTTTCCAAATGTGTTAGCCATGTCGTTTATGAACAGAAGAAACAAGATAGGGCCTAGTACCGAGCCTTGAGGCACTCCATATTCCATTGGCCTACAAGAAGACATCCTGTTGTCAACTTTCACAACTTGATTTCTGTTGCTAAGATATGACTTAAACCAATTGAGAGGAGTAGTACTTTTGTTAGTTAATATATTATGATTCACACAATCGAAAGCTTTGGAAAAATCACAGAAAATTGTTGCCGTAGCGTGATGGTTGTTTAGGCTGGAGTAAACTCTATTAAGAAGGGAAAACATGGCATCGCTTGTGCATTTGTTACTTAGAAATCCAAATTGATGTTTTGTAAGTATTTCATATCTAGACAAAATGATAAAAGCCTTTTTTTAACCAGTCTTTCGATGATCTTAGATATTTGGGCGATAGTTCGAAGCTTCTTCGAAACACCTCCTTTGTGAAGAGGTATGATTATTGCAGTTTTAAGGCAGCTTGGAAAAGTACCATTTTGGAAAGACATATTTATCAAAGTAGTCAGATGCTCTAGTGTGCATGTAAAGTGCATGCAAGTAAGCCCATCAGTTCCCGAAGAAGATTTATTTTTGATATCATTAATTGTACTACGAAGTTCTGATAAAACTACTATGTGCAGGTTTACCCTATGATTAGAGAGATATGAAATTGGGTCATTAGATTGAGATACGGATTTAGTCAAATCTTTGGCTACATTTACACAGGAGTTTTGTCTCTTAAATCATTTACGATAGACCAGGTTTCTTTAGCTACATTTTTGGCGTTAGAAAGTCTATTATTGTAATAAATATCTTTGGCGGCTTTAATAGTTTTATGATAAATTTTTCTGTATGATTTTACATGATTATGAAAAAAGACACTGTCCGAAAATTAAATGAGATAGTGACCGCATGTTCTTAGAAGATATAATTTAGTGGACCAGTTGCTTCTTTTATTTTTGATAGGCCTAAGAGGAAAAGATTCAGAAGCTATATTAGTTAGAGTTTTTATAAAACGAGAAAATTCAGACATCATAAGTGTGAGAGTCAATTATTTGACATAGGTGTTTGAAATTAATGAAATTTCTAAACGAAAAAATACGGCCTACTTGTCTAGAGGAATTTTTGGCTTTGGATGTAATTGAAAATTTTGTGAAAATTGCTTCATGATCGGAGAAACCTGGACTTAAGACATTACATTCGACGGAGCTAGGATCGAAAGAAGACACAACGTAATCTATAGTACTGGCACTTGTCTTAGTAATTCTGGTTGGTGAGTTGACGTGCATGGCAATTCCTAATGACTCAAAGATGGACTTTTTGGCAAAGAATATTGAAATCGCCACATAAGATTAATTTGCTTTTTACAGGAAGGGACTCGAAAACTATCTACTTGGCAGAATAATTGCACATCAGCAAGGTGTTCTATAAATACAAATAATATAAAGGTCATAAGTATTGTGATAAACGATAGAAAATTCAAATACTTTTTCAGATAATAAATGACTTTGATATTTCGGAAAAATCGTTGTTTGAAGACATTATCATGGTGCCTCCATGAGTTAAATTAGTTCTTGGCAATTGTGGTATAGTTTTTAATAAAAACATATTGATATTTAACCAGTGTTCAGTGATGGCAATGACTTCTGGAAAATTTAGCTCTTCTAACAAAAGATATAATTCGTCTGTTTTATGTCTTAAGGACTGAATATTAAGAAAAAAAGATTAAAATTGCTATTGGTCAATTTTTTAGAGGGTGCTAGATGTCATATTGACTAAAAATTTTTACTTTTTGATGGTGAACCACTAGAATAATATTTACCAGTACCTTCACGAATTTTTTGGAGCCGTAAAATTTTTTCTTTCAATAGTTCCATACTGCTAAAAGGGTGTAAGAAAAGGCTATCAGCGACATTTTTTGCCAACATAGCGAAGCTCCTTCTTTCATACTTTGCCAGTTACTAAGTATTTTAATCACAAATGTAACTATTGAATAAGCAGAGAAGGGCCGCTTAGATGGCCAGCTCTAATAACTTCTCATAACAAAATGTTGTACTATTTCCCTCGTCTATGTCGTTCTAGACTTTGTTAAGAAAGGACCTACCTAATGCAATAGTGCTCAATCATTTATTTATTATTGTGGTCCAATATAATTAAAGTTGCATTAAATTCTGAGATGGCGAGAAAGATCAGAGGTCAATACAAATAGAGTTCCAACTTTTATTTTATAGACGCTTCCGAAATATTCGTTCGCTGTCACATAAATATATCTTTTAAACATGAACAAATCCGAGAAAACTATCTACTTGTAAATGTTGTAGTGCTCCCAGGACACATGAAGCTTTTAATACATAATTCACGATGTCTGTATTAGATAGCTTAGATTACACGTGTATAGTGTGTACAGGGTGTCCGGCTTTGGTTGCAAAAGCAGTGTATCTCGCTTATTTTTAAAGATAGAACCTTGCGGTTTTCACGAACCTGAGCTAATTTTTTGTGAAACTCATGAAGCCGTAAACAAAATTTTCATAGCCTTCTTCGTTTATGAGATACAGGGCGAAATAGAAAATTTTGCATTTTGGGACCCCCTCGTATCTCGGTTATCCTTTAACTTAATGCAAAGGGAAAAATTGCTGCTTATGTAGTTTTTTACGCTGGATCCAGTGCCGTAGTAATATTTTTCATTTGAGTTGTTATTTTTTAGATATGACCCAAAGTTGTGTTTTTTTTAAATGGGACACCCAGTATATTTGCCCAGAAATTGATTTGTCCTTTTAAAAGCTTCTCAAAAATATATAATAGTATGGGTCTATTTTAATAAACGACAACAAAAATCCTAATTTTTATAATTATCATCCCAAATTTTGCAGCAGGCCATGCAAAACGATACCGTTTTCTTTTGTTTTCTTGGAAGCAAATGACATTTCCCAATTTTGTACGCGTATATAAAATATAGCGCTAGTTTTTTGTATTTATTTATTCTGTAAAAATATATTTGTATTATTATGGAAGAAAACCAAACTTTCGAACATTATGAAAAGTACGATATGTTAGCTTGTAGTATATTAAGTAATAAAAATGTTGAAGCGGCTTCTGAGATGTATTTTAATAGGTAAATAGTTAATTTTTAGGTATGTTGAAATACTATTGCTTAATTTTTATTTAGATATCCAGAAAGGAGGCAACCTAATATATCCACTTTTTATCGGATAAAAAAGAATTTACTTAATCACGGATCATTTATCAAACCTCGTACGAAAACATATAATAAAGAAAATCGGGAGGCTGAGGAAATTACGGTTGTGGTTAATGCAGAAGCTTACCCTACAAACTCTTGTAGGGCCAGTGAAAAGAGCATAGGGATTCCAAAAACTAGAGTTCAAGAAATTCTAAAAAAGCACAAATACCACCCATACAAATTTAGGCTCGTGCAGCACTTACAGCCAGGGGATGCAGAGCGTCGGGTAGTCTTCTGCAATTGGTTTCGAGAAAGATGCGATATGGTTAGAGATTTTGAAAGGAAGGTTATATGGTCAGACGAAGCACATTTCAGTAATTATGGTATACTCAATAGGCACAATAGTAGATTCTGGTCCCAGGAAAATCAACACCAAATATTTCCCAGAAGACAGAAGGGCAGGTTTGGTCTAAATGTGTCTTGCTTCATATTAGAAACACATATAAAATTTTATATATTTGAGGGAAATCTAACAGCCAATCGCTATATAGAAATTTTAGAGGTAGCTATACCTGAATTACTTGACGATGTTCCTCTAGCGCAAATTAACGAAATTTATTTTCAACAGGATGGTGCTCCTGCACACAATTCTGGAATGACGAGATTATTTCTGGACAATAATTTTACCAATCAATGGATCGGAACAAATGGACCTATAAGATGGCCCCCTAGGTCCCCAGATTTGTCGATTTTAGATTTCTTTCTATGGGGATATCTGGAAAATAGAATTTACAAAGACCACAATGATAATGTCCAAGATATAGGAAATGCAATAAGAGAAAATTTTCGCTATTTACAAAATCATCCCGTTATTTTGCTTAATCCCCTAAAACGAATACGAAAATTGTGCGAAGCATGCATAGAACAAAATGGAAATCAGTTTGAACAGTTCTTTTGATTTCCTTGGTTACTGTAGTTCTTATACGACAGTTGATTTTTGCTGAAAGGCTTGTTACATAATAATTTATTACTGGTTTGTTCTTGTATTACATAAATCTAGGTAGGTGGTACATTTTTGGTGCGAAATTATCAATACATATTTTGATAAATATTTATTTTGATTTATTGTTAGGATGTAGATATTGTTAACGACTTTAAATAAAAGGCAGCATTGTTTTGCATGGCCTACTGCAAAATTTGGGATGATAATGATAAAAATTAGGATTTTTGTTGTTGTTTATTAAAATAGACCCATACTATTATATATTTTTGAGAAGCTTTTAAAAGGACAAATCAATTTCTGAAGAAATATACAGGGTGTCCCGTTTAAAAAAACACAACTTTGGGTCATATCTAAAAAATAACAACTCAAATGAAAAATATGACTACGCCACTGGATCCAGCGTAAAAAACTGCATAAGCAGCAATTTTTCTCTTTGCGTTAAGTTAAAGGATAACCGAGATACGACGGGGGTCCCAAAATGCAAAATTTTCTATTTCGCCCTGTATCTCATAAACGAAGAAGGCTATGAAAATTTTGTTTACGGCTTCATGAGTTTCACAAAAAAATTAGCTCAGGTTCGTGAAACCCGCAAGGTTCTATCTTTAAAAATAAGCGAGATACCCTGCTTTTGCAACTAAATTCGGACACCCTGTACAATAATGTATACAGGGTTTTCAGTATATTTTAACACCCACCTTTATTTTTAGGAATAGAAAACTTTAAATACAAAAGTTGTAGGATTTATAATCTTTCAATCAATTCAAGATCAATTTTTAAAACATTTACCCTCCCCCCCCCCTTTTGTTATATGTGGACTTTATCATATTGTCATTCGACCTGAAAATATAAGGCAGTTTATTCATACCGGATAACATAGAACATAGGGTAAACGCAATAATTTTTTTACCTTTTCAGATATCGCTTTTAAACTTAGGTACGTTTAGTAACTTATTAAAATGCATATTTTGACAGATAATTGCATTATACATCACTTCCGGTTTAACCGAAAGTGACTTCAATATATTAAAGGGAATCATGTATTTTTTTTTTCATAGTTGTATTCTGTCCATATTTTCTTTCCAATGATGTTTCACAAGTTATATTTTTCTTCCAAAGCGGCGGCATTACTCCTTTTCGAAAAAAAAAATTAAAATTACTACTTTTAATGTAAATTTTCTGCCAAAATTTAAATTGGACCTTGTATATTTTATTTATCAATAATGGGCCACAAGTAATCCTTTTGTCGTTAAATTACAACAATATTTCGATTTTTCCTCCGAGCTACCGTAAAGTGGGGCGACATTGATTTCTGGAGGCGAGATTGATGCTAACTTCACCGACATGCTGTTGGTGTTTTTCCGCTGCGCCTAGTTATTTCTCAAATCCGCCGCCGCAACTTAAGGTCAGTAGACAGCCGAATGTAACCCTTCGCGCATGGTGTGATCTTAAAATCCAGATAAAAACGTGTTTTTCTATAATTTTTCTAATAACCCCTGTTTTATGGCAAAACTGTGACCTGTATAACTTCTAGACGTCCACGGTAAGTGTTAACAAAACAATAATTTTGAGTTGTTTACACTAAAACATCGTTATTTGTGCTTCTTAAATTGTTTAAAAAGTGAGGTTACACGTACAGGTTCTTTTTAAAATTCCGTTTGTTTGAAGCGGGGCGAGTTTGATACAGTTGGTGGGGCGTGATTGATATTTATCAAACTCGCCCCGCCAGACGTAATCCAGACTTTTTTGTTTATTGGGTGGCTTTGCTCTTAAAATTTTTATCTTGCTAGTAAATCTGTTTTTTTTTTCAGATGGTGAGAAAATATGTGCGTACGCCAGGCGCACGATCCTATAAAGATTACACGGAAGACCAACTGAACGAGGCAGTAAAAAAAATAGCAGACGCAGAACTTTCAATAAAAGCAGCTTCCGAACAATACAAAATTCCCTATGGAACTTTGCACAATAAATTCCATGGAAAACACATACAAAAAACCGGTGGCCAGCCAGTTTTTACAAACTTAGAAGAAAAAGCTATTCTTGGAGCAGCCTTAAAGTGCGCAGATTGGGGATTTCCTCTTGATCTCCTGGAGATTAGAATGCTCGCAAAAAAGTACCTGGATGGGAAAGGTCGAAAAATAGACAAATTTCAAAACAATCTGCCTGGAAAAGACTGGGCCTTGAGTTTACTAGATCGTCACAAAGATGAGGTTTCCCAACGAGTTGCTGGAAATATAAAAATTGCCAGAGCTAAAATTTCTAGAGAAACCTTGACAACATATTTTAGCAATTTAGAGGAAACTTTAAGGGATGTTCCCTCAAGTAACATATTTAACTATGACGAAACAAATGTTGGTGATGATCCAGGAAGTAGAAAACTGGTTTATAGACGCGGTGTTAAATATCCAGAAAACATCGTTAATCACTCAAAGAGCTGTACATCAATAATGATATGTGGCGCTGCCGACGTGACTCTGCTACCACCTTATGTCATTTACAAAAGCGAACACTTATACAATACATGGAAAGAAGGCGGAATTAATGGATATCCTTGCTGTGCCAAGCCTTGCTGTTCGCAGGGTTGCCGTTTTAATAGAACTTCGCATGGATGGATGGACGCTGTTACGTTTGAAGATTGGTTCAGTACATCATTTCTTCCGCACGCCAAGCGGATGGAAGGTAAAAAAGTCCTTATTGGCGACAATCTAGCTTCTCACTTCAATGAACGAGTTCTTGCCCAATTTGAAGAAAACGACATATCATTTGTGTGCCTTGTACCACACTCTACGCATATTTGCCAACCCCTCGATGTGGCATTTTTTAAACCGTTCAAAGTAGCATGGCGCAACATTTTAACCACCTACAAATTAAAGAACAAATCTTCTGGAATTGCAAAGGATGTTTTTCCGTCATTATTAAAATCGGCAATAGAAAAAATGGATACAGTTCAGGCTCAAAGTAAGGATAAGCCAGGAGATCAAGAAGCTGGTGTGAAAAGGAACATCATAAATGGCTTTTACGCCACTGGAATATTTCCTTTTAACCCACACAAAGTTTTAAACAAAGTTCCAGATATTAATCACAACCCCGAGCAGGAAATGAACGATTCATTGAGTGAGTTATTACGAGAGAAAAGGTATGGAACTGAAAATAATGAAAGAGTAAGACGCAAGAAACAAAGACTTACCGTTATTCCAGGAAAAAGCGTTGGAACCAGAAGCACTTCTGATTCCGAGGAAGAAGAGAGTGTTTTAGAGAAACGTGTTGAGTTTGCGGCAGACGATAGTGAGAGTGAACATGAAGAAAATGAAGTTGACTATATAGCACCTAGTATACAATTATTATTAGAGCCTGAAACATTCGTCCTAGCAAAATTTACATCCGGGCGAAGAAAATGTGCAATTTTTAAATATGTTTGCAAAATTTTAACCCGCTTTGCTGATAACGAGTTCAACACAGTTGGTCTAAAATCAACTAATCCAGAAAAAACAATATTTGCACTTGTTGAGAAAGATCAAAGCACAATACCTTATTCTGATATAATAGCTATTCTCCCAGCCCCTGTTGAGCTTGAAGATAAGGTATACAAATTTTCTGGAAAAGTAGATGTTAAGGAACTATAAATGTGTTCATTTTTTTTTTTTTGAAATATTGTTTTATAAGGTTTATGTTAAGAGGGTTAGTTTCGCTTATTGTAAAACGTCCAGTTAGCCTAACATGTTTTCGTTTATAAATATTTGTTTTTTATGTTTATAAATAAATAATAGCCAAATCCAAAATCAGTGTTTTATTATCCTTATTTTATCAATCTGGCCCCGCCTATCAAAGTCACCCTACCTTATAAAATATAGGATATTAAAAAATCTGCCTAGTAAAATTTAAAACGGGGCGAGATTAATATTAGAGAACCCAATACACGTAAATTAGCACAGTAACATAGGGGGTATCAAAGTCGCCCCATCTAGAGTATGAGTTTGATAGAGACCTTTTTATTTTTTTGTACTGTCATTTTTTATTTTTTTTTATTAGTGAGGCCACCAAAGAGTTCCTATTATACAGCCACATAGCTTTTCCATTTTTGCACATTTTTAAAATATTCGAAAATTATTTTATCTAAAAAAGTATTTTGAAAACTATCAATTTCGCCCCATTTTACGGTACATAATTTTTTATCGGGGAAAATACTAAATCAACTTTTACTTTGTTTATTAGTTAAACTATGTTAGATTTATTTACCCATCATTTTTAGTAGACAATAACTAAGTCTTCTATTTAGTCTCAACATGTGTCAGATTTGTATATAACATTTAAACTTAAATGACCAGCCTAGGTTGTCCATTTTATACCCATACCTGTATAAGCAATAATACTCTTATCAATATTCCACTTTATAGCAATTGGTGAACTGGCCATTTTATTTTTATAAAAACGTAACAGTTGATTAATATAAGCATTTTACAATAATTTCCGCTTATATTAATTTTTACTTTAATTATTTCTAGATGCTTGCTTACGATCGTTCAACGTAAATGCAGTATACAATGACAAAAATAGTAGGCTATGAAAAACAAAATAACCGGAAGTGATGTATAATGCAATTATTTGTTAAAATATGCTTCTTAATAAGTTATAAGGCGTTGCGTGTACCCTATGTTCTGTGTCACCCGGTATATTATATATATATATATATATATATATATATATATATATATATATATATATATACAGGGTAGCCCATCGAAAACGTACCGCAAGGCATAACGGCCAGGGTAATTTTTTTTTTTGTGAGGGGGACAACTTTTGCCCTTAAAATGATCGCAAAATTTTCAACCCTCTAAGCGGGGGTGTCATCCCCCAAACTTTTTCAAATGAGAAGAGGGGTCAAGTGGTACCGCAATGAAAAGGGCTTTCTATTACGGTCAAGTCATTTAGAAAATATGAAGGATTGAAATTTGAAAAATACATTTTTCAAAAAACGCATAAATTGAATTAAATAAAAAAAAACTTACCGTATTAATGAAGCAAATGCTGAAAATGTTGCCCGTCGACCTCCATACAGTAATACAAATTAGCTTCAAATCGTTCTCGAACATTCTGAAGAACTTGAGGGGTCACTTCGCGACAAACGTCAATAATTCGTGTTCGCAGATCTTCTAATGAGGCAAGTGGAGTGCTATACACTTTACTTTTTATGTGTCCCCATAGAAAAAAGTCTAAAGGAGTCAAGTCGGGTGACCGGGGAGGCCACTCAATGGCACCCCTTCGTCCTATCCACCGCCCGGGAAAGTTAGTGTTTAAATAATTACGCACATTTTGAGAGTAATGTGGAGGTGCACCGTCTTGTTGAAATATCAGTTCCGCTTCAACGTATCCAGGATTATTTTCGATGATGTCAGTTAGGGTTGGGTCGATGGTATTTTCCAGTAAATCTAAGTACATATCACCTGTTAGAGTTCCAGGAAGAAAAAAAGGACCCACAATAGAATTTCCAAAAATACCAGCCCACACGTTCAATTTCTGAGGATGTTGTGTGTGCACCTCGAGAAATACCCTGGGGTTGTTCTCAGCCCAGTACCGACAGTTATGCCGATTAACTACACCGTTCAAAAAGAAAGTGCACTCATCTGAAAAACACACATTGAATAGAAAATTATTATTATTGGCCACTCGTTCACTAATAGTTTCACAAAAATGCAAGCGGCGATCAAAATCGTCTTCGTTGAGTTCTTGTACCAACTGTATTTTATACGGGTGGAAATGGTGTTTTTTCAATATTCTTTGGACAGTTGTACGATTCACGCCGGTCTCATTGGCTAATTTTCTTGTACTCAGCGTACTATTCATGGCAACTTGGCCCAATACAAAGACCTCCATAGCTTCATTTACTACAGGATTTTCCATCTGCCTCTTTTTATTCATAAGGGATCCAGTTTCGCGAAATTTTGCTAGTAACTCGCGAACAATTTTGCCGGAAAGGTGTTTTTCAGGATGTCGTTCATTAAATATCTGCGCAACCCGATTGCCACATTCATTATTTTTAAAATAAAGTTCGATTATTTCCACTTTTTCTGCAAGTGAGTACACCATAATTATAGATAAAAAATTTAATGATATTGAGAAATTTAAACGCACAAGTTACAGAACAGCTATCTAGCAACTACCGCACCTGATCGTTGTGGCATGTCAAATCACTAAAATCAGCAGTAAACATCTAAAATAACAGGACAAAAATAGCGAATTGGTCGAAGGAATTTATCCTTATCATTTACTCTGATAATTTGTAAATAAACATTTTAAATTTCAATCCTTCATATTTTCTAAATGACTTGACCGATTTTCAGTGGCGGCTCGTGGTGTTTAGGCTAGGGTAGGCGACAACCACAATAATTTCAAGAATAATGACGTTATAAGAAAACGTTAAGCCGCGTACACACTTAGCTGACAACTAAGTTTTATAAATTAAATTTATCCGCCTATCTTTTAAAAGGGCGAATTTACTTATTATGACATCCGTAAAGTTATCAGCCTTCTGTAAGGAGCAGAACAACTCTTTTTCTATTGAAATTAGCGCAAGTGACGATAAACGTTCATTTTTTATTGTATTGCGAGAATACGTTTTTATTCGCTTTAAACAAGAGAAATGTCTTTCCACTGAGGTACTTGTAATAGGTATGGTAGCAATTAACGCAAAAAGTTTGTAACTTTCAGGAAATATTTCTTGAAGTTCATTTTTTACGAAATGTTTTAAAATTGCCTCCACGCTCAGCAATGCAAATTGTTCATCGAGATATATTACACTAAGCTCATTAATTAATTTTTGTTTGTCAAAGAAATTTTTATAAAAGTTGGTCACATTCGTTACAAATTCAAGCGGAAAATTTTTGCTATATTCTTCGAATTTTGAGGAATCCGCTAAAGAAATATAATAACTGAGACATATCTGCAAACCTAACTTCTATTTGAGTCACAATATTGTCAATTATCTCATAAAATAAAATGCGTAAAGAACTTTGCTCATCGCCTTTAATGGTGTCCGATAACTTAATTCTTTTTGACAATTGCCCTGAGTCCCTATTATTAAAAATCCTTGTTTGGGCTTGTTCAAATATTGTATTAAACATTGTCTCATTTCTCAATAACTTGATACGATCTCTTGCCATAAATATTTGCTTTTTACAATAGGTGATGTCCAATGATTTTTTCTGTAGAATGTTGAAAAGGGGGTCAGTTATGTCAAAAATATGTTTATACACAGCGGTAAGAAACGAAAATTCTAAATCCTTCATAAATTTAAGATATCCCTTGGCCCCGTTTATTGACTCAGCCGATGATGATTGGTCGTCAATAATTTTAGAAAAAACTAATTTTAGGCCTTCCCATTCAGAGTGCAAGATTTGAATGATTTTAGAACGGGAAGCCCACCTGGTGTCTGAACTGGAAGAAATCCTCTTTCCTATCGTCGAATCTAAAGTAAATGTCCGTTTTGCAGACTGATGAAAAAATCCGGGAATCGAGGACGCACTTGCGAAAAAAATTAGGCAATTTTTTATATTTTTTGAACCAGTTTGTAAAACCAAATTCAATCTGTGCGCACTACAATGCGTAAACAAAGCAAAAGGAGCATCATCTTTAACTTTTTTTTGCAAACCATTCAATGAACCTGCCATCACACTAGCACCATCGTAGCATTGCCCAACTAATTTTGTTTTATAATCGAAATTGCCTATGACTGTAACAATTAATCCATACATTGCGTCCGCTGTTCTGTCTTCGCTAACGTCATGAAAACCCAAGAAACTTTCTTTGATTTCACCGTATTTATTAACGTACCGAATTGAAATCGCACATTGGGACTTCTCAGAAATATCCGTAGTATCGTCAGCTTGCACTGCAAAAAACAACGACTCTTTTATCTCCCTATGAATTGTATCTGCAAGGTAATCGGAAATACAGGATATCAAATCATTCTGGATAGTTTTTGATAAACCAGAAAAAATATTTCCAATTTTTTTTAAATGTTGTTGTATTTCGTTATCACGTTTAATTAACAGATTAAAAGTTTCCCGAAAATTTCCCGCACTAACGGAATCGCTTTTTTCATTATGGCCTCTGAAAGATAATTCTTGCTTTGCTAGGTGACACGTAACATCGACCAAATAGCTCATTAGAAGTCTGTTTTTTCTCACCTCCTCAACCAAAGCGGGAATGTATAGAGAATAGAAAGCCCTTTTCATTGCGGTACCACTTGACCCCTCTTCCCATTTGAAAAAGTTTGGGGGATGACACCCCCGCTTAGAGGGTTGAAAATTTTGCGATCATTTTAAGGGCAAAAGTTGTCCCCCTCACAAACAAATTTGACGTGTTTTTGGATTTTTTGAAAAAAAAATTACCCTGGCCGTTATGCCTTGCGGTACGTTTTCGATGGGCCACCCTATATATATATATATATATATATATATATATATATTTATTTATTTATTTATTTACAGTTAACGGCCTTACAGGAAGATCCCAATTACAAGACAGTGAAAAACTACATATTCAAGCCTACTAAAAAATTACATTTTACACATAAAAAGAAGCTTATAACTAATAATAACAGTAATTATTTTCCATTTCTGGTATTTGAATAAGATTTAAATTAGCAGAACGGTTTAGCGTCGTAAATTTTTCTTATATGATTCTAAACTATCAGAAAAAAGATCCAAATTAGTTTTTTTGTTAAAGTTATCGCACATTGTATAAATATTTAATAATTTTAAGATGTTTGTACGAGGAGTCGGCAAGTAAAAAACACTGATTGTGCGTGAACTTAAACGAGGCACGTTGAAATTTATTTTAGAAAGTAAACAGGGGCAGTTTATCTTATTATTTAATAGCTTATACAAAAATATCATTTGCAGGTTATCTCGTCTGGTTTTTAAGTTCGTCAGTGAAAATTTATCTAAAAGCTCTTCTTGTGGACATCCTTGAGCGGCATAGCAACCGTCTTGTTTAAAGCTTAGATATTTTACAAATTTTCGCTGTATACTTTCAATACCAGACACATGTATATTATATCCCGGAGACCATACAACTGCCGCATATTCAAGTTTGGATCGGACATAACCACTTCCACTTGGCTAAACTCTTTAGTAGTACGAACTATAAACCCTAACATTCTAGAAGAATCTGACCTAATAGCGCTGTAATGTGAGGTAAATGATAATTTTTGATCGAATGTAACTCCCAGATCACAGAACTCCTTAGATCGGCCTACAATTTCACCATTGCAGTTATAGTTAAAAATAATCGGTTCTGACTTTGCAGTAAACGACATAACCTTGCATTTTCCAATATTTAGCTGTAGACAATTTCCCTGGCACCAGTCAATAATATGCTGTAAATTTTGTTAGATTTTTAAGCAGTCCTCCATAGACTTAATGTTAGCGAACAGTTTGATGTCATCAGCGTAGAGTAAATAACCAATATCCAGAGAATCACCAAGTCGTTAATAAAAATGTTAAACAACAAGGGTCCTAAAACGGAACCCTGCGGTACCCCGAACATGCTATATAGTTCTCTGATTGAAAACCATTTATAGCCACATATTGTGTGCGATTTGAAAGGTAACATGTAAAGAACCGTAATAGAGAATCCGAGAATCCGATATTTGAAAGTTTATTAATTAACAAGTCATGATTTAACTTGTCAAGTGCTTTGGAGAAGTCTAAATATATTGATCAGATTGCAGACCCTCATCAATCGAGTCCGCAATGTATTGTGTTATAAGGGCCAGGTTGGTAGTTGTGGAACGATTTTTAAAGAAACCATGCTGTTCAGAAACAATTTTATTTTGCACCAACGGAAAAATGATGTCGTGCAATATGAACTCAAAGACTTTTGAGAAGTTGCATATGATGGAAACAGGTCTATAATTTTGAATGTCTGATTTATCACCCTTCTTAAAGACTGGACATACTTTCGACTTTTTCCATATATTTCGTAATGTCTGTTGTTCAATGCACATGTTAAATAGGATTTGAAGAGGTTTTATTAACACAAATCGACAGTCACGTATCAAAAATGCTGGAATAAGATCTGGTCCGGCAGTGTAATTAGGTTTAAGTTTTTTAATAGCACAAATAATATCCCGTTCACTAACTGTAGATATGTTTATATTTTGAGCACTACACGAGAATGAATTATTTGAAATTTGGATATTGTTAGAAACTGAATAAGATTGCTTAAAAAATGAAGCAAATGAATTCAAAATATCGGGTGGATTATCTAGATTCTGACCATCAAAGTGCATACTGTTTGGAATGCCTGTTATCTCTCTTAAGTTATATATATATATATATATATATATATATATATATATATATATATATATATATATATATATATATATATATATATATATATATATATATATATATACTGTTTAACCCATTTTCGTAATTTAATTGCTTCTTTAAGACCAAAAAAGCCAGCCCACACGTTATTGCCCATAAAGAACGATGTAAGCTAAGGATGCTGTATTAAATAATCGATGTTTATGACACTATTGGCGGTTGTCCTTGGACAGGCACAAGTAAATATAATTTTTGCTGTTAGAGGATTTGATAGTCTTTTTTATGGCTGGAAAGTTCGTGCAGATAATGTCTATGTTATTTAATTTTGTGGGACTGAATCTAAAGCGGCGTTTACTTTATGTGATTTTTGACAGAGTGGCAGATTTCTCATATTAATATACAATCTTTGCTGGCGAATTTTGGTGATCTAACTGCTCATGTGCTTGATTGTGATTATGACGTTGTGGGTATTTCAGAAACATGGTTACATGCAGCAATACTAGATCAAATGATTCAGATAGGTGGGTACAGGTTTGTGAGAGTGGATCGTAGGGATAAGCGCGGTGGCGGAGTCGGTATTTTCCTAAAATCCCATTTAAATTTTGAAATTATTTGCTCTGTATGTCTAGATTTTATTGAATGTATATGGATTAAACTTAAACTACCTAATAAAACTATTATAATTGGCAACATTTATAGACCTCCAAATACTGACTTAAACTTATTTTTTGAGCATCTCGAAGACACTAATAAATATTTATTCTGAATATGACAACATTGTTTGTCTTGGAGATTTTAATATAAATTGTCTAGAGCTCTCAAAGAGTACCAAGCAGTTAGAATCTATTATGGACATTTTTGGACTACGATAGCAAATTTTAGACCCCACGCGTTTCTCTGCAAATACAACTACCTTAATTGATTTAATTTATTTTAATATGGAAAATATTATTGAGGCTGGAGTACATGACCTTCAGCTATCGGATCATTGTCCTATTTTCTTGAGGGTTGGTCTTAAAACTAGTGAGCAAAATCCTACATTTTTCTCTTTTAGACCCCTAAAAAACATTAATTTTGTTCAGTTTCAAAGTGATTTGGAATCTTGGCCCTGGCACGGCATTTATGAAATTCACGATGTTGATAGGAAAATCGATTTTTTGAATAACAGTTTATTATCGATATTTGATATTCACGCTCCACTCAAAACGTTCAAAAGAAATAAGAATTATAAATATTCACCTTGGATTACCGATAATATCAAGCTCTTACAAAAAATGCGCAATAATGCCTTAAAAAAATTTAAAAATACTAAAAATCCTAATGACTATTCGTACTATAAACAACTTAGAAATTATACAACTTTTGCAGTTCGTAGTGAGAAAAAGCTTATTTACGGAATAAATTTAATAATTGTAGCAATAAGGAAAAGTGGGCCGAACTTAAAAAACTAAATGTTAAGAAATCTAAAAATATTCCCATCCCAGTGCATCTGTCAAATGTTAATAAGTTGAACAATTTTTGTATCACTGCAGCAAAAAATTCTCACTCTCCAAAACCGGATCTGTTAAATTTTTATAAGAATAATATTAAAATTAATTGCCATGATAAATTCTCGAGCTTAATGAAGTAGACGAGGCTCAAGTACTTAAAATAATCTCATCTATAAAAACCAATGCTACGGGGTCTGACAATGTAAATATTATTTTAATTCAACTGTGTTGTCCTTTTATTATTCCTTTTCTTACTCACATTTTAAACGAATGCATAAAAAAATCCTATTTTCCAGATGCGTGGAAACATGCACTTGTTCATCCGCTGGCAAAGGTCAGACAACCGAAAGAGTTTAAAGATTTGCGCTCCATTAGTATTTTACCCACTTTTTCCAAAATCTTAGAGAAAATTGTCGAACTACAAACTCGTGAGTTTGTTAACATGTATAAGATTCTTCCACCTAAACAATCGGGATTTCGAAAAGACCATAGCTGCGCGACTGCTATGTCAGACGTTGTTGATGATTTATTGCGAGCTTGGGATGACAATAAATTAAGTGTCTTAATTCTCTTAGATTATACAAAAGCATTTGACCTTTTAAACCACGATTTACTTTTGTCAATATTACATTACGTTGGCTTTTCAAATAAGAGTATACAATTTTTTTCATCGTTTTTACATAATCGCAGGCAGCAGGTGGTTGTGGGAAATTTAATCTCTAATGTTGAACAGGTGATGGTGGGCGTGCCACAGGGAAGTATTTTGGGGTCTCTTTTATTTACTATTTACACAAGTCAATTTACTCAGTGCCTAAATTTTTGTAAGTACCATTTATATGCTGATGCTACACAGCTTTATTGCGCTTTTCAACCCAGTGACTTGAGAATGGCAAATAGGCTAATAAATACAGATCTTACAAATTTAATAAACATCTCCAATGATCATCTTTTAAAAATAAATCCTTCAAAATCATCTGTTACTGTATTTGGTGGGGAACCACATAGAAATTTGTGCTGTGCCAGTCTTTCTGTAGAAATAAACAATACACCTCTAGTTATAAACACTGTGTCTAAATCAGGGGATCCTTATCGACTCTAATCTTCGCTTTCATGAGCATGTTTCAAATAAATTAAAAAAATCTTATGCTGCCTTAAAAATTATTTATAGTCAACGACACTGTTTGCCGCAGGATATCAAAGCAACTTTGTGTGATGCTTTGGTGTTATCACATTTTAATCATTGCGACAGTGTGTATGGACCCTGTCTAGATCAAAATGACACAAGACGAATACAAAAGGTTCAGAACTCATGTTTACGTTTGATTTTTGGAATTCGAAGAAGAAATCGTATCTCACATAAATTAAAAGAACTAGGCTGTTTAAACATGTTTAACAGACGCAAACTACATTTTGCCTGTTTTTTGCTATAAAATCATAAAAATTAAAACCCCAACATATTTATACAACAAAATTCAATTTAGAAAAAATACTCATCGATTAAACCTTAGAAACGCTGAAACACTAACTATTCCAAGCCACAGAAAAGAACTGTTTAAGAGATCATTTTCTTACAATGTAGCTTCTTGTTTGAACTCTTTGGGAGCAAGTCCATTTACCCAGACCTGTGCTGCTTTTAAGAACCACGTTAGGAGATCGCTTATCGCCAACCAATAAATACTGCCTTTACACCCCCCCCTCTCTCTCTTTCTCTCTCTCTCTCTCTCTCTCTCTCTCTCTCTCTCTCTCTATTTTTGTTTCTCCTCGTTACTTCTTATATATATTTTTTTCCTTTTTGTTATTTAGATATTAAGTTTATAAGGTAATAATATTAGACATATGTTTATTATATGATGTACTACAATATGCCAACAGGCGCTAGTTAAATTTAAACATATATAATTTTTAAGGCCTAAACAGTATCTGGATTTGTATCTAGATGTCTGCAATGACATGGCCTATTATTTTCTTCGCAAATATTAAATTTAAAAAATTGTAATTGTAAACCTTTTGTTCATTTGCTTTTGGAAAGTAATAAATTTATTTATTATAATTATATAGCAAATGAAACAAGAAAATATCGCAATAATTTTTTTTCCAGATTTTTTTTTATATGTGGAAGGGGTAGGATATTTTTTACGACTTACCTAAATTTTGTACACTAAATCAATTCTCCTGTCCTTCATAGCAGCAAATTTATTTATAACATCCTTATAAAATGGATCAGTTGCTCTAATCTCCTCCAGACATTCCTTTTGAATTGAAATATTGCCTAGAGAAGTATATTCCAATTACTGTCAAAAATAAGACCGAGCTCATGTTTAAGTCGTTGACTTTTTGAAAATATTTCCCCATATAACTGTAACAAATTTTCAAACGGGCCAGTAGGAAAATTTAAACTATATTTGGAAAATTTAACAGAATCTGCCAAACATAAAAATGTAAGTTTTTCAGAGTCTTGAAAGCTTAGTGTCATTTCCATTAAAATATGGTCCAATATTTCAAAAAAAAGGGTTCTATACTTAGCGCTAATTTCTTCAGGTGAAAGCTTAGCAAGCTCACGATTGAAATGATTTATTTCTGTAATAGAATTTGCTTTATCAAACATGGTATTAAAAAAAATGTTCATTTATTTTTTTACAGAGCGCCTCACGACAGCGTTTTATATTGGATGTGCAAAAATGAATATCAAACGATTTATTTTACTTGAACTATCACATTCACTAACTTCGAAAGAATCTCTCGACTACTGAACCTTCTGAATTATATTAAAATTATGGAGCACTGGGAGGTTTGTGTAATATCAATGATGTCATCCACTTGCACAGAAAAAAACTGTGTGTTCATTATTTCAGTTTTTACATGATCGTTTAAATAATCAGAAATGCATTCAATTAAAGTCAATTAATAATTAATTATTTCGTTTTGAATAGTTTTCGAGTCACCAATAAAAACATTTTTAATTTTTTTGTGATGATCTTTTAATTCTTGGGAACTTCTCGATATTAATAAACCTAAAAGCTTTTTTTATTTGACTCGCTGCTCTCATAATGGACTCGAAAGACTACTCTTGTTTTGCAAGGTACAAAACTGCGTCAATTACCAAGCAAATAAATAGTCTATTTAATCGGACTTTTCGGTAAAATGTATTTTATATAGTTTAGCATTTTCTTTTAAAGTGTCAGCTATAGTGCTTTGATTTTTTACAAAAGTTTTTAGCATTAATTCGCATTTTAAATGCTCCGCCGAGTCTTCTAAATACCTTCATATATTTAACAAACCTGCAAATCCTTCCTTATTTCACACTGAATATTTATTGGGAACTAGTAAACAAGGCCATCAAAACAATTTTTGTAATATTTGGCTACTACATAACCATTTATACGCCGAAAACCAGGATGACGATTAAAACTCTGATCTTGTTTCTTCCATCGATTAAATGAAGTTTCCAACAAAATGCAAACCACATCCGTGATCGGATTCATCAATAATGTAAATTAATAAACCCGACACCAAATAAAGTTGTAACAACACCATAAATAAATATAACACAAAACAGTCAAGTAAACTGCAGAGGAACTAACCGGTTGTAGCGAAATCCGCGAAAATAAAAGTAAACAACCACCCCAAACTGAACGTCACGTGGGTGTAGTGTACTGCATTAGCAATTCACCTAGGGCGTTGTATGGCACTGGTTAACATTAATCTTCCATGCGGTCGACGTCATCACGTACGCGTTGTCACTGCAACGTAGTAGGAAAATCGTAAACTAAACATAGCACCTCCAGTAAAGTCGAAGCGGTTTGCGCTACTGTTATAATTGTTATAATAAAGTTCGATTGAAAGTTTTAAAAAGGCATGCCGCCAACGGTCAAGTAAAATATTTATTCGAGATGTACAGTTTATTTTTTGCCAATTAGGTGATTTTTTTAATTTTAAGAGATATATAATAAATATAGTTAGATGTTTGCTTGTTTATTTTTCCTGGTGAAGTAGCACTTCATCTACGTCACCTGAATAGCCGCCACTGATTCCTTCATGAGGTATTATTTAAATAAGTTTTAACTAATCTGAACAAAGGACAGTTTTTTGAAGAATTATAGAATGCAGATGGCATTGGATTTGATTGGCATAATCGAAAACAAAGCAGTAGATCCCAGTTAGAGTAACAAATGAAATACCATTAATAATCTTTAAGCAATGTGCATCATTTGTTACGTTATGTCGTTTATTATAAACAATGTTTAAAGATAAACATCATAGTCAGCGTGCTATTGTCTGTAGACTGTTGTCTAATGAATTTGCGTTAACTTCTTTTATTATTTATTAAAAGACTTGATCAATATTCGTTTTCGGAATTCCTGATTACTGTTGTGTTCCGGCTATTTACTTTACTGGAGGAAAATAAACTATATAAATAGTATAAATAAGTACTTAAATTATATAATAATGTCTAACTTCGTCAAATGATTTTGATATGTCGAGAGCAATAATTTAGGCTATCTAGATGATTATAAAAATTTTTTAAATTTGAAATTTTTACATTTTCCATTGAGTTAGCACCATCTGTCTAGAATATCTTTTAAAATGGTTATGTCTTAATAACACGACGCAAATTGCTACCCCCTATCTCTTTTGGTTTTCAAAATATGATTTTTTTTCAGGATCGCTGCATACGGCGGTGCGCGCTATTTTAACCAAAAAACGTAACACAAGATATACAAGGGAAAAAAATGACGCGGATTAGATACAGACCTGAAATTGTACATACTCTTTAATTATACTATACATATGATATTCCCAAAGTTTCATGTTCCAAACATACGAGAAAAATTTTTTACCGTACCATATATATAGGTATGACCTATTTTTTATCCAACAGATATATATAAAAACGTCGATATTTTCGTCACGCGTAAAATGCACTAAATAAGCGTAACTATTATTAGACCCGTAGAGATTTTTCCGTAGATTCAGAATCTGTCACGAACGATTGCCTGGGACTTATAGTTTCTAAGATATCGATGATTTTCCGAACCCATGTAAAAAATCACAAATTTTTCGATTTTTAGGGGCTGTGAAAAATCAGTCATACATCCTATGACCAAACGAGTGTTATTTTCGGTTTTTACGGTATCAAGTTGGTATATAGACAATGTTTCAGCAAAATCTGGAGCCAAAAAATTTTTCGAAAATTTTGCATGTATATGTATCGAATTTTTTTGACGGAAATTTTAGAAAATTTTTTTTTCTGGAATATGAATAGAAAAAATACGTTTATATGGGTATTTTGAGCTGCTGAATGCAATGGACACACAAAAATGTACGGGGGATTAATATTTTCAGAGATATGACAATTTTCATTTTGAAAATTTTTTTGTTACATTTTCCCTCAAGTTAGCTCTATTTCGTTAGGACATGTTTTAAAACGATTATTTCTTACCAAAATAACGCAAACTGCACCTCCCTATCTCTTTTAGTTTTCGAAATATGATTTTTTTTCCGAACTGCTGTATACGGCGCATTCACCATTTTCTCATAAAAGCGTCTATATTTTTCGGATATTTTTAGTTGACATAATAATTTGAAATTACTACCAGTAATAGATTTATTCTTTCTCAATCGAATGGTAAACACCGAATCTCGCTAACTTTTAAGGGAAATAAGTTACGGACATTTTAGCGAGACTTTGTAGAATCGCGAATTTTCCGATTTTTAACGTGCTGTGAAAATTCAACCATACATTTTACGACTAAACCAGTGTTATTTTCCGTTTCTACGGTATCAAATTAGTATATAAACCATTTTTCGGCAGAATCTGGAACAAAGAATTTTTTGGATTTTTTTGACGAAAATTTCCGAAAAAAAATTTTTTTTTTCAAAAATAAGTAGAAAATATATGTTTATATGGGTATTTTGAGCTGCTTAATGCAATGGACACATAAAAATGAACGGAGGATTAATATTTTCGGAGACATGAGTAAATTTTCATTTTCAATTTTTTTGTTACATTTTTTGTCAGGTTAGCTCCATTTCGTTAGGATATGTTTTAAAACGATTAATTCTTAATAAAATAACGTAAACGGTACCCCCCTATCTCTTTCAGTTTTCGAAATATGAATTTTTTTTCAGGATCGCTGCATACGGCGGTGCGCGCTATTTTGTCTTGAGAGCGCGACACCAGATATAGAAAAAAAAAATTAAGCAGGTAAGATATCGATCTAAAATTGTACACACTCTTCACTTATACTGTCTATATGATATTCCCAAAGTTTCATGTTCCAAACATAAAGGAAGAGTTTTTTATCGTACCATGTATGTACGTATGATGAAAAATATAAATAAATTTTCCATTTGAAAAACATTTTTTTACATTTCCCGTTAAGTTAGCACCGTCTGTTTAGAATATCTTTTAAAATACTTATGTCTTAATAACACAATGCAAATTGTACTGCCCTATCTCTTTTAGTTTTCAAAATATGAATTTTTTTCAGGATCGCTGTGTACGGCGGTGCGCGCTATTTTGACCAAAAAACGTAATACCAGATATAGGATGGAAAAAAATGACGCGGATTAGATACAGACCTGAAATTGTACATACTCTTTAATTATACTATACATATGATATTCCCAAAGTTTCATGTTCCAAACGTACGAGAAAAAATTTTTACCGTACCATATATGTAGGTACGACGTATTTTTTATCCAACAAACATATATAAAAACGTCGATATTTTCATCACGTGTAAAATGCACTAAATAAGCGTAACTATTATTAGGCCCGTAGAGATTTTTCCGTAGATTCAGAATCTGTCACGAACGATTGCCTGGGACTTACAGGTTCTAAGATATCGATGATTTTCCGAACCCATGTAAAAAATCACAAATTTTTCGATTTTTTAGAGGCTGTGAAAAATCAGTCATACATCCTATGACCAAACGAGTGTTATTTTCGGTTTGTACGGTATCAAGTTGGTATATAGACAATGTTTCAGCAAAATCTGGAGCCAAAAAATTTTTCGAAAATTTTGCATGTAGGTATATAGTATTGAATTTTTTTGACAGAAATTTTAGAAAAAATTTTTTTTCTGAAATATGAATAGAAAAAATACGTTTATACGGGTATTTTGAGCTGCTGAATACAATGGACACACAAAAATGTATGGGGGATTAATATTTTCAGAGATATGACTAAATTTTCATTTTGAAAATTTTTTTGTTACATTTTCCCTCAAGTTAGCTCTATTTCGTTAGATGTTTTAAAACGATTATTTCTTACCAAAATAACGCAAACTGCACCTCCCTATCTCTTTTAGTTTTCGAAATATGTTTTTTTTTCAGGACCGCTGTATACGGCGCATTCACCATTTTCTCATAAAAGCGTCTATATTTTTCGGATATTTTTAGTTGACATAATAATTTGAAATTACTACCAGTAATAGATTTATTCTTTCTCAATCGAATGGTAAACACCGAATCTCGCTAACTTTTAAGGGAAATAAGTTACGGACATTTTAGCGAGACTTTGTAGAATCGCGAATTTTCCGATTTTTAACGTGCTGTGAAAATTCAACCATACATTTTACGACTAAACCAGTGTTATTTTCCGTTTCTACGGTATCAAATTAGTATATAAACCATTTTTCGGCAGAATCTGGAACAAAGAATTTTTTGGATTTTTTTGACGAAAATTTCCGAAAAAAAATTTTTTTTTTCAAAAATAAGTAGAAAATATATGTTTATATGGGTATTTTGAGCTGCTTAATGCAATGGACACATAAAAATGAACGGAGGATTAATATTTTCGGAGACATGAGTAAATTTTCATTTTCAATTTTTTTGTTACATTTTTTGTCAGGTTAGCTCCATTTCGTTAGGATATGTTTTAAAACGATTAATTCTTAATAAAATAACGTAAACGGTACCCCCCTATCTCTTTCAGTTTTCGAAATATGAATTTTTTTCAGGATCGCTGCATACGGCGGTGCGCGCTAGTTTGTCTTGAGAGCGCGACACCAGATATAGAAAAAAAAAATTAAGCGGGTAAGATATCGATCTAAAATTGTACACACTCTTCACTTATACTGTCTATATGATATTCCCAAAGTTTCATGTTCCAAACATAAAGGAAGAGTTTTTTATCGTACCATGTATGTACGTATGATGAAAAATATAAATAAATTTTCCATTTGAAAAACATTTTTTTACATTTCCCGTTAAGTTAGCACCGTCTGTTTAGAATATCTTTTAAAATACTTATGTCTTAATAACACAATGCAAATTGTACTGCCCTATCTCTTTTAGTTTTCAAAATATGAATTTTTTTCAGGATCGCTGTGTACGGCGGTGCGCGCTATTTTGACCAAAAAACGTAATACCAGATATAGGATGGAAAAAAATGACGCGGATTAGATACAGACCTGAAATTGTACATACTCTTTAATTATACTATACATATGATATTCCCAAAGTTTCATGTTCCAAACGTACGAGAAAAAATTTTTACCGTACCATATATGTAGGTACGACGTATTTTTTATCCAACAAACACATAAAAACGTCGATATTTTCATCAGGTGTAAAATGCACTAAATAAGCGTAACTATTATTAGGCCCGTAGAGATTTTTCCGTAGATTCAGAATCTGTCACGAACGATTGCCTAGGACTTACAGTTTCTAAGATATCCATGATTTTCCGAACCCATGTAAAAAATCACAAATTTTTCGATTTTTTAGAGGCTGTGAAAAATCAGTCATACATCCTATGACCAAACGAGTGTTATTTTCGGTTTTTGCGGTATCAAATTGGTATATAGACAATGTTTCAGCAAAATCTGGAGCCAAAAAATTTTTCGAAAATTTTGCATTTTTTGACGAAAATTTTAGAAAAATTTTTTTTTCTGGAATATGAATAGAAAAAATACGTTTATATGGGTATTCTGAGCTGCTGAATGCAATGGACACACAAAAATGTACGGGGGAGTAATATTTTCAGAGATATGACTAAATTTTCATTTTGAAATTTTTTTTGTTACATTTTCCCTCAAGTTAGCTCTATTTCGTTAGGACATGTTTTAAAACGATTATTTCTTACCAAAATAACGCAAACTGCACCTCCCTATCTCTTTTAGTTTTCGAAATATGATTTTTTCAGGACCGCTGTATACGGCGCATTCACCATTTTCTCATAAAAGCGTCTATATTTTTCGGATATTTTTAGTTGACATAATAATTTGAAATTACTACCAGTAATAGATTTATTCTTTCTCAATCGAATGGTGAAAACCGAATCTCGCTAACTTTTAAGGGAAGAAAGTTATGGACATTTTAGAGAGACCTTGTAGAATCGCGAATTTTCCGATTTTTCTCGTGCTGTGAAAATTCAACCATACATTTTACGACGAAACCAGTGTTATTTTCGGTTTCTACGGTATCAAATTAGTATATAAACCATGTTTCAGCAGAATCTGGAACAAAGAATTTTTTGTATTTTTTTGACAAAAATTTCCGAAAAAAAAAATTTTTTCCAAAAATAAGTGGAAAATATATGTTTATATGGGTATTTTGAGCTGCTTAATGCGATGGACACATAAAAATGTACGGGGGATTAATATTTTCGGAGACATGAGTAAATTTTCATTTTGAATTTTTTTGTTACATTTTTTGTCAGGTTAGCTCCATTTCGTTAGGATATGTTTTAAAACGATTAATTCTTAATAAAATAACGTAAACGGTACCCCCCTATCTCTTTCAGTTTTCGAAATATGATTTTTTTTTCAGGATCGCTGCATACGGCAGTGCGCGTTATTTTGACTAAAAAGCGCAAACACCAGAAATTGAAAAACGTAAGTTTAGAAAAAAGTAAAACGAACGACTTTCATTTTAACGTATAGTTAAATGAAGAAAATTCTTTTTCCTAGAGGATACTTTTTCAAGGAAATGACCCTCCAGAGAATTAAACTTTCCTCGGCCCTCTAATGATTTTACTCTATTTGCCGACAGTGATTTCTTATATTGGTTTTGGCGTTTAATCAGGAAATCCTTTTTAAATAAAGTATTACTTCCTTCTGTTGCAGAACATTTCTCAGGCAGGAGCATTTATTGAATTTTAAATTGGAGATATTTTAATTCAGTTCTTGAAACACTATTGATAAAATAGTTCAGTACTAAGAACCTGAACTTCATATGAATATATTTAATTAAATAGGTAGCAAAATAATTTTCGTTTTTTGTTTGACTGGAATCATAAGACGGCTTATCAAAAACTAAGATAGGCTCAAGATTTATGGATGTTCCTGTGAATGTCTGTATTAAGTCCTAATTGAGCCAAATGCGGTGTAAACGTTGTTGGGGTGACCTGTTACTGATATAACGAGAGGAACAATAATGACTCTTTCTCGTTTCCACAGCCTTTTTACTTCCATTGCCAAGTCGGTGTATTTGGCGATGTTCTCACTGTATTTCACTTGGATGATCTCTTTTTTGGATTGAAAGGTGATATCGGGTCTGTTTGCGGGGATTATTTTATCTGTGTGGATGTCAATGTCCCAGTAGAGCTTGTAGTCTTCGTTTTGAAGTATGGATGTTGGTGCATAATTGTAGTAAGGGTCTGTGTTCTTCGTTAGTTTGTATGTTGTGGCTAATGCTTGATGAACGACCTTCGCTGCTGAGTTGTGTCTCGGGGTGTATTCAATGCCGGCTATTATTCTACATCCACTAGTTATGTGATCGATCGTTTCTCCCTGCTGGTGACATTTCCTGCACCTGTCGTCTTCAATGGTTGAGTCCTTGATGATGTGCTTTCGGTACTTTCTGGTTGCTATGACTTTGTTCTGGATGGCAAGCAGGAAGCCTTCTGTTTCGGGGAACAGCTGCCCTTCTTGTAACCACGTATATAAAAGCTTTTTATGTATGTTGTCTCACTTTATGTGGAATCTGTGTCTTCCGTGAAGTGTTTTTTCAGACCAGGTGTTCATCTTTTCTAGTCGTGATTGGATGTGACTGTGTGTGTCTGCTGCGTGGCTCGTTGGAGACAGGTCGACCAGTGTATAATTCTTATTTGCCTTGTGGAGGTTAGTTTCTTTATTGTGGAAGAATTTTCTGAGTTCGTAAATTTGTTTTTCGTTTAGAAATTGTATAACTATAATTCCCCTCCCTACTTCCTTTCTTTCGATGCTGAGCCTTTCCTTGCATGCGTTGGGATGTAACTTCCTGTGTTTAGTGAATTCAGAGCGGATAAGAATGTGAATTTTTTCTATGTTTGTGTGTGACCGTTTAATGATACCAAACGAATACGTAAGCATAGGTATGGCGAATGTGTTAATAGCTTTCGTTAGATTTCTGGAGTTCAGTTTTGTTTTAGTAGTTTTGTGAATCTGGTTTTAAATTCCGTTTTGAGCTCTGATTTGATATGAGTGTGGTTAAGTTTGGTGCTTTGATGGAAGCCTAAGTATCTGTATGCTTCTTTTTTTTTATGGTAGGTTTTTCGTCCACTAATCCTAATCTTTGAAATGAAACAATAACAGCTTCCTTGGACAATAGAGTTGAACGTTTATTACTAAGCCAACGTTTCGGCACCAATTTGTGCCATCATCAGGGCTAAAACACAAAGGAACGCTCTAAATCTAATTATATACTTAAAGCAAAAGGTAGGTGAACTGAAGCACATACATATGCATATACATACACATACATACATGTAGGCATACACACATACACACAACATGTTCACATCTACGCAGATTAAAAACAGTTGTTTCTTTTTTTTGTTTTTTTTTTTTTTTTTTCCTTTCTCTGTTTTTAATCTGCGTAGATGTGAACATGTTGTGTGTATGTGTGTATGCCTACATGTACGTATGTGTATGTATATGCATATGTATGTGCTTCAGTTCACCTACCTTTTGCTTTAAGTATATAATTAGATTTAGAGCGTTCCTTTGTGTTTTAGCCCTGATGATGGCACAAATTGGTGCCGAAACGTTGGCTTAGTAATAAACGTTCAACTCTGTTGTCCAAGGAAGCTGTTATTGTTTCATTTCAAAGTGTATGTTTCTTCTTTAAGTATGTTATCTATGGTTTCATTCTTGATTGTTTCCGTCGCAGGTTAGTCTTTCCACTATCCCTTGTTGATAGTAATTCCATGTTGATGTCCAGGGTAAACGTTTCTGTGATTTCAAGGAGTTCCTTTAACTGTGCCTTTGTGCTTTGCGATAGAGTTTGAAACAGAAAGCGCTGAGTGAATCTCCCTGTAATATACCTCGTCTGATGCAGATCTCTTCTGTTTCGATGTGTTCTTTTTGTGTTCTCAGGTTGATTTGAGTTTTCCACGTACTCATGATTTGCGTAAGAAATTGCCTGAGGTTTTAATTGACTTTGTATAATTCTAGCACTCTGGCTGGCCAACTGTGGGCGAATCAAAAACTTTTTTATAATCTATGTAACCAGTGTGAAAGTTTCTATGATTTTTCCTGGTTTGTTCCATGATGATGCTGTCTATAATTAGCTGCTCGCATTCTCGGTTGTTTTTCCTGCACACTTTTTGCTTTTCCGTTAGAATGTTTTTGTGTGCTAGATGTTGTTCTATTCTCCTGGTAATTGTGGTCGTGATGATCTTATATCGGGTTGGAAGGCACGTAATAGGTCGGTAATTTGACGGGTCCTTATTGTCCGAGTTTTTGGGTTTAAGATATGTTATTCCTTGGGTGAGATAACTGTGGAGTGTTCTAGGTTTCAAAATAATTTCATTAAATGGGCGAGTGAGCGCTACATGTGTAGAGGTAAACTGTTTGTACCAGAAGTTATGAATGTTATCTATTCCAGGACATCTCCAGTTATGCGTGTATTTGATTGCAACTTCTTGTGTTGTCATTGCAAAGTCCTCGAAGCACTTGGGTTTGTCTTCTTCCGCTTTAGTCCATGAAGCGTTATTATTATGTAGTTTCGGTTCTGACCAAATGCTTTTCCAATATTCTATGATTTCTGGTCGGTGGTTCTATTACTCTTGCCTCCTCATTGCTCATGGTTTTTTGGTAGAACTGTTTTTCGCTTCTTCGAAACAGGTTGTTAGCATCCTTTCCTTCATTTGATTCTTTGTATCTTCGGAGTCTTGCGGCATACACGGATAATTTTTGCTTCAGAGTGTCAAGGATTTCTGTAAGCGTGTGATCAGGAGATGAAGATTTGATTTTCTCTATACTTTATGTGATACGTTTTGACTCGTTGCCGTTCATGGATTGAGTAAGATGTCCCAATTCTTGCCTAATTTTGTTATTTTTGTTTTCGATCCTTATTTGCCATTTGAATTTTGGTTCTATGTTGTTGGTGTTTCTGTGTCCTGGCGGGAGTTACGGACTGTTTTGTGTTATCGTGGTTATAAATGCTGCGTAGATCATTGTATGAATGTCCTCAATTGTGCTCGCATTCGTTATGTACTCGGGAATTATGTGTTCGTTGATGGTCTTTAGGATTTTCTGTGTATCCTGTTTGAAGATGAGGGATAGGATCTCTTTTTGTAGGATCGGAGCCTGACCATTTGTTTAAATCTGACTTCATTTCTACTTTGATTGCTTGTGTGATAGACGGTCCGAGGTGTAGCTGTGTGTATGGTGCTTTGGGCGAATGATTCTCTTGTCCTAGGAGCTTCGCCCCTACTGAGCATTGAGTGAGGTTGCAGATCCTCTTGTGCAAAATTGGGCAATGTGGAATCGGTTCGGCATCTGCTTCACTGTCCTCAATGTTTGGTTGATGAATGTTTAGTTCAGCAGCTACCATAGCTTTGATGTTTTGAAATGCATTGAGTGAGTGATGACTCTTTTTTGATTGCATAAGTGATTTGTATTCCAGTTTATGTCCGTTCCTAATCTCAAATTTGTGCAAGTTGTTGTGTTTGGTTAGCATCTGTGTCAGATGTATTTGTGTATCTATTTGGGCAGCGCATGATCGGTTCGTTCGATTCTGTAATACGGCTTATGCCTGGCCCTGCCTTTCCCGCCTAGGTGGGTGCCAGCTTAGCCAGCAAAACACTTTCGGTGGGTCTATTTTCCTTTTGCCTGGTCGTGATCGTTTCGGTCGAGCTGTCCTTTCCCGCAGCGTCCTTTACCGTTGCGCTGCTCGCCCGATGCTTTGTTGTTTGGATTGATGTTTTGTGGTGTTAGAAGCTAAAGTGTCCCGACATTGGATCGCCTGTTAGTAGAAGATAGATCATTTTATTGTGTGTTTGTTTGCCTATCTCTCTTTAATGCACATCTGTTTTGTTCTTGTTGTTCTTGGTTTTGAAAACATATGGAAGTCGTGATTCTGGATTTCCGAAAGAGCAAATATTTCTAGGCTCGTTCCGTATGTAGTGGTTTTGCTCATGAACTTATAATAGTTGTCAAAGTACTTGATGTCGTCGTCGTGAAATAACGAAAATATCTGAAGTTCCGACGGATTTAATGGGGCGAATAGAAATCGAATGTAGACATATCGAGGAGGCTGGCATTATTTTTAATGTATTAGGGGAAGTACGGACAAAATGACATAGTATTTTAATATTGCTTTATGAAAACTTGCTATAAACAGTAACAAACGCTTATTATATGTAACAGTTATCTTTGATACATTAGCTTTTCATGTAAAAAAGTTATTTTCAAATAATGTAATAAGGTACACAAACTTAAAAGCTTAATACTAAAACCTAACTCAAAACCATTTTGTCCATACTGAATGGACAAAATGGCATATGTGTTATGGACAAAATGACTTAAACAGAAACACATAGTTCACAAATGAACATCTTTGTCGTTTTTGGTACATCAGCGCAAATAGCATGAGCCCACTGTGCACATACACCTTAACCAGTTCTCACCAGGCTTTGAACGGGAATATAAGTCGTTACAATAAATACAGGGACAGTCGTCGTCATCAGTTTGCGAAGCAAATGGATCTGCCTCTTCATCATCCTCATTGTAATCAAATACTGCTCTAGTGGCCTTTCGCTTTCTTTTTTCAGAGGTGATTTTAGGCTCATTTTTGGCTTTTACTTCCTCTATGTTCGGTGTACAAGTGAGAACAAAATGCGTTTTTTGCTTCTTTGGTTTTCTCTTCCCCTGTCCTCTGACTAAATTTCCTTGCGGAATAGGAAATAACATTTCAATCGGAACGAGCAAAGAACTTTTTGATGGTTCAGGATTTTCCTCACCTCGAGATATTTCATATGGTATGATGGGTGCACTTTCAGATAATGAATCTGTTGATGGTCCAGGATTCTCTTGACTATTCGTGCTTTCATCGGGTACGGTAGAGGCAATTTCGTTATTTTTAGAACTTGGATTTTCTGTTACCTGTGTGGGCGCAAATTCAGGAGGCATTATTGGAACATTGGTTGTCTCAGCAGGCTCAAACATATACTCTGGAAAGATATCAGGGGCAACAGGCCAGAGACCAGTGTTTTTAAATCCTTGGCATGCATTTTGCACAGTAGCAGCTTTGCCATAGGCCTCATTAAATAAATAGCCAATTTGTAGATGAGTAACTACGCGACCTGGATGAATCTTTAACCATTTTGATATTTCCTGATTGAAGTAGGTTTTTAATGGTAATAATGGTATAAAAACATACGTCCAAAGGTTGCATCAGATGGGTGCAATGAGGTGGCAAACATAATACGATTATACCATTCTCTTTAGCGTATGTCAATGATTCAAATCCTTTGTGACTAGCATGACCATCGACGACGAGGAGCACTTTTTCATCAACACTAGCCTTCGCATAGGTTTGAAAATGCTTCAACCATTTGAAAAACACATCTGTTGTCATCCAGCCCGACTTTTGTGCAATTCCAAGAGTGCCAGTTGGGGCCCCATCCAAAAGCTCATTTTTTAAATTCTTTCTAGGGAATATTAAACATGGAGGTATGTAAGAGCCGGTTACATTCATGCAACACACAACGGTGACATGAGATCCTCGCTCAGCACTTGTTAAGCAGCCGATTTGCTTCCGGCCAGTTGTTGCCAAAATTTTCTGTGGTTTCTGAACAGTAGACAGACCGGACTCATCTACATTATAAATCCTATTGGGTGAAAAGTTGTGAGTATCCAACAAATTTTGATATACCTTAAAGAATTTTTCAACTTGAGGCTTATTGAAAGCCTGAGCCCTAGCCGCTGAAGTCGGTTTTGGTTTACGTACCGAAATATCTTTATTCCTTTTTAAAAACCCAGTTAACCATTCCTGTTCAGCTCTTTGTTTTTCTGCACTGAAAATATGGCAAAATTTATTTTGTTCGGCTAACTGAAATGCTAACTTCTGAACGTCTTTACGAGTCAAACCAAAGAGTCGTGTTTCTAATAATTTTAAATGATTAACTATCTGCCTTTCAATTTCTAGAGGAAAAGTCTTCCTAGTCCTTTACCAGTTGGATATGTTATGTTTTTTCCTAACGCGTGTCTTCTCAGAGTCGCCTGAGGGACACCAAACGTTTTGGAGGCTAAAAGCCAACCCATTTTATTTTGCTGAACAGCCTCAATTGCATTTTTCATTGACACGTCGCTCCAGGATTGTCGATTAGTTGTTCTTTTATAGTTGCGCGGTATTCTGGCAGTATGGTCTATAAGCAAATAAATATAATCATATTTTTGGTCTATATAAATTATAATGGACAAAATGACATACTATGTCATTTTGTCCGAATGAGCACTATGTCATTTCACCCATATTGGATATTTAATAATTTTACATTAAAAATATGCATTAAATGTTATCTATTTACGAAAGTAATCAAGCCATGTCATTTCATACACTATAAAGAATTGATTTAAAGCAAAATGAGTTGACTGAAAATCCAAAACTTACCGAAAATAAGAAAACAAACGAATTTTTTTAGGCACTCGTGGAAATTTTTTTTCGCAGCCCAGGAACCGTTTGGAACACGTGACATACAGTCGGTGGGGCGGTAAATAGCGCGAATTATGAAATACAGAAATTGTATGTCATTTTGTTCTTATGTGTCATTTTGTCCATACTTCCCCTAAATGTTTAAAAGTGAAAGATTAGCCGAACTTTTTATCCTCATTGTATATTTATTATTATATGATATTAATCATGCGTGATATGATATTCTATGGTATCTATGATGTGTTCACCCTCGGGCCCTCGCAGCAAATATCTCAATAGTCCAAAGTTTGCCATTTCGACTCTGAGTAGAATCAACAACAATTTAAAAACTGTCCTTTAATTAAAAAATCAGTACACACCCTGTCTAAACAAAAAGTTTAAATTATCATAAATTTATTTTTATCGTCAACAATAAACAAAATAGTCATTAAATATGAAATTGTTATTTTGCTGGTTTTGACTAAATTCTAATCAAACGATGTGGCGAAATATATTTGAATTATTTCTTAGGCTCGAAATAAAACAAAACATATAAACAAAATATATTTTAAATATAAAAAATAATCACGCGCTCTCTGCCGAATCTTCAAATTGTACTATAGTTGCATCTTTTAATACACTATCTCCCACTTTGAATGGAACTTTTGCAATTTTAGCATCTCTTGTAGCCTTGACAACGTGTTCCATTTTCATTGCGATCAAGACAAATAATGAATCTCCCTTCTTAACGTTGTCTCCAACTTTCACTAGCAGCTTATCCAGAACACCAGGCATGGGAGCGACCGCTTTGTTGAGATTACCTAAAGATGACTCGCTATCTTCTTCGAGATCGTAAGAGGGGGCCGGTAGAGAGAACTGGATTTTTCCTTTCTAAAATAAAAACATGAAACATGGTTTTTAAACAATCAATTATGTCTCTCGATAAAATGTTTCTTCATGTTTCCCAAACAAACAAATAATATTTACTTATAGGTTTTTAATTATTTACCTCACTAAATATAGCTAGAATATCGTTACTTCTAAAGATATTGACGGTCGTGTTATGGCCATTAATAGAACTGTTTAACAGATTTCTGTTGTCGGCAGTGAATAGAGAAGCTTGAATATCATACCAGGTACTTCCATTATCACAGGATACTTCATATTTATTAATTAAATTTGTAAATCTCACTTTAGTTTTATATTCTGAAATCAAAAGAGACAGAATAATAATAGTAATAATAACAATAAAAATAAACCGAATAAACTACGCTACCACTTCCCCTGGAAGAAGGGGGTCTCACTGACATAGATAAGCAATTAGAACAACAAACAAATCAAAACTGCACCTTTACTTGTTCGATGTATTGATTTGTACTTTAAATTATCAATTTTTTTAGCTATATTGACGAATGCTGCTCAGTCAACAACAATCACTGACCGACAAGATTTTTCCAACATTTTCACAATTGAAATACCGTCCCAATAATAAAAAAATGTTCGGAAAACACTAATACGTACCATTTTTTAATAGCCTAATTAGAACCTTTTATATTGGCAGGTAAACAATTTTATTGTGGCGAGGCTAAAATGGGTCCATTTTACAACGGAAAAATTACCTAGACTGGGTGGTTTACAGCATTAGACATAAAATAAACGTTAAACATCACTCTTCTGTTGAGCTTCGAATTGAGTGGTTCTCTGTGTATCGATAAGCAAGTGTATGTGTCGAAAATGTCGAGTCAAACGCGCCGAAGTTGCAAAATTTCTCCTGACAAATTTTGTTATATTTGTGGAGAATTTCTGGTGAAATCACAAGCCAGACCATTTTCCGAAAATGTAAAAAAGGCCTACTTTCAATATTTTGGTGTGTTAATTGGGGATCAAGATATACGGTGGGCTCCCCATGTGGGCTGTGTTGGTTGTAGTGTATCATTGGTGCAGTGGATGAAGGGAAAGAGAAAAAGTATGTCTTTTGCAGTTCTAGTGGTATGGCGAGAACCCACCAATCATTGTTATTTTTGCCTGACAAAGACTGAAGGTTATTCCAAAAAGAGAAAGCACAATATAGAATATCCAAATTTTCAATTTGCCATACGACTTGTTCCTCATAATGCAAATTTGCCAGTGCCGATTGCGCCTTTAAATTGGCAAGCTATTGATTTGGGAGATAATGGAGATAACGCATAATCAGGCAGCTAAGAAGAACAGTGCACCGATCCCACTTTTACCACAGGTCCCAGTTCCGGCGAGCCACATTTGATTGTTCAAAGTGAATTAAATGATTTAGTACTGTAACGTTCCGTTTTTTCATTTTTCGTGCACCGATCAGAAAACATGCTACAAATTAAAATTCGTGTATTTACAGAATAGCTCATCTCTATTAGAGAGGATTTTATTGATTCATAGATGGCGCTCCGAGTTTTCCTTTAAAATTCCAATTGTGTCTAAATCATAAGTGAATACTACAGATCGTAAATTTCATAAGTCTCTTTAATTTAGGGTGTAGCTAGTAATGTTCTTTCATATAAGTTTTGGTATAAATATAAATTACATAACTTTAGGTTGTTGTTCTTGATTATGTATAAATCTCATTTAAGTGGAATATCAGGGAATTTCGTTTTTATAGTTTCAAAGTAAAAATACAGTCGGTAATACTTAATTCTGGATGTCATTCCTGAACGGTTGAAAATTCAGCGGATAAGACAGCTGACTGAAGGGTTAGGTTACTTCCAAGATACTTTTGTCACTGGGTAGACCTTTTATAGCCCATTATTCCATTTTTATGGAAATCTTTAATCATCCTTTGATGAAAATAGATGGAATGAAGTGAAATAACATCGTTCGGGCAACCCAGTTTTATTAACCTGCAGTTTTATTAAACGCCAGTTTAATGTTTTATTAAACACCAGTTTTATTCATTTTAAACTGCTTATGAACTAGATTATTAGATGTGGTGTTAGAAACATTTTGTTAGTTACTAGCTGCTTGTGGGCTAATTTTAATCTTGCTAGCCACTTGCTGAGCAAGGGCATTATTTAGTCAAGAAACCCAAGTTTGGAGAACTACATGGAGTATTGGAAAAAAAAGATAAGTTTTTATATAAATACATTTTTAAAAAGCTAAACGCACAATTGGCGTAATTTTTAGATATATTTTATTTAAAAGAGCAGCGCAACCCATAGTGTAAATAATTGTACAATTATAAAAGGGTATTTTACAATTATCTAACTTTTGATTAAAGTTTACAGGTCAATCTTAATGCAATCGTTTTATATTAAACATCTTTAACATCTGATTTTGGAGTTTTATTAAATATTTCAGACTATATCATATTTAGGGTTATTCATGGGACCTTAGTTGTCAGTTGAATCCAGTAAGTTTTTTTAATAGACCATGAATGGCGCCCAAATTATAACATTTTAGTGATTTGGATTAACTGACATGTAACTGCAAACAACACATAAAGGAAAAAGGGTAAGGAAAAGAACCACCCCTATAAGTAGCCATGACAAAGAGCAGCTGAGGTATACATCATTTTTAGGTCTAATTTTAATATCAACAATAAATGATGTCATAGTACGTGATTTGGGGTTATCCAAGCAACAGTCAGAACTTCTGGGTTTCCGTCTTAAGGAACGGAACCTATTGGCCAAAGAAACAAAAATTACAGTATGGAAAATTCGTTGTGCGCGTGTACTGATATAGACAGTTTAATGCAGGAACTTGATATTGAACATTCTCCCCGTGAGTGGCGCTTATTCATAGACTCATCTAAATATAGCTTAAAAGCTGTGTTATAGCATAATGGAAATTTAAAACCCTCTATACCGGTTGCCCATTCAGTTGCAATGAAAGAAAATTATGAAAATATGCGCACGATTTTGGATAAAATAAACTACAATAGGTATAAATGGCAGATATGTGGGGACTTAAAAATTATACAAAAATATTGCTGTTTTCTTTGTTTATGGGACAGTCGGGCGATAAATCAGCATTATGTAACAAAAATTTGGCCAGAAAAAAGCGGATTTCAACCGGGATCTCAAAATGTTAAATTTACACCTCTTGTTGATCCCAAAAATGTCCTTTTGCCTCGTCTTCACATTAAACTTGGGCTGATGAAAAACTTTGTGAAGGCTTTGAATAAAGATGGTGATGGATTTAATTAACTAAGACAAGTCTTTCCCCAGTTAAGTGATGCCAAATTAAACGAAGGCATTTTTATTGGGCCACAAATAATCAGAAAATTGCTGGACGATGTCAATTTTACTCAAAAGCTTGCCAGACAGTTGTTAATGTAGTAAGAGGATTTTTAAGCAACAATATGGATGAAAAGTATGAACAATTAATTAATCAACTCTTAGATGCCTATAAAGCGCTTGGTGCCAGAATGTCATTAAAAATTCACTTCCTCCATTCCCTCTGTCATTTTTTCCCAAAAATTTGGGAGCTGTTAGTGACGAGCAGGGTGAAAGGTTTCACCAAGATATCAGAACAATGGAAATTTGGTACCAAGGACGATGGGATCCAGCCATGATGGGTGACTACTGTTGGTTTTTGAAGAGAGAAGATAGGACACCTTATAAACGGAAAAAATAAAGTTTAATTCGTGTTTGAAGTTAATATTTTTCTCGTTTGCTTATCTCTTAGATGTATGGTATGTTTAATAGGCGAAAACTGAAAACATAGTCAATAAACAGGGATAAGAATTCTCTGAAATAATTTTTTACATAGGTTTTAAGTATCGTAACATTCGATATAATGAAAGAAAGACAAGAAAACCCTAGGTGCTACAACTTTCTATTTCTCATTTTCGTATTGGGATAGGTCCGTTCTATTAGATTATGCTATTCTGATTTGTGTTACAACAAAAAAATTTTTTTTGTCGCCCAGTGATAATTTGTCCTATTTTACAAACATTAAAAAGAACTAAGCAGGAGATTGGCGAGGCGTGGTTCATTGCTATTGTTCTGGACGAAACAACTGATATAACTAATTTTAGCCAATTACCTATAGTAATACGCTACGTTAAAACAGACGGAAGTATTCAAGAGCGATTTTTAGGTTTTAAGAAGGTGTCCGAAAATCGTACGGCAGATGCATCATATACCGTAGTTTGAAACGTTACTAAAGAAATTAATGGAGAGAAAAAATTTGTTGCTTAAAGCTATGATGGAGCTGCAGTGATGGCAGGACAATTAGGGGGTCTGCAAGCTAAAGTTCGAGAAACTTTCCCGAGTACTGTGTTTGTCCATTGTTTTGCTCATAAATTAAATTTAGTTTTATCCCAGTCCATCAATCACATTAAAGAATGTAAAGTATTTTTCGTTACTTTAAGTGGCATAGCTGCTTTTTTTCCAAGTCAACAAAACGTACACAAGCTTGGGACTCCATTGTCCACAAACGATTACCCAAAGTAGCTCCTACTAGGTGGAACTATAATGGAAGACTTGAGTTAACAGTATCTGAAAATCGTTAATCACTGATTGAACTATTTGAGAATATAATAGAAAATAATGAAACGTGGGACTCAGAAGCATTAAATAGTTCGAGGGGGTTTTTGGACTGTTTGAAACGATATTTTAATTTTAGTTATTTGTTGAACATATTTTCAGAAATATTTCTATTCTCGGACAATGTTTTTAATGTATTACAAACTAAAACAAATGATATTGCTTTTTGCCTAAAAAAAGTGTATGATTTTAAGTCCATTAAGCGAAAAAAATGACTTTGACCTATTTTGGGAGAAAACAATGACGTTAAATGTAGAGCCACAAACCAAGCGTCTTTGAACAGACAAGACAATAAACTATAGATTTAACAGTTTAAATGATTTTAAATTCCTGGAGCTCTGCAATTTTGATGCATTTAAAGGAAAAACTTTTCCAAAAGATGCGTTCAAATCTTTTCTTTTTTGTTCAAGAAATTAAGTCTATATGACCTTTGTATTTATCGTCCACCCTGCAGTCACATTGTAGAGTTCCTATCATAACTCGATACTGTTTTATCTCTAATTCCATCTTGCTGTAAACTGATTATCTCTGGAGACTTCAACATTAATTTTAAGGATAAAATTTGAACAAGCACTATTCTCCTATCAAACCTACTGACATTATATGGCTTGGTAATGCATGTTAACTCTCCAACTCGCTTGACCAAAACCTCGGCGACCACCATCGACTACTTATGTTTTAATTTAGATGTATTGTCATGTAATGTACTAAATGCGGGCCCCTCTGATCACGAGGCGGTTTGTTGCAGTGTAAGTATAACTCGGCCCAAGATTAGAGCAAAACGTAAATATGGTCGAATTTTTAACCATCAGTTTTGAAAACTTTCATAATTTGGCTCTTAACGTGAATTGGCTTGGTGCATTCTGATCTCCTGAACCATTTGCTGCTTTTCGTGTTGCTCTCTTGAACATCTTTAACCAGGCTTTTCCTAAACGTTGGCTCAAAACCAGAAGTGTTACACGTAAGTCTTGGCTTACGGATATCTGCTAAAAACTTAAGATCTCTCAATTACCTGAAAAAGTTTTTCAAAGACGCAAATTTTGTGTCATTTTGCAATACATACCGTAATGTATAACGTAAAGTCATCAAAACAGTCAAAGATCTTCACTTCAGCAACAGACTTGAGGCTGCTAAAAATCGTCAAAGGGAAGTTGGGCTATCATTAACGATCTACGCAACAAACCTAGCCGCAAAGAGTGTGAAATTGACAGAGCCTAACTTATTTAATAGTTATTATTGCAGTATTGCTGGCAAACTTACCCAGAATTTAAATTCTTCTGTGGATCCACTTTCTTACTTTAATGGTTTCTCTGTGCCTGGATTCTATTTCTTTGAAACCGACCTTGTTGAGATCAAAAGTTGCTTGCACGATATTAAAAACAAGAGGTCATGTGGTGAGGATGAAATATGTGCTGGAGTGCTTTTAGAGTTGCCAAACTGTGCATTGGAGGCTCTGGCAACAGCTTTTAACGATTCTTGGGTCAGAGGAGAATTCCCAACTTTTTTGAAGTCAGCTGTGGTTATTCCATTACACAAGGGGGGTGAACTGACTGAACCGTAAATTTTCGCCACATTTCCTTGCTCTCGACTCTTTCCAAGGTTTTCGAAAAAGTTGTTAAAAGGAGAGTATGGAACTATTTGGAATCTTTCAACTTAATTACTCCAAAGGAGTATGGGTTTCAGAGCTCTAAGGGAACTCAAGATGCCATTTTTGGCTTTCTAGAAACTGTTTATCTTTGTCTGAATCGGGGTGAGTTGGCGGCAGCGGTATTCTGTGATCTGTCAATATTGCGTTGATCACAGAGTGATGCTGCTAAAACTTAAACGTTACGGTTTTAGAGGTAATGCTCTGGCCTGGTTCGAGTCCTACCTCTCTGGTCGCAGTCAGTCAGTTGTTGTTTCTAGTGTGCAATCAACATGCTGCCACATCGACTGTGGCGTTCCACATGGATTGGTACTTGGACCTGTCCTTTTTTTGATGTATATAAATGATGTTGTACGTGTTCAAATTTCTGGCGATTTTACTATCTTTGCGGACGATACGTTGGAGTATCGACGTTTTTATGATGACTTCATTAACGAATTTGCTAAAAATAATCGAAGAATCGAATTACATTACAAATAGGTAAGTTTCTAAAAATTGCTTCTACTTCTTAAAATTTCACCGCACGCCCCTGACTTCCAAAATCCGAATATGATATGTCATTAAGTGATTTTAAAAAAACCGAAGCTTTAAAAAACATATACATACCTTTATCTCTAAATTGGAACTTAAGATCTCTAGAATGTTTATGATTTACTCTAAAGTTTGACTCAACTACGAATGGATTGTAACTATCGTTCCTTAATTTGGACTCGCCATCTTCAGTAAGCTTATCCCATAATACTGTAGCCACAGAAGCCTGTATAAGATCTTCATCATTTGGGGTATCATCTCTAAAGAGAGAATCAAAATGATCTTTAATGAAATTAGTATGGACATTGCCCGCTTGAAACTCGGGGTGATTCGCAAGGTCGAGGAGGAAGTTGACATTGGTTTCTAAACCCACAATCTAAAAAAAACACTTTTCTAAATCAACTAGCACTGATATATGAAAAAAAATATTTTTCTGACATTGTCGTACCTATAATAGGTCAATAGTAGACCCCAAAATATAGTTTTTTTTTTATTATATCAATTAGGGAAGTAATTAAATCTGAATTCAATTATTAAGTTGTTAATGTTTTATGCATAGCGTGTGAAAGTAGCGTACCTCAATTTAAATTCAAGATGGTGTTTAGCGGGTTAGGGACATAAATCAAACCTCGGTTTTTAAAAATTGGCCGACGTTTCGACGATTTATTTGTCGTCTTCTTCAAGGCTATTTCCTTAAAATTAGAGGCTCACGTAAACAATACAACCAACATAATTAGACTTCTCCATAGAATACAAATTTTTATTACCACTGCAATACATTAAAAAACAAGGTGGCAAACAAGTAAAAGAACAAAGGACAGTGGCGGCTATTCCGGTGAAGTAGGTGAAGTGTTACTTCACCAAGAAAAATAAACGCAAACATCTAACTAACTATATTTATTATATATCTTTTAAAATTTTAGTTTTTACATACATTTATTCACCTAATTGGTAAAAAATAAAGCGTACATCTCGAATAAATATTTTACTTGACCGTTAGCGGCATGTCTTTTTAAAACTTTCAATCGAACTTTATTATAACAACTATAACAGTGGCGAGAACCGCTTTGACTTTGCTGGAGGTGCTATGTTTAGTTTACGATTTTCCTACTATGTTGCCATGACAACGCGTATCCGATGACGTCGAGCCCAGCGCCATACAACGCTCTGGGTAAATTGCAGGCGCAGTACACTACACCCACGTGTCGTTCAGTTTGCGGTGGTTGTTTACTTTTGTTTTCGCGGATTTCGCTGCAACCGGTGAGTTCCTTTGCAGTTAACTTGACTGTTTTGTGTTATATTTATTTATGGTGTTCTTACAACTTCAAATTCGAAGTTAGTAATTGTAATTGTTCAACACTGGAATAAATTAAAAGACGTATTTGAATTTATTACAAACTGGGACAAATCTGATGAAAAATCAATCCGCCTTGCGAAAGGATTTTTAGGTGAGATGAACGATTTTGAATTCACGTTTCCGGCATTAGTGTTTAATGACATTTTCTCAATCACGGACATACTATTTAACGTTCTTCAAAAAAAATCGCTTGACATTCATTTTTGCATATCCAATATAAAACGCTGTCGTGAGGCGCTCTGTAAAAAAAGAAATGAACATTTTTTTAATACCATGTTTCATAAAACAAATTCTATTACAGAAATAAATCATTACAGACGTGAGCTTGCTAAGCTTTCACCTGAAGAAAATAGGTCAAAGTATAGAACCCTTTTTTATGAAATATTGGATCATATTTTAATGGAAATGACACTAAGATTTCAAGACCGTGAAAAACTTACATTTTCATGATTGGCAGGTTCTGCTAAATTTTCCGAATATAGTTTAAATTTTCCGACTGGCCCGTTTGAAAATTTGTTACAGTTATATGGGGAAATATTTTCAAAAAGTCAACGACTTAAAAATCAGCTTGGTCTTGTTTTTGCCAATAAGAGTAGGTAATTGGAATATATCGCTGCAAGAGCAAGTGAAAAAAATTAATTAAAATAAATATATTTTTACCAAAGCATATAAATTGTTTTCCCTTATTTTAACAATACCGTCGACAAGTGCTTCAGTGGAAAGAAGTTTTTCTTGCTTCAAATGTGTAAAAACTTATTTAAGAAATACAATACCTCATGAAAGACTTACTTCTCTTGGCAATATTTCAATTCAAAAGAAATTTCTGGAGGAGATTAGGGCAACTCATCCATTTTATGAGGATGTTAGAAATAAATTTGCTGCTATGAAGGATAGGAGAATTGATTTAGTATACAAAATTTAGGTTAGTCGTAAAAAAATATTCTACCCCGTCCACATACAAAAAAATTCTGGAAAAAAAATTATTGCGATATTTTCTTGCTTCATTTGCACTTCACTTATTTTTTCACCCGCGAGCAGCCACTGACAAAGGATATGTAGCTTTAAAAACAATCAGAAAGGATTATTCAGAAAAGCAAAAAAAAATGCAAGTAAACAACTCTGGAACCCACTGCAGCAAAACGACAACTGTTCGTTGCAGATTTTTTACTAATTACTTATAAATGATGTTCTTTTTAATAAGAATTAAGAAGGCTTCCACTCAAAACATAAGTCTTGCCTAATAAAGATTTCACCATTAATAGTAAATTGCACGTTTCAGGCAATAAACAATTTCTAGTTTCGTTTCAATTGAATTTAATTAGTGTTAGTGATGTTGCAAGTGATGGATGACAAATAGGCAGTAGGTGAACCGATCGACATTCAGTGTTGTCAGTTTTAGTTAAGTGCGTTTATTTTTATTTTAAAAATTTCGTTAACATTGTACAAAATGTACCAGAAATATTAAAAATGTACGCTTGTACAAACGCTATAAAAATATAACAGATTTGTACAATTATACCAGCTCTGGCAACGCTGCCACCACTTGTTAAACTATACATGGCCTTCGTGATTAATTTGAAAATATTTCAGTAGTTGGCGTTGCCACTCGAAGAGTAATTGGCTGCGTTTAATCCGAGACACTATAATCGACACATTTTCGACATATTTTTGAAACACATTTTTTTTATTTTTTTTTTTATTATTGCAAATGTTTCGACACATTTGCTAATAATTGTCGATACACGGTGTATGTCCCTTTACAGACACAATCAGTTCGGACTTGCCTCTGTAGCCCATTTTGCATTTTAATAATTATGCCGGTAATGATGACAATATAGCAATTTCTTTTTTTACTTCCCTCGTAAGAGATTTTTCAGGCTCCCTAAATGCCAAATAACATGTTTTCTCAATTCCGTCGATCTGCCTGTCTATCTGTTCGCGGCATAGCTAAAAAACAACTTACACTCGATTTAAATTTTGGTCAAAAATTAAGGGTCAGATGGAGATGATCTGATAACATTTTAGTAAAAATTATTATTAAAAAACTACTTATCCAATTTATCTCAAATTTTGCGCAAACATTAAGTATATATATCCTAAAAATCAGATAAAAAATGGATTGATTTCAAATTGTCTCTCTCCCCTCTCAGATTTTACATATCTTTAGCGTCTCTAGATGCGAAAAAATTTGTTTTATCAATTCCATCGGTCGTCTGTCGCTCTGTCTGTCTGTCCGTCAGTTCGCGACATAGCTTAAAGACTATAAAAAATTAAGGGTCATATGGGAATGATCTGGTAATATTTTAGTAAAAATCCAACATGGCGAAACAAAATGGCGACTTAGCGAAATGTTAAAAAAACTATTATTAAAAACTACTCATCCAATTTATCTTAAATTTTGCACAAACATCAAAGTATTATGTTAGAATCAACCGGTAAAATTTTGGTACGAATCCAAGATGGCGGAAAAAAGTGGCGGCTTAATAAAATATTTAAAAATTCGCCCTGAAAAAACTACTTAATGGATTGACAAAAATCCATGAATCCATGAATCCAAGGTAATACTTATTAAATTAATTTCAATTTTTTGAAAGAATTAATTGTGCAAGAATTAAGTGTGACTTAGAGATAAACTGGTTAAGTTGTGGTACTAATTTAAGAAGACAAAGTACTGTTGTTACCGATTTTTTTTAATATCTATTTTAACCTTTAATACAACTTTTTAGATGCCGTTAACCTAATTATTGCTTTATGTTTTAGGTGTTTGATAATAATTTCGGTTATTTTAGGAATTAGTTTGAAAAAAATGCAATTTATATTTTAGGTTAAATATTATACTTTTTATTAAAATGCCAACAGATGGCAGGCCCGCAAAGATTCTGAAGCTACGATAAAACACTAGACACAGAAATAACTTTCATCCAGGTTTTTGCTTTATAAGTCAAAAATACCCAGAGTAAAGTAAGGTTATATTAAATGAAAATATGTGGTATTTGAAAATTGTATTAAAAAAAAATAGAAACATTTTTCATTAATTGTCAAAACACTGAAAGAAACTTTTAGTACCAACTAGTTAGAAACACTTGTATTTTTTCCTTATAATTGTATGCGTTTCGAAAACGTTTCAAAACTGGTAACCAATAGTTCCCATTTTAAAGCAGGAAACATAAACAAAAGTTATGGAAACATTACCAATTGTGACCTAAAATGCTACTTGGGTTGAATCGATTGGATATTGAATATAATTTTACCTTCACCTCACTTAACTTACATTATATTCTAACAGTTTCGATGTGAGTTTACTTAATGCTTCCGGTCTGTCTTGACCCCAAACAACCAATTTTGCTATCATAGGGTCATAATGTACTGAAACTTCATCTCCTTGTCTGACTCCTAAAAATATATATATATGAATTGTTTTTAATTTTTATAGGGTAAACCATCCCTCAGAGTTATGAATATGAATCAACTTAAACTCTCTTTAAATAGGAATAAAAAGCAACACAAACTGACCTGTTTCCACTCGAACATCATCCGCAGGAGCCGGTGTACTTAAGTACTCCAAAGGTCCTGCCCCTGGCAAAAATCCTCCACGAGGATCCTCGGCATATATCCGGGCCTCAAATGAGTGACCTTTGAGAATAATATCTTCTTGTCTAACCGACAACTCTTCACCGGAAGCAATTTTTATTTGCCATTCCACCAAGTCAGTGCCTGAAATGAGTAGCAAAATATTGATACTATTCCAAAACCAAATCCAATTTTCTCTAAAGCTGATTTTTCAATATTTCAGTAAGTGTAAGTATTTTCATGACGTCAGAAACCGTAATGCTTTGGCATGTTCAAGAAAAAAAATAACCTCACATTGATTTTACTACACTATTGTGCAATTGAAGTGGAATTTTTTAAAATTTAACATAAATTTAAATGGCTATACCTTGAAAAACAAAATGATTTGTTTACAAACGGTTTTTTGCGTTTTGTAGATCTATGTTTTGTTAACATTTTTGAGGTATGCGTGTTTTAAGAGTTGCTTTGGTCTGGTATATACGAGGGATAAGGCAAAAGTAGTTTTTTTTACATGAACTTTGTCAAGAGCGAAAATTTGCAAATCTGAAATTATTTTGATTTTATACCGGGTGTCAATGAATCTATTAGACAGGCCATAACTTTTAAGTTATTTGATGTATCAAAACGAAATTTTGTATAGGTAAATGGTACACAGAGAGGAGAGTTTTCGCGTATTTTTCAGTTTCGATTTTTTAAACGTAACACTTTTTATATTTATAAATTTTTGGATTTCTGAAACAATTCTGAACCAGAATGCGACATTTTAAAAACTATTTATGCCTACTTGATTTTTATAGCTATTTTTAAAATTGCATCTAGGTGGCCATGACCAGATGCAAATTAATTTAAGGACCTGAAATGATGACAGAATAATACAGTCGCTAAGTTTTAGTGATTAGTCTGATGGCTAGGAACAAGAAAAGTTGATAAAATCAAATTTTTGTGTCTAAGTAATTTTTTTCAAATGGCGATCCTTTTTAGACAAGCAATTTTTGAAAAGAGGATTTTTTTGCGAATCTAACGTGTCTAACTTCTTTGCGATTGGATTAGAAATAAGCTCAAATATTAAATGTTACTATGAAAAATACTCGATAATCAATTATTTATGCTAGATATTAAGTAAGATTTTTAATTGTGACAGTTGGTTGATCAAAATTACTTACGTTGGATCTATCTATGCTTCACGTCACGTAAAGTCTACCCAGTCTATCTCTATTGATGAAAAGAATGCACGCCTATGGGCCTAACGCTCGGAACAGCATTTTTTATACAGTTTTCTGCTGCCCCTCTTCAGATATCGTCAACAAATTTAGGCGTGCAAATCTGTATATTTGGCTAACAAATAGTTCAGAGTATTAAACAAAAATATCCGTGTTTCTTTAGTATTTTTCTAGCTGATTCATGACTTAAACCCAGTTCGTGATTAATTTTTTTTAAAGAAACAGTTTTATCAACTTCAACCATAGCAAGAACGTTAATCTCCATTTCTTCATTTATAATAAATCTGCCTTCCGCCACTTGATTTGGAAAATACTGATCTCTGAGCATACAACTCAGCAGCATTTCGTGAATTTGTATGACATTTTCCAAATACTAATAAAATATAGAATTTTTCACTTTGAGTTGTCATTATCTTGACTTTTGAAAACAAAAATAATACTGAAAATCAAGAAAAATAAGGAAATCCTATGTCTACTCAGAAAGAATAGATAAGTGTCACTGTCAAAACAAAAAATCCTACTTAATATCCAGCATGGCTATCCATGGCACACTTGATAAAAGTAAACAATTGATTATCGAGTATTTTTCTTAGCAATATTTAATTTTTGAGCTTATTTTTAATCCAATCGCAAAAAAGTTAGTACCGTTAGATTCGCAAAAAAAAATCATCTTTTCAAAAAGTGCTTCTCTAAAAAGGGTCGCCATTTCAAAAAAAAAAATAGTTAGACAGAAAAATTTGATTTTATCAACTTCTCTTTTTCCTAGCTGTCAGACTAATCACTAAAACTTAGCGATTGTATTATTCTGTCATCATTTCAGGTCCTTGGAGTAATTTGCGTCCGGTCATAGCCACCTAGATGCATTTTAAAAATGGCTATAAAAAAATCAAGGAGGCGTAAAATTTTTTTAAAATGTCACATTCTGATTAAGAATTGTGTCAGGAATCCAAAAATGCAAAAATATACAGAGTGTTCCATTTAAAATTCGAAACTGAAGTCATTTCCGGTGGAAAGTGAAAAATATGCGAAAGCTCTCCCCTTTATGTACCATTTGCCTATACCAAACTTCGTTTTGATATATCAAATACTTTAAAAGTTATGGCCTGACTAATAGATTCGTTGACACCCGGTATATATGTACAGGGTGGTCCACTTAAGATGCTCCTATACTTTATCTCAATAAATAAGACACTGAGAAAAAAAAGTTAAATACAAAAAGTATTTGACCCTAAGTATATTTTTTATTTATAATATTTTTATGTATACAGGGTGTTCCACTGTGCCAGGACAGTAACCAACTTTTTTCTTTTTAATGAAATGGTATGAATATTTTTAGAAATTCTAATTCTACGCCTAATTTTGAGTATTTTTTGCATCATAGCATACGAAATTTTGAGTAGTTTTTGAGAAAAATTAGCTTTTCTAATTTTTTTTCGGAAAAACAGATTTTTGAAAAAATGTGATTTTTTCACACCTGAAGACTAAAATTGTGAATTTTGGTTATGGATCCATGGGAGTGGTTAATATTAAAAAAATGTTTTTGTAACTAAAAAAACTTAATTTTTTTAAATGGAACACCCTGTATTTAGCACTTTTATTGTGTTTAGCATTTAATTCTGCATCATTCCGTATATATAGTTTATATTCCAAAAATTAGTAGTTTAGGAGTTATGACCAATTTTCTATAATAATTCAGGTATTTTTGTTAAAAATCTAACTAAACCTAAATAATATCCTATTCTAAGTTTTTTTTAACATTATAATTAAATTTAACATTAAGTCAACAAGTAATGCAAGAAAGAAAGTAACTAATTACTTATTACAAAACATTTTCGACATAACCCCCGTCTTTGGCAATACAAGTAGTATAATATTACGGTTACGGTTCTAATTTTCGCAATAATAGCATTTCTAAACGCGTCTTAATTAATTACAAGATATCCATGGAAAAACAAAACTAGTAAAATTGTTGCCTGGACACCAATAAATACACAGTTTTTATTTGACATTTAGTTGCCTCTAACTCTGTTTAAAGGAAAAATGGCTTTATACAGTGTCCAAGAGCGTTTAAATCTTCGTAAATGTTACATAAGAAATAATAAGAGTCCAGCATTAGCCCTGCGGGAGTATCGGTTGTTGTATCCTGCAAGACGGGTACCCACGAAACATATTTTTTCACGAATTGTTCGTGATCTTGAACGTGGAGTGGTAATCAATAAACAAAAAGGGCGCCCAAAAATTGTCCTAACACAAGAAAACCAACCGTTCAAATTTTTACTAGTTTATGAATTATCCCAACAGGACTTTCAAATAAGGCCTTTTTATTGTTCTCTCATGATGGACAAACATTTTGAAACTGACATTTTTAAAAATATTTTATTTACCGATGCAATACGGCATGCATGTTAAACAAAAAAATACTCATTACTGGTGTAACTCAAATGAACATCGTGTAAAAGAAATGAAAAAACAGGGTCGGAGAAGTGTTGTGTGATGTGGTATTATCCGTGATCGACTAATAGGTCCAGTATTATATAACTTTGTTCTGAATGGTGAGAGGTATTTAAATTTAATTGACAATCTGCCGAACGATATTACAGAAGAGCTTGTTTATCAAAAAGATAGTGCTCCATATCACACTGTAGTGCCTGTTATAAATTGTTTGAATCAACGGTTTCCATTTTGGATTGGTCGGTACGGGACCATAGATTGGCCAGCAAGGAGCCCCGACTTAACACCCCTGGATTTTTTATGGGGCAACCTAAAAAACGAGGTGTATAAAAATAGGTGTAATACTGTTCAAAATTTAAAAAGAAGAATTAGGCAAGAAGTAGAAAGACTTAATGCAACAGACGCGGTTACTTGTATTGCCAAAGACGGGGGTTATGTCGAAAATGTTTTGTAATAAGTAATTAGTTACTTTCTTTCTTGCATTACTTGTTGATTTAATGTTAAATTTAATCATAATGTTAAAAAAAAACTTAGAATAGGATATTATTTAGGTTTAGTTAGATTTTAGAAACAAAAATATTGGTCATAACTTCTAAACTAGTATTTTTTAGAATATAAACTATATATATGGAATGATGCAGAATTAAATCCTAAAAACAATAAAAGTGCTAAATACAGGGTGTTCCGTTTAAAAAAATTAAGTTTTTTAGTTACAAAAACATTTTTTTATGGTCATTTGTGACCACCCTGTATAATGGATTTTCGCTCCTGATAGGTCAGAGTATTAAATATTAACCGCTCCCATGGATCCATAACCATAATTCACAATTTTAGTCTTCAGGTGTGAAAAAATCACATTTTTCCAAAAACCTGTTTTTCCGAAAAAAATTAGAAAAGTTCATTTTTCTCAAAAACTACTCAAAATCAAGCGTAGAATTAGAATTTCTAAAAATATTCATATCATTTCATTAAAAAGAAAAAAGTTGGTTACTGTCCTGGCACAATGGAACACCCTGTATACATAAAAATATTATAAATAAAAAATATACTTAGGGTCAAATACTTTTTGTATTTAGCTTTTTCTCTCAGTCTTATTTATTGAGATAAGGTATAGGAGCATCTTAAGTGGACCACCCTGTACTTAATAAATGGGTTCTTAGGAAAAAGCTAATTTATCGAAATTTTGATATCTGAATAGTTTCTTTTTTAATTTTTTCATATAACACGCATTTTTCAACATTTTTCTCTCTGAATTAAAAACTCTTATTAAAAAGACTATTCTTTAGGTCGTTTTGGCTTCTCCAAGGATGTTTCGAAAAAACTAAATACAATTTTATATAAATATATAATATATTAACACCTTCATACAAAGTGGAGCACAACTTACACGCCAGTCTCTAACTACTGAACGATACTCTCTTTTTAACTAAACTTTAATTAACTCTCTGAAATTACACTTTTATTCTGAATTTTGCAAATTGAATTTTTACTATTATTAAAAACTTTAAATTTAATGCAAATATTAACCATACGCAGAATAATTTTTAATATTTTATTAAACTCAGTTATGTTAATGCATAAATTTTTTTAAGTTTAAAATTTTAGGGAATTTTTTAATTATTTATGTTATTTATCACTAGTTTTTCGATACCGTTTGTATAAAAAATATATAAATAACATAGACTTTATACAGGCTGTTGCAAACTCGATGCTCATGCTCACTGGAATCTCGCAGAAAAGTAAGAGGTAAAAAAAGTTTTAACAGAGACAAAGTTTTTCCATTGTAAACATACTTTTATTGAGGAATTCAAATATACAATAAAATACAGTGTAATCCATTTAACAAAATGTAGCTTTAATATGCCAAGTATTTTTGACGCGCCCTGTATACCTAAGAATAACTTAGAATGTAGCTCTATCTGATCTGCATATATCCTGCAAGGTTCATTTAAAAAGAAAGTAACGTTCAGTAGTTGGACCTCTTTGTACGAAGACTTACAACTAAAAAAGAGACCATACACAGTTAAGTATAACTTTAATTAAAAAGTGCACTTCGATTGACCCCTCTTTAACTTTTTTAACTGGGACTAAGAGACAAATGTTTAATACAAAAGTTGTAGGGTAGTTTTATACAAGTAATAATAATGTATACGGGATGATGAAGAAAAACATCCCGTATTTTGGAAGCTTATTCGATAGACCTCGTCTTGCTGATTACGAAAATCTTATCCTAATGATAGCTTGATTACCTTGAACCGAGCAACAAAGGTTTTCTTATGCTTTTTATTGTTTTTTTTACTCTAAATGTTCAGTTTTTAAAATTTTTATTTATGCAACACACTCCTGAATATTTATACTAAAATACAATTAATTAGATAATCCTTTCATTATACCTGTAACCATTTCTGTTATTGGATGCTCCACTTGTAATCTTGTATTCATTTCCATGAAATGGAAATTAAGAGTTTTCCTATCGAGGATAAATTCCACAGTGCCTGCTCCCACGTATCCCACTGCCTTTGCAGCCCTGACTGCTGCTGTTCCTAATTCTCTCCTCAAATCCCATGATAAACCGGGCTAAAATAGAACACGAAGTCGACGTTAAAATAGGTCTTACAGGTTTATATCAGAGATTACCTGAGCAGTATGGCAAGGAACATAATACTGGGACGAAAAAGTCCTTGTAGGTCATCAAGCTTTGTACGTTAAACATTTCTGAAGTTCTGGTATGTTTTGAGAAATTAAATTAAACTTTTATTAATGATTTAGTGCAAAAATTTTAACACGCAAGGTCAGTGGTAAATAAAAAGATAAATGTCACAAATTCTGTTCGAAATGAAGTGGTTAAACGAGCAGTTAGCACGAAAATTTAAACGTTTGTAACAGGGTTATAGAGCAGTTATTTATTATATTTAAAATTATTTATTTTATTTTACATTACTGAACTAAAATATGAAAAGTAAAATCAAAGGCACGCTGTAGGCTTCTTCGTAAATCATAAATTACAATGGTATCAAATATAATTGTTAGTATAAATTCATTAAACATCTTATCTCACCAATTCAGCGTCCACTTATAACTTCAACAACAGCAAACTGCAACAACGATGGTATCTTCTTCTTTGTATATAATATATTTATTTTAACTGGCAGGTGGGTTATTTAAATAAAAGATTTGGCTTTTAAAAACAATTTAAAGAACTATTAACAAAAGTAAAAGAAATGAACTACTGTACAAAAATAATACTTAAAACTAATAACAAAAATTTAAATCTAGAAAATGATGGAATTTACGTAAAATCCCCAAAAGAAAACAAAAAATCTTTAAATAAACCATAAATTTAACTCTTGAAAATATAAGTTACTCCTTTCCGACGTTTCGCCTTCGATTGCACGAGGCATCTTCAGGGATCTTCACTTCACGAGATCGGAACACTGAATGAGCTCAGCGCGAAGGGGCCAAATGACACGAGGTCCCACCAGTGGTGGTGGTAGACCCTGTGGGCCCGCCGCTCCTCCAAGGGGTCGTAGTCCACCAGCCTTCTTCTGGGCGTTCCTGACGTACCATGGTGCGTCGACTGCCGTTCTCAGATACTTGTTTTCTGTTGATGCTAACTTGTTTATGTAGGTGGGCACTGCATACGCCCACGTTACTGCTCCGTATGTCAGTTATGATCTTGCGATCATCTTTATCATTGTCGGCTTTGTTCGAAGAGCCATAGGGCTCTTTCGGTTCGTAAGAGGGTATTCCATGTTCCATGTTACCCCCTTATCCATAGTCAGCCCTAGATAACTGACCGTGTTTGTCCACGGTATGTCTGTTCCTTCTATGTTTATAGCTACTGGGGGCGTCATCCTCCTCTTTTGGAAGAGGATGGCCTGGTTTTCCTGTGAGTTTATTTTGATCTTCCAAGTGATACACCAGTCACTTATCAGATCTATCTCTTCCTGCAATCTCCTGCATATTATTCCTGGATGTCTATGCTTGGCCGCTATAGCACTGTCATCAGCGTATAGGGTTAGAGAAGTGGTGTGTGTCTTTAGGATGTCATGTGTATACACGTTATATAAGTGCGGTCCTAACACAGATCCTTGGGGCACACCCGCTTCTAGTCTCCTTTGTGTCGATCTCGAGTTTTTAACCCTGACACTTGCCGTTCTATCTTTAAGATAGTGGGCTATTAGTTTGCAAGTTTTAGTTGCAAATCCAGCATCTTGCATTTTGCATACAAGTCCCTTATGCCGTACTCTATCGAAAGCTCTGGCTACGTCTAGGAAGACCATGCCAGTAGCCTCTTTTAGGTTAAAACCGCTGGTGACAGTTTCAACCATTCTTAGGGCTTGTAGTTCAGTAGAATGACCGCTTCTGAAGCCAAATTGTTCATTTGGGATTATGTCTAGGGCTGCTGTTTCATCTTTGATCCTGGTGATCAAGATTCTTTCAGTGATTTTGCTAAGTGCGGACAGCAGGCTTATAGGTCTGTAGTTTTGGGAGAAAGTTCGGTCTTTCCCTGTTTTACCAATCGTTAGTACTTCCGCACGCTTCCACCTGTTGGGGAAGTGGTCCAGTCTCATAACCGCGTTTGTTATGCTGGTTAGTGCAGCAATTCCTTTTCTAGGAAGTTGCTTTAACATCTTATTGGTAATTTCGTCTTTGCCTGGAGCTTTTCGCTTCTTCAGACATTTATGATCCCTTCAATCTACTGAGGAGTAGCCGGATGCTCTACCGTAGCAGGAGTTTCTGTGTCACTTAGTCTTCTGCAGCCATTAATTATTTCAACTTCATGTTGATCATCTTCTAGCGGATGGCGGTTTAAACGGAACTCATGCTCGAGAGTATCCGCCAAGGCTTCAGCCTTTTCTTGGTCTGTGTAAGCCATACCTCCTACTATGCATCTGTCATGCAGTTTCATCTCTGGTGTCTAGTTCACGGAGTTTGTTACTCCACATTCTGTCTCTATGCTCCCTCAGTGCATCTCTTAACCTAGTTGAGTGCCGGTTTAGGGCTATTCGGTCCTGCTCAAGGTGCCTCCGTCCGCTTGAGTCGTCTGTTCTCTCTGATGAGAATTCTCAGATCGTGAGGTATATCGATCCCAGGCTGTGAGTAAGATACTAAATGGTGTTGTGACTATTACTGTGCTTTCGTGGAAAGCTTCCAGTATTTTTGTCTCAAGAGTCTCTACGGCTCTTTCTAGTTCCTGGGAATCATTAATGGCTGCGATTTCGATTATGTCTTGTCTTTTTGTTGATAAGTCCGCCAGTTTGCCTGCTTCCTTATTGTGGTTTCCTGTGCCCTATCATCATTACCCAGAAATAGCTCGATCGGATTATGATCCGACGTCCATTCTTCTAAGGGTTCGATTTCAAAGTCGTGGATAATGTTCTTTAGGATTGCTATATCTAGCACCTGAGGAGTGCCTTGGTTTCTTGCAGAAACGTTGACCTGTCTGGTCCTATGTACCCCCTTGGGCTTCAGTGAAGTCCAGGAGTCTTTGACCGTTCCTGTCTTGCGTAGTACTGTTAAACTACGGATGTTTGCAGTTCAGATCACCTATGATGATGGTAGGTGTAGGTGTCTACCCCTTAGCAAATCGTCTATGTCTTCCTGTAATAGGTCCCCTCTAGGGGGCCTATACGCAGAGGAGATTTTAATCTTCCCTGTGGTGGTGGGAACTTCGATTGTTACGACTTCTATGCCTACGTCATCAATCCCAATGTATGCGTGTGGGAGTGTCCTCTTCACGAGGAGTGCTACGCCACCGCCATTGTTTACGATTCTGTCGTATCTACAGGTTTCGTATCCTGGGATAGAGAACCTTTCTGCCCTGTTTATTCTCGTCTCCTGTAGTGCCAGAATATCAGGTGTCCTTTCAGAGATTAGCTGTATTATCTCTATTTTTCTCTGTCTAATGCCGTTTAGATTCCACGACAATATCTTTAGAGTGTTTGGTATTACGAGATTATTTTCCGCCATTTTTGGGTTTTACGGCCTCTATAATCATCTTCTGGGTTTCTTTCATTAAGGAGTCTGCCATTTCTTTCATGGCTTTTTGAAACTGATCCATTGTCAGTTCTCCTGAAGAAGTACTGGCAGCTGCAGGCTGCCGCACTTCTTTGGGTGGTACATGAGCTCGGAGAGACCCAGGTCGGCTATTTATAGTCGACCAGTGTTTACCGAAGCGTGACTCGGTGTGACTATCGGTTTCCACGTAACATGTAAGCTGAAGCCCGTATCTCTATTAAAATTGTTAGGATGCTTATAAATTTCAATAGACTTTCTAATTTTGCGTTTATAGAATCCCGAAAGAACGATGCAAGAACTTTGGTTTCTTTTACATTTATGACATACCCAGTAGAATGTTGGTGTTCAGATACAGCAGATTGTACAATTTGTTTTTTTCTGATACATTGTTAATGTTCCTTAAGTCTAGTCGATATGGATCGTCCAGTTTGTCCAATATAGATATCACCACAGGAACAAGGAATTGCATATACTCCTTCCGTTTTAAAAGGAATAATGTCCTTTGGCGATCGCAAACATTGTCCAATTTTCTTTTGTGTGTTGAACATTGTACATATGTTGGACCGGCGAAGTAACCTTGCAATCTTGTCTGTGGTTCCGTGTATAAATGGAAGGACTACATTTCCTATCAATAGTCCCTTATTAGTATCATTTCGTGGAGTAGGATTATTATGTTTTCTAATTGATCGTCTAATATCATCAGTGCAATATCCATTCCCTATTAAAGCTTGAATCAGTTTCTCTGTTTCAGATTGTAAAGAATTTTGGTCACAAATCGCGAGGGCTCTGTAAACAATGATGGGAATTTACATTTAAATACCTGTTTGTATGTGTTGCATTTCTATATACAGAGTGTCCTAAGGAACCATTCCCTTTCCTTTGTACAAGAACATCTAGAAAGGGAATCGTGCCTTCTGATTCAATCTCCACTGTGAATTTTATATTATCATGTTGTTGATTCAGATGATCAAGAGGACTTTCTCCTCAAAAGCTTCCATGAAAATGTTGGCTACCACTGGGGACAGCGGAGATCTCATGGTTGCTCCTGAGGTTTGCTCATAGAAAGTTCCTTGAAAGACAAAATACGTTGATGTAAGACAAGACAATTAGATCTCAATACTATTATGGTGAAATAAGTCTGATATAGAAAATTAATCATTTATAGGCATATTCGTATATAGCGATTCTACATAGAAACTGACTAAGATATCTTTGGGATCTAATTGGATTGATTTTGTGTGGTACATTAACCTTGTGTATTTTAGGTACTCCGTAGAACCACCGGATCCTTGAGCTGCTTGGCCTTAACATCTTCTTCTCCTCTGCTGTTAGGTTGGATGCGTTTATAGGTTGGTTATTCGTCTTTCAATTTTGTTGGTCGAGTCTTCTTGGATCACTCTGTAGATGTTGTCGTCTAAAAGTTGTTGCATTTTCTTCATCTAATCTGTTTTGTCCATCACAACAGTGGCATTTCCCTTCTCTACTGGAAGGACCAAAATGTCTGTATAATTGCGCCAGCTTCTTCTGCTGGAAGTCTTCTAATTGTCGCTTCAACGGATGACACTATGTCTTCTACGGGTATGTCCTTTAGTGTAACGACGAAGTTTTGACCTTTACAGAGGACGGATTTTTCTACTTCAGTAAGGATTTTGAAAGATACATTTATAACGGTGTCCTGTGGCGGGTTTAGTGGTATTTGGCTGTCCAGCAGTCCTTCGAACTTTTTCTGTTGCTTAATGGTCATTGCTTGATGCATTCTTTCTGCTTGCGCGTTGGTAATGTCATAGAGAGTTCTGAATGTTTCATATTCAAGTATAAAAGCTAATTTTAAATGAATATTTAATCACTTATGAGCGTTTATATCCAAATCACCTCGAGTAGCTTTTATCCTCTCTTTTACCAATGCCACACTGGCTCGTTTGTAGATGTTTCTTGCACTTTTTAATGTTATGTGGTGTTTCCTCTGTAGCAATTTCGGTATTACGTCTTCATTTAATTAAAGTAACTTCTTCTTGTTGTTCCTGAGATAGCCAAAAGTTGTGGAATCCTTCTTGATTTCCTCCCCATAGGGGTTATCTAACATAGAACGAAAGCTTTCGCGGCTGTGATCAATTAAGAAATCATGATTTCTTAATTGATCATTATTCAATTAATATTAGATTTAACTTAAATGAAAGCTTCTTACGCCACAAGTTCATATGGGACCATGAACTCTCGAAAGGGAGGCATAGACGATAACCCTTGAGAAGGTTTGTCCATACGTAAATTTGTCTACACAATCGAACAGATAGCGTTTAAGATAAATGATATTTATTATTTCGTTTAGATTTTATAAACTCTCAAAATTAATATTAGATAGCTTTACTTTAACGACTTCTTTGAAATACTCATGTTTAGCATTTGTCACGAGAAAAAATAAATTAAGAATTTATATACTCTGTTCTATTAGTATAGTCTATTCCGTTACACGTTAAGTTAAAGACGAGGCAACTGTAATTTGTGTCAGGTCGCGTACAACTCTACGGAAAATCTCAATGCGGAAAAAAAGTATCCATCGAAAGTTTAAGATCTCAGTGAAGGTGACAGTCCGAGGTTTACAATTTTGCTGTAGTCTGTTTCAGAAATGTAAAGAGTAATAAAATCTCATTAGGAAGGACTACAGGGTGACCCACCAATAACACTGGCCGACAAGATTTTTCTAACACAGGCCAGCTCATTATTTTCACAATACCTCCTTTATATTAGCAGGTAAACAATTTTATTGTGGGGCTGCTAAAATGGGTCCATTTTACAAGGGAAAAATTACCTAGACTGGGTTGTTTACAACATTAGACATAAAATAAACGTTAAACATCACTTTCTGTTGAGTTTCGAATTAAGTGTATCGATAAGCAAGTGTATGTGAAGACGAGAATGTCGAGTCAAACGCAACGAAGTTTTATTATATTTGTGGAGAAATTCTGGTGAAATCACAAGCCGGGCCATTTTCCGAAAATGTAAAAAAGCCTACTTTAAATATTTTGTGTTAATTGGGGATCAAGATAAGCGGTGGGCTTCCCATGTATGCTGTGTTAGTTGTACTATATCATTGGTGCAGTGGATGAAGGGAAAGAGAAAAAGTATGCCTTTTGCAGTTCCAATGGGATGGCGAGAACACACAATCGTTCTGACGATTGTTATTTTTGCCTGACAAAGATTGAAGGTTGTTCCAAAAAGGGAAAGAACAATATAAAATTAAATTGGCAAGCTATTGATTTGGGAGATAATGGAGATACCGCATCAACAGTGCACCGATCCCACTTTTACCACAGGTCCCAGTTCCGAAGAGCCACATTTGGTTGTTCAAAGTGAATTAAATGATTTAGTACTTGATTTGGGGTTATCCAAGCAACAGTCAGAACTTCTGGGTTCCCGTCTTAAGGAATGGAACCTTTTGGCCAAACAAACAAAAATTACGAATTTCAGAAAAAGAAATGCTATGTTTTCTGAATTCTACAGTATGGAAAATTCGTTGTGCGCGTGTACTGATATAGACAGTTTAATGCAGGAACTTGATATTGAACATTGTCCCCGTGAGTGGCGCTTATTCATAGACTCATCTAAATATAGCTTAAAAGCTGTGTTATGGCATAATGGAAATTTAAAACCCTCTATACCAGTTGCCCATTCAGTTGCAATGAAAGAAAATTATGAAAATATGGGCACGATTTTGGATAAAATAAACTACAATAGGTATAAATGGCAGATATGTGGGGACTTAAAAGTTATACAAAAATATTGCTGTTTTCTTTGTTTATGGGACAGTCGTGCAATAAATCAGCATTATGTAACAAAAATTTGGCCAGAAAGAAGCGAATTTCAACCGGGATCTCAAAATGTCAAATTTATACCTCTTGTTGATCCCTAAAAGGTTCTTTTGCCTCCTCTTCACATTAAACTTGAGCTGATGAAAAACTTTGTGAAGGCTTTCAATAAAGATGATGATATGGATTTAAATACCTAAGACAAGTCTTTCCTTAGTTAAGTGATGCTAAATTAAAAGAAGGCATTTTTATTGGCCCACAAATCAGAAAATTGCTGAACGATTTCAATTTTACGGAAAAGCTTACCAGGCAGGAGTTAATGTGAACTCTTAGATGCCTATAAAGTGCTTGGTGCCAGAATGTCATTAAAAATTCACTTCCTACATTCCCATCTGTCATTTTTTCATAAAAATTTGGGAACTGTTAGTGATGAGCAGGGTGAAAGGTTTCACCAAGATATCAGAACAGTGGAAATTCGGTACCAAGGACGATGGGATCCAGCCATGATGGGTGACTACTGTTGGTTTTTGAAGAGAGAAGATAGGACACCTTGTTAACTCCCAAAACATGTAAAAGACTTGACAACATTGTAAAAATTATATACATCCTGCTTCTTCATCTGCTCGTCGGCCTGGTGACATGTAAAATTTGAGCTCATAGAAATACAGTCCTTTTAGTCAGTAAATATTGTTTTATTTAGTAAAATCGGTAAGAGAAAATACCGGTGGCAAGGTGTCACCATTTGATGTTCCATCGAGCCGGATTTAGTAAGCTTTTCGGCAGTGTTTTGTCGAAAATTAGGGACGCCAAGGCCGGCGGGAAGCAATGCACACGTAAGTCTCTATCCATCATCCATTCATCCTTTTCCTACTTAGACACGGTGTATCGCGCGCACTCCTTTTAATGTAGTTTTAGTTTGGGATCAGTCTCGCTGATTCATTAGAATAAATTTTACAGGAAAACGTGTTGATGGGTGATTTAGAATATATTGCCATTAGTCCAAATACTTTTAGATTTGCTTTAGTTGCCGTAAAACATTTTTCCATAGTATAATTTAGACATTTTAGAAGGTACTATTTGTCGGTGCGTAGTAGCTCAACATTGTTGCATTAGTCAGCTGTCTGTCACTTGCGTAACAAAAGCAGACCTTCGTAGCGTCACGTTCAGCTCATCTAGCGCGGTTGCCAGGTTGTCACTAATTTCTTTAGTTGTTTTGAATTCTAGATATCGCTGTACAGTTTTATTTAACTACATTCTGTCTTAAAATAAATCCTAAAATGGGGAGAAAAACGGCAGAGGCGGATAAAGCTGAAGAAATAAACAGATTTTTGAAAAAGCGAGACAAAGTCAAGCAACAGCTTAAAAACTTTGCCGCTTTTGTTTCCAAATTCGAAGACGAAACACAGCTGTCTGAATTAAAACTTCGAATGCAAAGAATCGAATCTCTCTTAAAAGATTTTGAGGAAACAGAAATTGAAATCGAACTTCTAGATTCGTCTAGAGTAAATAGTAAGGACAGTAATGACTTTGAGCAACAATTTTATTCTTGTTTAGCAACGGCCAAAACACATATAGATAGTTTTGATATAGTAGACCAAAGCGTAAATGTAGGAATGAACTTGCCACAATCATTTTCAGGTTTTCAACAGCAAGGTAATGCTCCAGTAAGCAGTGCGAAACTTCCTAATATAGGTTTGCCAAAATTTAGCGGGGAATATGATAAATTTCCGCAATTTTTTGAAACCTTTGAAACTTTGATTCACAATAATGCTAGTCTAGAAAACATACAGAAATTATATTACTTGTTAGATTCTCTCGAAGGAGAAGCCCGCAGGGCATTGGAATGTTTAGAAATAACTAACGCAAATTATCAGGTAGCTTTAGATTTAATAAAAAGGCGGTTTTTTAATAAGCCTATCATTATCCAGTCACATCTGAAAGCTCTATTCGACGCTCCTTGGTTGAAAGAAGAATCTCATCAGTTACTACAGGGGTTGGCCGATAATATTGAGAAACACATAAGGGCGTTAAAAACACTTGGAGAACCTGGTGATAAATGGGGCAGATTAATCATATTTTTTATGAGTAGGAAACTAGACGTAGGAAGTAAAAAAGAATGGGAGGAAAAATCGATATCAGAGTTTAAAGGGAATCCTACTTTGTGTAATTTCACAGAATTTCTAGAAAATAAAGCCAGAGTTTTAGGAACAATAGGTTTTAATAGCAGAATAAGTCTTAAAGGTACAAACCGTAGTAGCAATATGCACGCGAAAGGGGCGTATGCGATAACAGAGGATAATAATACGAAGTTGAAGTGTGAGTTTTGTAAGGGTACTCATTTCGTTTATTTTTGCGATAAAATTATTTCCCTTTCGACTGAACAACGCATTGAAAATGTTAAAAAATTACGACTGTGTTTAAATTGTCTTAGATCTAGCCACCTTGTAAAGGATTGTAGATCAAGGGGTTGTAGAAAGTGCAATGGTAGGCACAACACTATTTTACACTCAGAAAACAAACAGTCATTGGAGCGTAAGGTAGAACAAGAGCATTCGCATGCTTGCATAGATGTACCCACTTTGGGGGATGATTCGCAAGATGGAAAAATTATTGTCGCCACTTCCTGTAGTAATCCAAATAGGCCTAGTCAAATAATTTTATCTACTGCGGTAGTGGAAATTAGAAACTCGAATAATGAATTTATTCGTTGTAGGGCTCTTTTAGATAGCGGGTCACAGGTTAACTTCGTATCAGAAGACTTGTCAAAAGAATTAGGTTTAAAAATCGATAAAATAAACGTACCCATATCAGGAATTAATGAAATGCTTACCAATATAAATCGTCAGGTAACCAGTACGGTAAAATCCGCTTACAATAATTGTTCAGTGAACGTTTCCTTCTTAGTATTAAAAAACATAACGGCTAATATTCCATCATGTTCTTTTGATAAATCGCATCTCGATATACCTCCTCATTTAAAGCTAGCAGATCCTAACTTTTCGACTCCAGCACGCATTGATATTTTGTCAGGTGCAGGCATTTTTTACGATTTGTTATGCGCAGGTCAAATTAGATTAGGAAAGTGCAAACCAGTTCTTCAAAAAACCGTTTTTGGATGGGTATTGGCAGGTCCTCTGTACAGTAAACACGATCAAAATACTAATAGATTTCAATGTAACTTAAGTACTGTAAATATTCAAAATCAGTTGGAGCGATTTTGGTCTATTGAAGAATTTCCTACTAATAAAATATATTCCCGTGAAGAGTTAGAGTGTGAAAGGTACTTCGTTGAAACTTTATGCAGAGACGAGTCTGGTAGATTCTGTGTTAGTTTACCGGTAAAAGAAAACGTTAAACATTTAGGTCAATCGTTGGAACAGGCACAAAATCGGCTATTTTCTCTAGAAAAGAAGTTTGCTACAAATCCGTCGCTTAAACAAAAATATGTTAGTTTTATCGAAGAGTACGGTAGTTTAGGTCACATGACTAAAATCCCCGATAGTGAAATAGAAACTTACCGCAACGTATTTTATCTACCTCACCACGCAGTGTTAAATGACGCTAGCACGACCACTAAGTTGCGCGTAGTATTCGACGCGAGCGCAAAATCGAGCACGGGTATTTCATTAAACGACGTTTTAAAAATCGGCCCTACTATCCAGGACGAACTATTTGAAATTTTGGTCAGATTCCGTCAGCATGAAGTTGTAGTCACTGCCGACATCGCTAAGATGTATAGGCAAATAAATGTACTCCCAGAACAACGTGATTTGCAGCGGATTGTCTGGAGAAAAGACCTTAGTGTAAACGTAGAGCATTTTAGACTTAATACTGTGAGCTACGGCACAGCTAGCGCTTCTTTTATAGCAACAAGGTGTCTGAAAGAAATTGCAATTAATATTCGCGAAAAATCTCCAGAATTAAGTAAAATTATATCAAAATGTTTCTATGTAGACGATTTAATAATGGTTGTTCCTTCTGTCTCTAAGGCAATAGAATTAGGACGCTCATTGTCAAAGGTTTTAGGAGAATATGGGTTTCCACTTAGAAAGTGGTGTTCTAATAAACCTAAGGTACTTAAAGAGTTGTCTGATGACAATGACAATACTTCTGGTTATTTTATTACTGACAACGACACGAAAAAGACTCTAGGTGTTTTTTGGTGCGCAAATAGGGATACCTTAGAATATGTCATAAAAACCAGGCAATGTAATTCTGTTACAAAAAGGTTAATTTTATCTATTATATCGCAAATATTTGACCCACTTGGTTTGGTCGGACCAGTCACTATCTTAGCAAAGTTATTATTGCAGAGATTATGGCGGCTGCAATTAGGTTGGGATGAAGCCATACCGTTAGAATCGTTGACGCTGTGGAACAAGTTTTATACAGAATTAGAAACTTTGAGATATATTAAAAATTCTTGACAATGTATTATAAATGATGTAATTTATATAGAATTGCACGGATTTTGTGACGCACGTGAGAGCTCTTACGGAGCGTGCTTGTATTTGAAATCGGTAGATAGGCAGGGGAATTTCATGATTCAACTAATGTGTGCTAAATCACGCGTTGCGCCACTCAAATTTACTTCATTGCCAAAGCTTGAGCTTTGTGGTGCCTTGTTGTTAGCTCGACTCATTCATAAGGTAACAAACGCGTTGGACGTAGTTATAAATCAAACTTTTTTATGGACTGATTCTACGATAGTTCTTTGCTGGTTAGCTGAGGAACCTAGCACATGGAAGGTTTACGTTGCTAATCGTATAGCAGAAATTCAAAGTTTAACCACTATAGAACAGTGGGATCATGTCAGTTCTTCAGATAACCCGGCTGACATCATATCTCGAGGTATAAGCCCTAATCACCTTAAAGAGTCCGAACTTTGGTGGTATGGGCCAACGTGGTTGAAACAGCCACAAGAATTATGGCCTAAAGGTCAATTTAGAAAATCTAAAGATTTACCGGAAAAACGGAGACAAAAAATTACACTTTTAACTATTGTACCAGATAAATCTGTTTTTTATCTAAAAGGTTCTTTATATATGTTAACCAAATTAATAGCTTGGTGTTTAAGATTTTGTAACAATGCAAGGCTTAAAACTCAAGATAGGGTTTTAAATAAAAACTTATCAAATTTTGAGATAAATAATGCATTACTTCTTTTAATAAAAATAGCCCAGGCACAAGAATTTACTTCAGAAATAATTTCGCTTAAAAACAAAGGGTATGTATCGAAACACAGTAAACTTAAATCTCTAGACCCCTTTTATGAAAATGGATTAATTTTAGTAGGAGGGCGGTTAAAAAATTCTTCTGAACCTTAATAGTGTAAAACACCCTATCATACTACCACAAAAGCACCCCCTAACAAGACTTATAATTTGTGATCAGCATAAACGGCAGCTTCACGCTGGAACGCAAACGCTTTTAGCATCACTAAGGCAGCGTTATTGGATTATAAGCGGTAGGAGAGAGGTGCGAAGTGTTTTATTAAAATGTCGTATTTGTTTTAAAATAAATCCGCCATCTTTAAGTCAGAAAATGGGTGACTTACCTAGGGACCGTACTATTGCACAAAGGCCGTTTTATGTATGCGGCATCGACTTTGCTGGTCCGTTTAATTTAAAAGATGGCAAATTACGCAATAGGTCTATCGTTAAAGGCTATATGTGTTTGTTCGTTTGCTTCTCCACCAAGGCGGTTCACATAGAATTAGCCGGAGATCTTAGCACTGATTCGTTCCTCAATTGCCTTAAGAGATTCGTTTCTAGGCGCGGGTTATGCAAAAAAATATATTCCGATAACGCAACCAATTTCGTTGGTGCAAATAACGAGTTGAAGAAAATTAGTGAAGCTTTTGCTAGAATTCAAAACGATCAATCTATTCTAAATTATTGTCTAAAAAATGAAATCGAATGGCAGTTCATTCCAGCGCGATCACCCCATCAAGGCGGTTTGTGGGAATCTGCAATAAAATCTGCAAAGTATCGTGTATTTAAAATTATTGGAAATAGAAATCTCACCTTTGAGGATTTATCTACGATATTTGCTCAGGTTGAGGCGGTTTTGAATTCACGACCGTTAACACCGCTTTCCTCAGATCCCAATGACCTTCAAGCCTTGACCCCTGGTCATTTCCTCATTGGGGACGCCTTAAATGCATTGCCTCAGCGAGATGTGGCTGATGTACCTAGCAATCGGTTAAGCCAGTACAACCTACTGCAGCAAATTGTGCAACATGTATGGAAACGATGGTCTTCTGAGTACCTGAACGGGCTACAACAACGAAACAAGTGGCAGTATGCTTCCAAGAATCTCGAAGTCGGGAAATTGGTTGTTTTGAAGGAAGAAGTCAGCAGTCCAATGAACTGGAAATTGGGCAGAGTCTTAGCTGTACATCCAGGACCAGATGGGGCTATCCGTGTTGCCAGTGTTCGTACTGTGAATGGTGTTGTGAAACGTGCGATACAAAAGTTGTGCGTGCTCCCTACAGATGATTTTTACAAATCCGAAACTAAATGAAGCGTGAGTAATAAGTCAGTTGCGCTGTTTTCGTTATTATGTATCTACAGACAGACTATGACTATTTATCCTCAAAATAATTGTTTTTTTTGTATTGATGAGATAGTTGCTTATTATGATTATAAGTTGCTAATTTTCTTTGAAACCTACAGCTTTCAAGGCCTACGGTTATGTTAACTCCCAAAACATGTAAAAGACTTGACAACATTGTAAAAATTATATACATCCTGCTTCTTCATCTGCTCGTCGGCCTGGTGACATGTAAAATTTGAGCTCATAGAAATACAGTCCTTTTAGTCAGTAAATATTGTTTTATTTAGTAAAATCGGTAAGAGAAAATACCGGTGGCAAGGTGTCACCACACCTCATAAACAGAAAAAATAAAGTTTAATTAGTGTTTTAAATTAATATTTTTCTCGTTTGCTTTTCTCTTAGATGTATGGTATGTTTAATAGGCGAAAACTGTAAACATAGTCAATAAACAGGGTTAAGAATTTTCTCAAATCATTTTTTCTATAGGTATTAAGTATCGTAATGTTCGATATGGTTCTACAACTCTAACAAGAAAAACCTACGTGCTACATCTTTCTATTTGTCATTTTCGTATTTGGATAGGTCCATTCTATTACATTATGCTATTCTGATTTGTGTTGTTAAACTTGTAGATGAGCATCGTATCTTTCAAGAAAAGTGGGAATGAGAGTTTTTTTGCTGTGAAGTGAAAGAAAAAAATATTTGTTAGATTTGTAATAGTACAGTCGGTGTCCCAAAATTATATAATATACAATGTCACTATGATATTCATAAAACTATGTTTGAGAAGTGTACAGGCATGGTCAGAAACGAAAAGTTAAATAAATTAAAATCACGGTTGAAAGATCAGCAGCTTATGTTTACACGTCCAAAGCAAGAAAATGAATCTGCCCTTCAAGCGAGCTACGTACTGTCGGAGTTGATCGCGAAACACTCAAAACCATTTGTTGAAGGTGAATTTATAAAAGAGTGCCTTGTAAAGGCCGTGGAAATTGTAAGTCCCGGCAACGTGAAGGCATTTCAAAATATATCCTTGTCCCGGAATCCTGTCGCTGAAAGAGTTACTGAGTTGGCTGCCAACATAAGTGATCAGATAAAAACAAAATCAGACTCTTTCATTGCATTTTTTGTTGCCTGTGACGAAAGTACGGATGTGTGTGGTGTGGCGCAACTCGCTGTTTTTCTTCACGCGGTTGATACAGTTTGATCAATGTGTATGAAGAATTACTAGAATTAGTACCATTGCATGATACAACAACTGGGAAGGATATTTTCAATGTTGTTTATGGACTTCTGCAAAAGTACAATTTACATTTGTCAAAACTGTGTTCCGTTGCAACAGACGAAGCTCCTTCAATGACTGGAGTAAAAAAATGGCTTCGTTAAAATATTACAGACAAAGATCAGAGAAACGGGCAATGACTAACCAGATTTTCATCATATTCATTGTATAATCGACCAAGAAATTTTATGCTCAAAAGTGATAAAGTTGGAAAGTGTTTTAAAGTCAGTGAAAAAAATTATAAACTTCATAAGGTCACGAGGCCTTAATCAGCGACAGTTTTCTGCATTTTTACTTGATTTAGAAAGTGAGTACACTGGTTTACCATATTGTGCAGGGGTGCGATGGCTTTCGTGTTCTATAGTACTCGACCGGTTTTGGAAACTCAAAGAAGAAATACGCGTTTTCATGGAAACAAAAGGAGAAGATGTCAGCTTAATATGCGATGTACCTTTTTTACAAGATCTTTCATTTATAGTAGATATCACAAAACACTTGTCGGACTTAAATACGAAATTGCAAGGACCACGTCAAGTTATTACAGATATGCATGATCATGTGAAAGCTTTCAAGATGATGCAGTGGCGGCTCGTCAGGGTAGGCCTCTGAGGCCGCGCCTCACCCCCAAAATAAAGGAAAAGAGAATTTTTTTATATAACTTTTTATCTATTAACAATTAGAAATATACTTTTTAACAGTTTTACAACATAATAACATTAAAAAAAAACAAAATATAATCCCATAATAAATATTTTAGAAAATAAATTCTGACCACATCAAAAAACCGACCGTGCAATCCGTGCAAACCCATTCCTAAAGAAAGTGCTCTCGAATAAGGGGAAATAATTTTAGCTTGGAAAGTTTCGACTTCTGACCTATTTATCAACGGCCGGTGCCGATGCCGGCGAGTCACCTGATTACGACAGAGCGGGATGGCGATTGCCGATGCACGCGTTTTCTATTGCATTCTTGAGGCGATAAATCTGTAGCTTGGATATGCTTTTATTGGTTATTTAAATCACATGACTAGCGAAATATTCCAACGCAACGGCTTCTTTTTACGTGGTGAGTGCGGCTGAGAAAGAAATAGGAAATAGATTGCGATAATCGCTGATTGAGGGCGTTCTGGCTTTTAAGGTGAATAAATACGCGTGAGTAAGTTTTTGTTTGGTTTTGATTTGGTAAGTTGGACCGTTCCATTTTTTGTATTTGCTTTTTGCTTTTGAAATGAATCCTATTCACGACATTATTGCTTCATTAATTGAAACGCCTTTTCTAAGAAGAAGCGAAACTGAAAAGAAACAGATATTAGGTAGCCGTCCGACGCCGAAAATTTTAGCAATATTTAACGATAAGAGGCAAGGTAAAAAATATTCAAGAACTTTTCAAATATCTTGGTACGAAACTTATAGGTGGCTATGCGGAAGTATTTATAAAGAAAGCTTATATTGTTGGCCTTGTATTTTATTAGGTTGCGTCAAAAATAATTGGAGTTCAGGGGGCCGATATTCGGATTTAAAAAATTTTTCACGAGCAGTAAAATCGCATGAAAGTTCAAGAGAGCATATTAAAAATTCGGTAGCACTTACAAGACTGGAGCAAAATAGGGCGACTATTGCGGATGCACTACAAGAAAATGCAAGTCTTAATTAAATTGTTTATAATGAAAATGTTCGAAAAAACCGTTTATTATTATATTATTTAATTGATGTTACTATTACTTTGGGTAAACAGGACTTGGCATTTCGAGGTCATAATGAAACAACAGATTCTTTTAACCGTGGCAATTTTAAGGAAATATTTGCATGCTTAATAAAAAGAAATGCCGAACTTACTGAACATTGTGCTAAATTTAGTAATATTTTTACGGGACAATTTAAGACTATACAAAATGAACTAATTGGTTGCATACATGACTATATTCAAGAATATATAAAAAAAGAAATCAATGACACCGATTGTTGTTTTTTTGGCGTAATTGCGGATGATAGTACTGATATAACAGAAAAATCACAGTGTTCGATAACAGTTAGGTATGTGACCAACGGATCTTTAAAAGAAAGATTTTTAGGATTTTTTGACGTTAGCGATAATAGAACAACAGAGAGCCTTTTTCATTTAATACAAAACAGCTTAGAGCCTTATGACTTTAAAAATAAATTGGTCGCGCAGTGTTACGATGGGGCTAGTGTTATGGCAGGTGAAATAAATGGGTTTCAAACAAAAGTTAGATCTATTGCTCCTTTAGCTATGTTTACTCATTGTTGCGCCCACAGATTAAATCTAGTTTTACAACAGGGAACAAAACTGATTACCCAAAGTCGTATATTTTTTGCCACTTTATTAGGAATACCAAATTATTTCCACCAATCACCAAAACGGTCTTTTGTGCTTAATCAGATAGTAGGTAAAAGAATTCCGCGAGCTGTAGAAACGCGATGGTATACACGGTCTAAAATTTTAAACTTAGTGGCTAATGAATGGGACAATTTAATTATAGTATTTGAAACTATTATTAATGACAAGTTCTGGAACAGAATCTATTAATGGTGCAAAAGGATTTCTAAAGCATTTTAATGATTTCGAATTTTGCCTTTTAACGCATATTTATAAACAAATTTTTAGTTGCACTGATGTACTGTTTCAAATATTACAGTTAAAGCATTTAGGTATAAATTACTGCATTTCGCAAATAAACCTTGCCAAGCAACGAACTATTGAATTTAGAAACGAGGACCATTTCAAAGAACTTTTCAATATTGCTAAAAAAGCCACTATTCTGGCAACTAACACACGTCGAGGGCAATGTTCTAGCGACTTTGATATTTTTACTAAATATAAAATATTATATTTCGAAATAATAGATTGTATAATTCTTCAATTAGGGACGCGGTTTGAAAATTTAAATAATTTAAATTTCTTTGCTTTAGTCGATTGCACAAAATATTCGGAATATATTAAATGCTTTCCAGACGACTTATTAAATAATTTATTAAAAAATTATCCAAACATTTTTGACAGAGATAGATTAAAGAATGAGCTTTCTGTATTGTATAGGGATGAACAATTTTCAAATTTAGATGTCGAAAAAAGTCTAGCTTTGTTATTTAAAGATTTTAAAGCAATTTTTGCGGAAGCATATAAGCTTTTTAATTTAGTTTTAACTATTCCCGCAACAAGTGTATCGGCCGAACGAAATTTTTCATGTCTTAAACGGATCAAAACCTACCTAAGAAACACAATGACACAAGAACGGCTTTCGGGTTTAGCAATGATGTCAATAGAGCAGGAATTACTGTCAAACTAAGTGAAGACCAAAACTTTTACGACCAAATTATAGATAAATTTGCAACCTTAAAAGACAGACGTATAGATTTAATGTACAAAAAGTAGTTTTTTATCTTATTTCAAACAACTATTTATTTTAAGTTTTAATAAACTAAATTATGTTTTTATTATCGCAATCACCGCTATATTTTAGTGATAGGTGTACATATTTTACTTGTTTTGTTTACTTTTTATTTACTTTTTTTAGAGTTTATTTTTTTAGTTTTTAATGGTTTAGTAGGGCTATTGGCGATGACCTCCATTAAAAAAAAAGGTCAACGCGTCGCAGAATAATACCTCATGGGTGACGTGGAAATTTATTCACATTTAAACAAAATTAACCTCATGTAGCCTCACCCTTCAATATACTCACGAGCCGCCACTGAGATGATGTGGGAAAAACAGTTAGCAGAGGATAATCTGTCACATTTTCTGACTTGTAAGACATTACAGAAAAGCACAAGTGTGCCAATATCATACAAAATATATTCAGAGAAAATGAGAAGCCTTCTGACAGAATTTGAGAAGCGTTTTCAGGATTTTAAGACCCAAGAAAACAATATTTCTCTATTTACTGGTCTTTTCACCGATATTGATAAAGTTCCCCCTCACTTGCAAATGGAATTAATTGAGATTCAGTGTCAGACACATTTAAAACAAATATTTGATAGTGTTGGTACATTCGAATTTTATAAGTACTTGCCTGTTCATTACCAAGAAATGAGAAAATTTGCCTGTAAAATCCTGTCAATGTTTGGAAGTACCTATAAGTGTGAACAACTATTTTCTTTGATGAAAGGAAACAAATCCCCCGGAAGATCGCGATTGACGGACGCACACTTGGACGCAGTTTTAAGTTATTTCCGCCGATAAATTCGCGCCACAAATAGACAACTTAATTAAAGACAAATGATGTCAAATATCTGGCAAAAGAATTTAATGTTTGTAGTTTTTTGTAATGTCCTTTTTATTGGAAATTTAATAAACAGACTTGTCCTATAATAGTACTTTTTCTCAAGATTTTCAGTGGTTTGTCTTCTTTAAGATAAGGTTTTGCGGCCCACCTAATCGATTGTCTTCATGCTTTTGGCCCACCAGTGACTTTGAGTTTGACATGGCTGACCTAAAGTATTATTGGTACAAAAAGCAACTTTATAATCTATTTTTTTTTAATATTTTTCTATTTTAGTGCCAATTTTTCCGATATATGTTAATGTGTTAAACTTAGTATTGTCTTTTGTATTGAAATTAGGATAAACGAAATTGAATGCTTTTTTGTATTGTTTTTTATTTGCGATTTTGTCTCATAACCATTATTAACTGCAATCTGTTTTATAATATTAAGTTCCTTGTTAAAATTTTCTGTTGACAGAGGTACATAAATTAAACGATGTACAAAACTACGAAAAGCTGCCGTCTTATGTGTGAATGAGTGGTTTGATGTATTATGTATTGTTATATCTGTATAGGATGGTTTATAATAAATTTCAAAATCGTGTTTATTATTAACGTTCCTGATTTTTAAATCTAAAAAGTTTATGGACTTATTTTTTTCAAATTCTAAAGTAAATTTTATACTTTTATGTAATTTATCAATAGAATTTAGAAAGAGGTTAAGTTAAGTCTCGTGCCTGCGAAACAAGCCAAAATATCGTGAAATAAACTTATCTCATACAGGGTGATTATCTATTATTTGTTCTAAGTTATAGAGAAATATTTCAGCTAAAATAGGACGGGTTACCGATTATTAACTGTGGTATAACAGTAGTAAATGAAACGAGGTACCAAGAAATAAAAAATTTTCATTTGTTTTAAGTTCATCATTTCGAGAAAATTTGAAAAGAAAATTAGATTTTCTTTTCAAAGGAAAACATAAAATCTATCTCATTTTTGGAATACCCAATTTCTAATTACAATTTAACTTTTTAACACATTTTTTGAGAATTACATCTCAGAAACATCAAGTGCAAAAATAAGGTGTTTAAATTGACCACTTTGTATCATATCACTATCATAAAAATTCAAAATCGCCTAGGCGCCTCAAGGTATGACCCTAGTGAATAAAAAAAAAGATACCAAGAAATAAAAATCTTCTGTTGAATAAGCTAGAATTTTGAAGTTAAATTTGACCAACTTGCAACAGTCATTTTCACCCTATATAATACACAAACCAACTGAACAGTTGACGAGTATTTTTACCTAAATTAGACCCAGGGAATCAATTTTTTAAATGCCCGCAACTGAACGTAAATCTATTCTTTTGTCGGCGCTGGGTAATTGCTGGTATTTCTCTGGGTTCAAATCTTGGTATGGATTTTTCACCTACTTAATAGAAAATAAGTAATTGAACTTACAGCTGGAGCTTCTTCGATAATCTTCTGATGTCTTCTTTGCACTGAACAGTCTCTTTCGAACAGGTATACAGCGTTTCCATGTGTATCGGCAAACACTTGAACTTCAACATGTCGAGGTTCCTGAACGAACTTTTCAAGAAGAACCACCGAATCTCCAAAAGCCTTTTGAGATTCTGTTCTGGCAGACTCGAGCGCTTCTTCAAAGTCTTGTTCGCTAAATGCTATCCTCATTCCTGAAATGATCTGTCAGTTATAGGAAGCAAATTAAGTCAAAAATACACAAAAACTCTATTAGTTTGGCTCAAAACACGGTCAGTTTAACGTAAATTAAGCTCCGATTAAACTCGAACACAGAGCTTTTTCACAAAAATAAAATGCCTGTAGTTTCGAGATTTCAAAGTCAATTTTCTTTTTTCTATATATATATTAAATATATATGTATATATATATATATATATATATTGACAACGAAAGAACATAACGCATACAAATTAAAAACATTCCAGGGAAGTACTAAGTTCTTTCTATGTTGTAGTAAAAAGTTTGTGACCACCCTACTACACAAAGGTCCGTTAAGTTGATTTACAAATTTTAAAATTAACAATTGTTTCTTTTTTTTTTCTCGATAAAATATGTTGCGTGATATAAATAACATTTACACTATATGTATATATTTTTATTTCCCGACAAGGCTCATCAGGCAGATTCCTTGGGTGGTTTCAGTATTAAAACCGAAATACCCGAACCCTGAAACAAACAAGATGTCATGTCATTCGACTTTGAAAATCGATGGGGGAAATAGGCATCCAATGGCGTCATCTGTAGGTACTATGGTGCAACTAAATCAGAATATCAATTTCGTTATACGAAACGAAAGAACTAAAGGTAAAGAAATTTACTCCTTTACCATTGTGTTGAGGAGCTATCTGCTATCGTGGTATCTGTCCCGCAAGGTCCATCAAGCATTTTCCTTGAGGGGTTTCAGTATTAAAACCGAAATACCCCTGCCCCTTAAACAAACATAGCGTCATGTTTTGGTCATTTCTCGACACAATGGCGAAGGATTAATATATATATATATATATATATATATATATATTCGTATATATATATATATATATACTATATATATATATATATATATATATATATATATATATTCTATATCTATATATGCACATATGTGTCGTCTTGCTGTATATATTTAAATATATATATATATATATATATATATATATATATATATATATATATATATATATATATATATATATATACTTTCATATATATGATATATATGATATATATATATATATCATATATATATATATATCGATATATATATATATATATATATATATATATATATATATTTATATATATGGAAACGTTATTTTCTTGGGCCTAGGTTAATAGTAAAACACAATTTTTCATACTAAGTTAACGTTTACTATTAACCTAGGCCCTTTTAAATTACCTTATATATATATATATATATATATATATATATATATATATATATATATATATATATATATATATATATATAGGTTAACATATAAATACACAGTTTTCCATTAAGTCAACGTTTCCCATGTGTTGATGGTCTTTCTTGACTCGTTATTTTTCTTTCCAACAAGGTTGACATGCTATCTCTTGAATAAGCAGTTTGCATGTTCATTTGCTTAGCCAAGAGATCAAGCAGCAAATCAAAATAAAGTCTTGAGAAAGCTTAACACAATGAGCGAAACATTGACTTAATATGAAAAATTGTGTTTTACTATTCTATATCTTCTAAGAGGCACAAACTACAGCAATAAATCAAATATCAATGTATAGAATAGTTTTTAGACTACAAGAGAGTGAATATCCAATTTTCACTTACGTATTAAGAAGTCTCATGAAACATATTTTATCCTGTATATAATTACATGATTTCAACGACTATAAAATGCCTGGTAAATTTTTTAGTCAAAGAATTAATGTGCGGTGTGATTTAAATACTTTCATCCAATAATTAATTAAGAAAAATGTCTGCGAAATGCTGTCAAAATTTCTGTGGAGCATATCAAAGAGCTTTCATATTCGTAAAATTACAAAACTGGCAATTTCAATAAATGACATTTAGATTAAAATTACAATAAAAAACAATACTTTTTTTTTAACCTGTAGCATACGTCGATCGCAAAGCAAGAAACTCTGCAAAATTATTCAAAAAGCAAAAAATAAGGCTTTAAAGGCTGTAATTTTTTTAATGAATTTTGAATTGCCAAGCGTCATTTCAGTTTTGCGACAAAAAAAACTAGGTGTTCGAGGTCATTTAATGCTCAGATTACATCTCACCTTTACCACCGCCTCCTCTTACTGCTTTAATCATAATGGGAAAACCTATTCTTTGGGCTTGCTTCTTGAGATTCTGGACGCTTTGATCTTCTCCGTGATACCCTTCTATAATTGGCACTCCAGCTCTCGACATAATGTGTTTCGAAGTGCTAAAATACATCTTGATATAAAATTAATGAAGTTGTGATCTATTTGAAATATACTGGACGATTGTTTAAATAATTATAACAAATGGTAAACTCACTTTTTTTGAGATAATTTTAAAAATAAAACTTACCACATGGTGACAAACTTTGCTTAGCCCATATCAAATACATAGAAATAAAATAAATGTAAAAAAACTATTGAACTTGAAAATAAGAAATCATCAAATTTGAATATTTTCTTAAAAGCTTGAAGCTTTATTTCAAGCGTGATGACGTCTCGAGCCTCAAGTTTTTAAGGAAATATTCCAATTTTCCAAATTCTTGTGTTTATATAAATTTAATAATTTTTTTCTTATCAGTTCAATAGTTTATAGAAATTTTTTTTTAATCTTTTTTTTTTACACTTACTTTATTTTGTACTTTTTAGCCTTATTTTTTAGGCACCCTGTATAGAAAAACAGAATGACACAAAATATGCCTTCTCAATAAATTTAACATACAGGGTGTTTCCTAAATACAGTACGTTACTCCAGTGGGTGATTCCTTAGGTCAATTTAAGAAAAAAAGTTCCTATGTACAGGGTTTTCCCGTATGTTTTTCCACCCACCTAGAGAGTTTATTTGAATAGATACGGAAATGTCGTAAATACAAAAGTTGTTGGATTTTTTATGAAGACTTAGAATATTATATCATTAGTGCGAAAATATTATTGGAAATGTCAAATTTTGACAGGTTGTCAGTTTTTTAAAATGAAACACTCTGTATAATAAATACTATTCTTGAAGATCTTTTTTTTTTTTAATTTCAAATATATATACTTTTAATATATTCTGTCAATTAGTTTTAGATATATAAGCGTTTAAACATTGAAGAAATGGTAAGGCAATTTGCGCTAAAACACAGTGAGCATGGTCAAGACAATTGCAATGAACGACGCCTTTTTGACGTTTACCGGACAGAAATATCTATTTACGAGCATTTTTAATATCTAATACGTTGGACGATGGGTTATTCGGAAAAAGAGAAACTCGACATGATAGAATTATTTTATTTACGTGGTAAAAATACATCGATAGCTCTTAACGAATATCATAGACGGGTTCCAGATAGACCAACACCGACTTGTAGGACAATATTAAATATCGTTAAACAATTAAATGAAAAAACAACACTTAAGCGAAAAGTTGGAATAGTGGAAAGAAACAATACCATAAAAAATCATTAATATAAAGTAGGTAAATGATAATATTAGCTTAAAGAACTAAGTTTTGGTTTTCTATATAGCCTCCTTGGGTTATAATGCATTTCTGAATATTTCTTCTAAATTTTAAATCGTCGATTCTTTGGACTATATTTTGCTCTAAAGCTTGGATGGTTCTTGGCCTATTATAGTATATCTTGTTTTTCAGATAACCCCACAAAAATATGTCCAATGGAGAGAGATCGGGACTGTTTGCTGGCCATCTTAATGGTCCATGTCTTCCAATCCAAAATGGATACCTCACATTTAAAAAATTGGTGACCGGCTGGACATTATGAGGAGGAGCATCATCTTGTTGCCATATCAAATTAAGATATGAATTAATCGATAGTTGTACTAAATGCCCCTCGATTTCGTTTTCTAATAACTCCTGATACCTTTGTCCGGTTAAACATGCCTCCAGTGGTAAATGTCGTCTCGTCAGTGAAAATTATGTTTGACAGATTTAGTTGGTTCATCATAACACGTCTTTCTATTTCTTGGCAGAAGTGTAATCGGTCTAGTTTATTTTGATCGGTTAATTCTTGAGTAGGTAAAAACTTATATGGCTTATATTTATAATGTTTTAAACTGAGTGGATTTTATGCCATGATTTGTTAAAAAAAGTGGCTGCATCGGGAATTGAACGCTCAGAATTTTCTAAAACAAGAATAAATAAGATACATAAATTATTTTAATACAAAAGTTTCAAAATTACCTTCAAAATATAATAAAATATTTTTCTTTCTTTCTACTATTCTAACTTTTCGCTTAAGTGTTTTTCTTTCATTCAATTGTTTAGCGATGTTTAATATTGTCCTACAAGTCGGTGTTGGTCTATCTGGAAACCGTCTACGATATTCGTTACGAGCTATCGATGCATTTTTACCATGTAAATAAAATAGTTCTATCATGTCGAGTTTTTCTTCTTCCGAATAACCCATCGTCCAACGTATTAGATATTAAAAATGCTCGTAAATAGATACTTCTGACCGGTAAACGTTAAAAAGGCGTCGTTCATTGCGATTGTCCTGACCATGGCTCACTATGTTTTAGCGCAAATTACCTTACTTATGTTTAAACGCTTATATATCCAAAACTAATTGATAGAATATATTAAAAGTATATATATTTGAAATTAGAAAAAAAAGATCTTCAAGAATATGATTTAATATACAGGGTGTTTCATTTAAAAAAACTGACAACCTGTCAAAATTTGACATTTCCAATAATGTTTTAGCACTAATGATATAATATTCTAAGTCTTCATAAAAAACCCAACAACTTTTGTATTTACGACATTTCCGTATCTATTCAAATGAACTCTCTGAGATACGGGGTGTTAAATATCATAAATATCCTTAAGCCGATTTGGTTGAAATTTGGCAGCAATTTTATTTGTAGTACTAGTGCGCTAATTTAGCCCTAACTAGATTGAAGTTAGTGGATTCAAAGGTGTCTCAAGAGGCACCGCAACCATTAATATATTGAGAAAAAAACGTACGCCTTTTTTATTTATTATATATAGTTTTTATTTTTTTAATGTGGACCATGGATAATTTAAAGTGGTTTAAAGTCATTTTTTTTTCTCAAAAACAAACAAAACACAAGAGACAAAAAAGTTGTATTTTTAGTTGCTTAAACTGAAAAAAACTAAAAAAAAATGCATAAAGAGTCAGTAGCGTACTTTTTGCTCAATAATAATGGTTGCGGTGCCCCTTGAGACGCCACTGGACTTAATAACTCCAATCTAGTTAAGGCTGAATTAGAGCCTTAGTACTGAAAATGATACTGTCAAATTTCAACCAAATCTTAAGGATTTTTAAGATGTTTATAAAAAAAACTATTTTTTTTAAACACCCCGTATCTCAGAATCGAGGCAACTACGGACACATGTTCATACGAACTTTTTTTCTTAAAATTACCTAAGAAATCACCTCCTGGAGATACAGAGTGTTTATATGTAAACAGAATTTGCCCCATATCTTGGAAATACAGCTTTTCCAGGCCTATGTTCATATATTTCTTATTTTGAAAAGTGCTATAAACTAAACCCAATTTTGTTTTCTTTACTTAATTTATATGAGATCTGAACAAAGTTTATCTGCCTTTGGTAACTTTTAGTTTAACGATTTTGTCGCGATAGTGATAACTTTTACTCAAAGAGTTGAAAACTACAACGTAACTAATTATAAGTGATTTCACTAAAACAACTTTCTCTCTCTCTTTTTTTTTAAATATATTTTGAAGGAAATATGTATTTATACACTTTGTCCAACAATATTTCACTCTACCTGTCGATTATATTTTTAAAGCTGTTTTGAAAAAAAAAACCCGTTTTAAACACACGAAAAGTAAATATTTCTTCAGATACCTTTTTATGCCCATATCCCGTATTGCGCTGGCCGGGGGGCCGATAAAAATGACGTTTTCCTTCTGACACTCTTCAGCGAATTCTACGTTTTCCGACAGGAAACCATACCCTGGATGAATGGCTTGACAACCCGATCTTTTAGCGATATCCAGCAGTTTTTCCCCTCTTAGGTAGCTTTGAGACGCTGGTGGTGGTCCGATTTCATAAGCTTCATTAGCCTTAAATACCAGTTGTATTATACATCCGATTGAAATAAATATTTACGAAGTTACAAGAGAAACGAATCACCTTATGAGACGTTTGGTACTGTGTCTGATTATGTTTTCCACGAAACAAATGATTCTGGCAAATATAAAATATTTTGGTTTCTGTATTAAAGCTCTTCGAACAGATGATGGTTTACTGCGCCAGCATTCGAGGAGATATTTGCAACTTTCAATAGATACAAGGACTCAAAGCCGGGCAAAAAATGTCGTACACTGTGTCCCAGATTGCTTGTAATCACAGGGTTTCTCGGTAACCAGCAGAGATAGAACTTTGCGGTTTTCACGACTCTGTGTCAATTTTTCGAGAAACTTTGAATGCCAGAATTGTGCCAGATTGTTTCGTTCCCGAGATACAGAGTGAAATAGAAATTTTGCGCTTTTGGGGGTGGTATCATATTTCGGACACCCTGTCAGATAAAGAAAAGGTAAAAACTGCTATGGATAGATATTTTTACGTGAGTCCAGTGCTGTAGTCGAAATTTTTTTAGACAAACCGTTTTTGAGATATAGTCCAAACTTAGTATTTTTTAAATGGGACACCCTGTATTTTTTGGTTCCAAAAAATTTGCCTTGGAAATGATGTATCACACTATGCACTTTTGACGTAAACTAAGCCTTATAAACGCAATATTAAAAGAAAAACGTAAGTTGGCCATGGAAATATGGCATGGAAACAAAAATCAAAACTATTTGTTTCTTAAATATATCAAATATTGCCGTGTTTATCCTCTTATCATACGAGTTACCAATAATTCTAACAGGTAAATTAATAGATATTAAGAAGAAATGAATAATTTTGAAAATAGTCATAAGTATGATATGATGGTTTGTTTTATTGAATGTCATGAAAACAGTGATCAAGCATCTGATTTATATTTTAACAGGTAAGCACCAATGCTTAAATTATTATGAACCTCCTTTCAAAAATTTTTTTCAATTCCACTTTGAGTTATGGACAATTTCCAAAAGATTTTTTTATATCGTAGATATCCAGAAAGGCCTCAGCCACACAAGGCAATTTTTCGCCGAATTAAATTAAATTTAATTAATGATGGATCATTTTCAAAGCACAGGGCTAAAACATATAATAAACGAAATCACGAGAACAATGAGATTGTTGTATTAGCAAGTATTCAGGCCAATCACAATTCATGTAGGCATATTCAGGAAACAGTGGGGGTGTCAAAATCACAAACGCAAAGGATATTAAGAAAACATAAATATAAGCCTTATAAAGTAAATGTAGTATAACAATTGCATCCTGGAGATGCAAAAAGGCGTCTAAATTTTTGTAACTGGTATCTTCAAAAAACCCAAAATGACCCTGACTTCGGTAGAAGGTTATATGGTCGGACGAAGCCTATATAAGTTGTAGTGGTATTTTTAACAGGCATAAAAATAGGCACTGGTATACGGAAAACCAATTTTTAACAAGAGAACGTCAGCAGCAAGGAAGGTTTGGGTTTAGCGTCGCTTGCTTTATATTGGGAACAAAGATTACATTCCATTTTACAATAATAATTTAACAGCAGATAGATATCTAGCAATTTTAAATCAAATACTACCGGATTTATTGGATAACTTGCCGCTAGCAAATCTGCACAATATTTACTTTCAGCTGGACGGTGCTCCTGCCCACAATGCGCAAATTATAAGGCCATTTCTATTTGAAAATTTTCACGATCGCTGGATTGGTACAAATGGACTAGTAAGGTGGCCTGCTAGGTCGTCAGACCTCTCAATATTAGATTTTTTCGTTTGGTCTTACTTAAAAAACAAAATTTACCTGAATCCAGTCAATACGATGGAGCAGCTGCAAAATGCAACCATTCAGGCATTTAGATCATTGGAAGATAGACCTATAATAATAATGAATGCTCTAAGAAGAATTCGCACTGTGTGCCAATTATGTGTTCGTGAGGGGGGCGGCCATTTTGAACAGTTTTTCTAGTTATGTAGAATTTTTTAGTATTGTGATTAAGTTTATCAAGATTATTAAGTTTATTTATTTCATAGTAAAAAAATGGTTATTAATTTTTTATGTTGTTTAATTTTGCTTCTGGACACTTTTAATATCTACCCATATTTCCATGGCCAACTTACGTTTTTCTTTTAATATAGCGTTTATAAGGTTTAGTTTACGTCAAAAGTGCATAGTGTGATACATCATTTTAAAGAGAAAAAAAAAGGCGAATTTTTTGGAATAAAAAAATACAGGGTGTCCCATTTAAAAAATACTAAGTTTGGGCTATATCTCAAAAACGGATTGTCTAAAAATTTGTGCGACTACAACACTGGATTCTACGTAAAAATATCTATCCATTGCAGTTTTTACCTTTTCTCTATCTGATAGGGTGTCCGAAATATGATAAAACCCCCAAGAGCGCAAAATCTCTATTTCACCCTGTATCTCCGGAACGAAACGATGTGGCACAATTCTGTTTGCGGCAATCAAAGTTTCTCGAAAAAGTGACACAGGGTCGCGAAAACCGCAAAGTTATATCTCTGCTGGTTTCCGAGAAACCCTGTGATTACAAGCAATCTGGGACACAGTGTACACGCTCCATGCCAAAATTTCTTAAAATTCGAGCCTAATACAGATGGGATTAACATCGAAAAGTTCATTTTTCTGCGAGAGTGCGCGAAGTGACTACATTGCGCACTCATTTGCGGAAACTATAACTTATCTGACTCACCCCGTAACTCGTGCTGCGCAAACGGACATGGAAACGGGGAATACAAACAATAACACACTTGCCATTATTTTGACATTGAGTTATTCAAATTTTAGGAATTGATTTAAGAATATCTTTTATATTAGTCCTTTTCTTTTTAAAATATAGGTGATCTGTCAGTATTACAATAGTGTATTCCAGATTAGTGCTGCCAGCGTATTTGTATGTAGGATGTTTATTACTGTAAAACTAACTAGGTGAATTTAGTTAAGAAAGTTGATGTCAAAATAATATGTAATATGTCTACTAAATTCGAAAATTTACCTTTTTTATAATTAAAAATGCATTTTTTTGAAATAAATACCAGTTTCCTAATAAAAATGCACTCAAATGTATTTCATACTTTACCTTAACAAATAACTTGTCCTCCCTAGTAAAACCAAAATACGTACACGTTTATGACGAACACAGCTCAGAAAAATGATGACTAACATACCCGCACAAATATCATAAAATAATAAAATAACAAAAAAATTGGAAAAATCAAGCAAGCTTTCCGTTTTCTCGAACATTAAGGCTTAAGCCCTCTACTCACTATTCGGTTAGACTCGTCCGTTCGTTTCCTTCCATTCGTATGAATGGACGAATGGGAGAATAAACGGAATGACAAATATTTCATACACATTATTAAACAATTTTTATTTCATGCCTTTCAAAGTTTGAAAATACACGAAAAACAAAAGATTAGTTTCGGACGAAATATTGCGCAGAAATCTAAGCCTACTTGATTATTCGCTCAAGACATTAGTTATAAATAAAAGAGCAAAGACAGGACTGGTAGATTTCCTCCAATTTTAATCAAGAGCCATAGAGGCGCATGTGATTATGTGTTTAGTTGTACGATACATTTAAAATAGTTCATTATTCTCCAGACCCGTAGCTTTTTGGCGCCCCTGTGATAAAAAAAATCTTAAGTAGCCAAGTGGTGCACAATGATCTCATAAATGATTATGACCATAACCAAAATCTAGGGCCCTAGGAGACAGAAATGTTATTTATGTATCTTTTATACAGTGGCGTGCTAAAGGGGGCTACAACCCACTCTACCAAGTGGCGCCTTTTTTTCTGTAAACGATGCTTCATTTTGAGTAAAGCAAAGATACATTTTTCTTTTTTCTTTCTTTCAAATAGAGAAATTTGAATAAAGGCTTGAATTTTGCAGAGTCTCCAGTAAAAAATAGTTTACCAATTATTATAGCGAATATTCAGTTCCATTCAATACGTACCACAGTCAACTAAGGGATTCATAAGAGAGGCTTGCAGAAATAAAATCTCAAAAAACGTTGTTAACAACAAGTCAAAACATGTTACTAGTAAAAATACTGCAGTTATCCAGGGACTGAAGAAAAAAGAATGTTTTTATTTAAAAGCTGACAAAGGAAATAAGGTTGTTATACTAGACAAAACAGATTATTTTGAAAGAGTAGACAATTTGATTCAAACTGGTCCTTACGAGTTAATTGAGAAAAACCCGTTATCCAAAATGATAACAGAAGTAAAAAGTCCCTTAAAACAGTGTAAAAACCTTGTGTCCGATAAACTAAAATTCAAACTTACCCACAGTTACCTAAACTATATTGCCAAAAATCAATAAACCTGGGAAGTCCATGGGACCTATTATTTCGGCTGTTGGATCACCAACGTACAATATATCAAAATGGTTAGTGGAAGAATTCAGCAAACTAAATATCTCGTACGATAACTTTGAGGTTACTAACTCGTTACAATTCTTAGATAAAATTAAGAATGTTCACTTAAAAGAAGGTGAAATTTTAATATCTTTTGATGTAAGCTCATTGTTTCCTAGTGTAGCCTTATGAGTCAAAATTTTTTTCAGTTCAACAATAAATATTATAAAGAACTTGAGGGAACTGCAATGGGCAATTGCTTATCTCCATTCCTTGCAAATTTGTTTATGGGTAGATTAGAAACCCAATTCAAAAAAGAACTCAAGTATTTCCCACGGGTGTGGTATAGATACGTAGTCGATATATTTGCTATTTTTGATACTAAAACAGAGAATTTGGACACTTTCTTAGAAACATTAAACAATAAATATCCTTCTATTAATTTTACGTCTGAAAAGGAGAACAATGACAATTACCTTTTCGGGACACGTTATTAGAAATAACGATAAATTAGAATTTGATAATAGTGAATATAACATCCAGCTCATTTCATTGCCCTAACACAAAATGGCAGCATTTTATTTCTTAACTCACAGGTTAGTCAATTTTCCATTAAGTAAAGAACGTTTTAACAATGAAGTGAATCGGATTAAAAATATGGCTAAAAGTAATGGATATAATGATAATTTTATACATAAATTAGTAAATATACATAAGTATAAGAAAATGTTAAAAGGTGCCATTACTCTTCAAGCACCTGAGGCTCCCAATAAGTTCATAGTAATCCCATATAATCCCAGATATACGAGAGGTCTGGAAAAAGTATTTAGAAACGTAGGTTTTAGAGTAGCCTACAAAACAGAGAACAGTTTGAAAAATCTCCTTGGAAACCCTAAAGACAAAGTCGACTTGAAGGAGAGGAGTGGCACCTATGAAATTTGCTGTAATGACTGCGATCTAAAATATGTTGGGCAAACGCTCCATAAACATTCGTTTTAAAGAACACATGACACATTTAAGATAGGGAACAACAAAAAGGTCAAGCGTTGCCCAACAAGCTTTGGAAAACAATCACCAAATAGGAATAAATAATCATAAATTAATTAAAAATGTATCTAATAATAGATTATTGGATAGATTTCGGAGTATAGAAATAGTAAAAGGTGGTAAGAAAGCACTAAATAAAGACAGAGCCTATTCCCTATAGTCCCCTCTATTGCTTACTTGACAACGGTGCAGTCGGGTGCAACCAAGAGTGACCACATTTACCTATAAACAGTCTCGGTTAGGATAAGTTACTTTAATCTATATTATCTGCTGATGATGCTAACTTGGTTAGCATCATCAAAACGTAACAAGTTGTGGTGTAGTGTGGTTACAACTCTTGTATTTTGATATATTTTTCTTGGTCGAAGATAATATTTCGTTGATTCCAAAACACACTATTCTTGGTTTAAATATGAGCCGTTTTCTTTTAAAATATATAATAATTCGAATAAAAAAATAATTAACATTAAATTAACAACAATGGTTACGGAGCAAGATATTTAGACTTGATAATAAGACGTTTAAGATTTTAATTGAAAATTTCCATCAGTGAATACAAGAGAAAGTATGCTTGATGCAAATATTAGGCAAGAGAAATGACGTTTTAAATCATGAAATCTCGAATTTAGAATTAACTGCGTTGCTATCAAAAAATGTATAACATTTACTGAAATACGTACCATTGCTACATGTAAAGAATTACTATCAGCCTCGCTGTAAACGGCTACGGTCCTAATTCCTAACTTCTTCGCCGTTCGCATCACCCTGCATGCTATTTCCCCTCTATTGGCAATTAACAGCTTATCAATTTGCCTAATGGTACTTTTGTATCTTAAGGAATTCAATCGTGTGATCCATATTATTCTGCAAATTAAATACCGTGCCTGAAAGGGCTTCTAAACTGAAGATATAATAAGAAAAATCCATGCTATGTTTGCCCGCAATGAATTTACCTAGCAGACGAAAACACGAAAAACAGGGGTCATAAAATACACACAAAAAATAATGTATATTTAGGTAGATCAATTCATTCATGTACGTATTCTGTTTACTAATTTACCTTAAAATTAATATTTAAATTCATGTACGTATTCTGTTTACTAATTTACCTTAAAATTAATATTTAAATTATTAGATTAATATAAAAAAACAGTGTGTTTTTTTCCCATAATAACGCTCTACGAAAATTATGAAAAGTCCTAAAGCATACACCAAACAGGATAGAGATTGAAAAGAAATAAACCTATTGGCTTGTGTAGAAGCGACGCCTTATGCTTCTTCAAAGAATTTTGCAAAAATATAAGTATCACTCATACAAATTCCACCTAGTTTAACATTTACATCCCGGCGATGCCGAATGTTGTTTCGCCAATGGTATTACAAGTACAAACTGATGAATCTTTTGGCAGACTCGTTATCTGGTCCGATGAATCTTATTTTTCAACTGCGGGAATTTTCAATCGCCATAATACAAGAAACCGGTCCGCAGAAAAGCAACATTTAATTTTTAAAATTTTAGATATCCCCCCAGAAGCAATATCTATATACGCCAATGCCATGTTTGCCAAAACGCATTTTTTGTTACACCTCAAATGTTGAATTTCTGCATTTCAGCTTTTTAGTGCGGCCTAAAACTTAATATTTTTCTTTAGAATGGCCGTAATACTTGAGTGTTTTTTGAGAATACAAATTTAATCATTTTTTTTTCTGGAAACTTAAAACGGCTCTGCCAATCAATACCCTTCAGATCCGCCACTGATGTGAATGACCTAATAATAACTGACCTTATACACCTCACTTATAGCTTACTATGATCTATAAATAATTCACTTAAAACAAGTAGTAGGTATAAACAAGAAATGTGCATAACATTATCTGCCGATATTTAAAAACCTGTAGGAAAAATATCGGGATTACTTACCTGTTTAAGAATACTGTGTAACGGGAATACATAACTAGCACTTAAATATAAATTAATTAAGGCAAAATTCTGATATTTAATGAACCAATAAGCAAAATGAGATCGGCACGCCGTATACCTAACAAAACTAACGAAACATACTTATTTACAACTGGGTATTGTGACATCAGAATGAATAAAGATAAGGTTGATTATGATTATGGATGAAATGCTGGAATTTTATTTTTAAAATGCTGCTTTGTTTTCTTAGATATTTATTGAACTTGTGTTGTCAACACGAAATTTACTACAAAAACAAGTAGTTTAAAAACGTGTACATATTTAAGAAATGAAAGATATACAATTAAATGTTATAGAAAATATGTACAGGGTTTTTCTTTATAATTTGGCGTGCTTTTAAAGGTATTATTTGAAGGAATACAAAAAAAAGGCTTATATAAAAGTTTTTACGTTTTTTACGGATATTTTAGATATGCTATTTAAAAAAACAACAATCGGAAAATCGAAAAAAAAACAATATTGTCTCAAATGTTATACCGTATATTGTATTTAAAATATACAGGGTTATTCACGCAACCCGTTCATTAAAAGTTTTTGATGTTGCCATTTAGATAAAAATTTCAAATTTTTGGATTAAGGTAAGGTCAAGGGGTACTTCTTTTTTGAAATATTTTCAACTTCCTGTCACTTCTGGTTTAACCGGAAGTTGGTATCAACTTGCTTATTTTAAATGGAACACCCTGTATTTTATGATATTTTTGAATTCTATGGAGAATTTTAATGCTATTTTATGTAGCATGTCCTATACCTAGGTTCAAGCGTTCTTAAGATACTTGACCTTGAACCAAAAATCAGCCTTCGGGGTACCAAATTTTAAAATTTCATATTTTTGTAAGTTTTGAAGATATAATCTTCATATTTTGCAGACGATCGGTAAATAATCTTAGGTTTCTATTTTTTTTATTGAACTTGTCTATTTTTATACAGGGCGTCCTAAATTCAGCGGCAAACATTCAAATTTTCAAAGCCGTTAAAGTCCATTTTTTTAAATGGGACACCCTATAACTTTATGCACTATCAAATGTAGAATTTAATTTTCTATCGAACTGTATTAAGGTTCCCTATACCTATTCGTAACCATTTTCGAAATAATCAGGTTTTTATTAAACTATCATATGTATTTGCTAGACTTTTATTTATGGAGATTTATCAAAGGTAAAGTTTATGCCTCCCTAGTAAATAACCAACAAGATTTACTGGACAGGATACAAACAGCTTTTGCCGAATTAGAAAACGGACAAATTCAACGGGCCACAGCAATTGTACAAAGAGGAATTGAAATGTGTTTTCAAATGAACGGACAGCATATAGAACATTTGTTATAATTCAATTTTTTTATTTTATTTATTTATTGTTGATTGTTAGATTGATACAATTTTTAAGTTCACTAAAACAAGTTTAGAACAGTCTCGAACTTAGTAGATATGTTCATAATAATGTAAACAATTTATTACATTTTTTATAACTTTAACTTTTCCGAAACGAAAAAATTTCGTTTCAATCCTCTTCAATTTTCTCTTGTTCATTGGCGATAAATGAGGATGTTTTTCATTAAAAACATGGCACGTTCTCTCCAATATTTTGTAACATTCTCCGCGAATATAAAATAAATTGGGAATATCAGCTTTTGAGTGTCATTTTATTTTAATTTAAAAGTTTCAAATCAGCTGTCATGTTGAATAGAAAAGCACAACAATTGTTTTTCCATGGCTTACTACGGGAAGGTGTAAGCATTTAGCAAATACATATGATAGTTTAATAAAAACCTGATTATTTCGAAAATGGTTAGGAATAGGTATAGGGAACCTTAATACAGTTCGATAGAAAATTTAATTCTATATTTGATAGTGAATAAAGTTATAGGGTGTCCCATTTAAAAAAACGGACTTTAACGGTTTTGAAAATGTGAATGTTTGCCGCTGAATTTAGGACACCCTGTATAAAAATAGACAAGTTCAATAAAAAAAATAGAAACCTAAGATTATTTACCGATCGTCTGCAAAATATGAAGATTATATCTTCAAAACTTACAAAAATATGAGATTTTAAAATTTGGTACCCCGAAGGCTCATTTTTGGTTCAAGGTCAAGTATCTTAAGAACGCTTGAACCTAGGTATAGGACATGCTACATAAAATAGCATTAAAATTCTCCATAGAATTCAAAATATCATCATACCTTAATCCCAAAATTTGAAATTTTTATCTATATGGCAACATCAAAAACTTTTAATGAACGGGTTGCGTGAATAACCCTGTATAATCACCTCGTTTTCCTCTATTTAAAAATATATAGTTTGTCTATGTTTGGATAAGAGCTTTCTGTAATCATTCGACTTTAAATTTTTATTTTAATTGCAACACAGCGTCCCTTCTTTGGTCTAGCAAGCCATAAAAGCCAAACTGAATTCGATGAATGTTGGATGTGCTTGCCATGGATGACGACGGATAACAGAACAAATGAAGTGAAATATCATATTAAGAAAAGTTTGAATTTTAACAGATAGAAATAGTAATAAATATTTGAACAAATTATTTAAATATTCACATAGGAAATTAAAACAATCTTGATACAATTTACTTAATTTTTGAATTGCGTTGCTAATATAAAAATGATATTCGTTATTTAAAATCCGAATTTCTTTTCAATTTTCTGTCGTAATTCTGCCAAATTACGTGTCTTATTGAAGTAAACTTTGCCCTTCAAATACTCCCACAAAAAATTATCTAGTGGGGTAAAATCAGGGCTATTTGCTGGCCAGTGAATAGGTCCGTGTCTCCGTATCTACAAATTATACTCGATATTAAGAAAATGAGCCACCGTTTGAATGTTGGGGAGGTGCGCCATATTGATGCCAAATAATATGTTTATAGTGGCGAATTGGAATATTCTGCAAAAACTCTACTTCATACCTTAGAAAACTTAATAGCGGTCCCCTGTTAAAGTTCCTCGTCTTTCTTCGTTTGACATCGGGTGTCATTGGCCGTTTGAAATTTCAGCGCGGGCGATTTTAATATGAAAGCTGTCAAAAAGCGATTTTTTCAATTTGGCGCTTTTTTACTGCGAATTTTTTACCTTTCTTTTTTATTCAAAGTCAGAGTTTTTATAAAAACTGTGTCCGAGATTATAAAGTTTAAGATTTCAGTTTGTGATTGAAGTTTTTTATTTGAACACAGCCCTTAGTTTTGTGTCAATAGTCTCTGGTGGGACTATTCTCATCATGGAAGTGCAAACTACACGCTCAAATAAAACGTGCCCAATATGTGACTTTGAATTTTCCAGTGTTTCAGCAAAAAACAAACACATTAAAAACATTCATAACCAAGAACCGAGTGTCCAATGTAGCAGAAAGGCACACGTTATATGCCCTTTATGTACAGACAATGAATTTGCCTGTGAGACATACAGCATGCTTCAAATTCATCTGGAACAAAGTGACAAGATAAAGTATTAATGTTTAATTTTTTTAGCAAAGAAGAATATGAGAAATGGTTAGCGCCCTCATTTAGACAACTACCACGATAAAATCATTGTAAAAGCACACAAAACGGCAGAAGCAATGGATTTGGGGAATATCAGGTATATCAATGTTTCTTATAATGAATTATGTGAGTTAGAATGCAAAACTTTATGCTGTAGATTATGCTAGATTTGCATTCAACGCTATATGTGTGACTGTTCACAATATACTATAAAGACTACCTTGTGTAACCACGTACATTTAGTATGTTTGTATCAGCAAGGGCAGGGAAGCGATTATGTTTTAGGTGATGTTGCTGAAATGCGTTCCGAACAAGGGCCATTGACTATTAAGAATCACCATAATGATGAAATTGAGAAATTTATGAAGGAAAAAAACGAGTGTAACCTTGGGGTACCAGTTGACAAAAAAAACAAAGGGAGATCGCAATTGAGACGCTATCAAACCTTTTAAGATCTTTGGATGATGATACTTATCATATATGTTGATAGGTATGTTCATTAGTAAACATGTATAAGATTTTGCTTCACGTTTACCTTCCTTAATTCTAGTTGCCTCACTAGTATATAAATATAAAAGAAAAGTTTTAATGAAAAAATTGCTAGAACTGAAGTAGTGCATCTCTTACTTATTTAATACAAGATTTTTTAACCATGTTTAAAAAGAAAGGCTAAAACTTTATAACGGAATTGGGGATTTTGACGATGAATGATTTGTAAACAAAAAAAGGCCGATGAATAAAATTGGTTTCGTATTCGTGATCAACAACCCAAAAATCTACTGCGGCAAAAATCATGTACGGTAAGCTGAAAGCCTCTTTCACCTAATTCTGTACCGTTGAACTTTCTTAAACATCGGAATTGACTAGATGAGCGCAATGAATAAGATGTATGCACTTGTGTTCCTTACATACAAATTGTCAAAGCATGTAATTAACAGTAAAATAACAAAGAGGGTATATTCAGATTCCGGTGCCTTCCCGCGGAATACAGACCTCTAAAGAAAGACTCCTGAAAGTTAACTTGGTTAAAGGGGCCTCGATGCCTCAAACTTTTCGGATTTACATTCTGCTTGACTGCATAATTCTACGTTAGAATAGCAAGCATAAAGGAAAACTGGTTGCGGTTAAGCGTCTAACACAGGAAGTAGCCTTCAAAGAGTATGGGTGTTTCAGATCATGTCCAACAATATGAGCCTCTTTAATGAACTGGCAAATTGTTTAGCTGGCGGCAAAAAATTAAACAAAGTTAAAAAAATTAAAAATACACACGCGTTCGGTTTTGCTGTTTTGTTCCGGGGGGATAGGGGAGACTCTACCGCTCTAAGTGGAGACTAACAACCCCGCTAGAAAAAGAGCATACGCTGAGGTCGTGTAAAGAATAGTTATTTCCTCATTCTATCCTGTTCGTCTGCCCGGTTCTACATAAAATATTAACATAACGGTAGTTAAGTGGCAGAAATAGAATGAACATAGGAATACCTTGAAAGAAAAGGTCATCTCATGATATCAGGAGTACTCTGAAGCAGCAGACTAAAGCAAAAATGCAGTAGAAAGATTTAAAAATTAATTTGATAAATTGACAGATTTGAAATAATCGGAGTGTACCGGAAGTTTAGATATTGTCATCCGGACAACTCAATCGATGATATCAACAAACTGGAATAAGGTGTAAATCATCTGGGAAGGTTACCTCAGCTCTAACTAAACTCCAAGCGGTGAGTAATCTGGCAAATAATGCTATTAGAAAACAAAAGCCACTTAGCGCAAAAACGAGGAACAAAGGAGAGAAGTGAAATTAACCTACAAGTTTGAAAAATTTCGGAATTATTTTTTAGGCAGTGACTCCCCGTCCGTTAAACGGACAGCTTATTTTAATTCCCCGCCCGTTAAACGGACGGCGTTTATTATTTAGTTATCCGTTAAAAAGAAATAGATAGGGAGCGTAACTGTGTTCTACTGTTCTTGAATTTTGAATACAAAATATAATTTTAATATTGTGTGTTTATTTTATTTAAACTAGAAACTTATAAGTCGATTGTAATTTTTCTAGACTCGGTATTTAAACCATCGCTTTCTTTCCAAAAATGCCGTTGCGTTATTTGAAATTAGTTTTTTTTTCAAATTTTATGACCTAAAAAGCTCCGTTCTCAAGATAAAAGTATTAAATTTGTAATTTTATTTCATGCACCTTGCACACAAAATGGCTCAAAACTTTATATATTTTTTTAAATCTACAGTGTGTTCCTTTTTTCCAGATCCAGATAGGATTCATTTTAATTTTACCTCATATTTTTGCAAAATCATTGAAATTATGAGATGTCCATTTGTGTAAAGTAAATTTGACAAAAAGTTTTAAATAAAAAATGGTTAAATTAAATGTATCGCTGAAGAATTTTTAAATTTAAATTTGCTACATATGAAGTATAAATTGACATTTTGCAAAATAACTTTTGCATCACGTAAGTACTTGTTAAATTATAGTAAGAGACCAAACTTTGTAATAAATACTTTTTAAATTATATAATAAAGCAACCTTAACATCATTCTGATTTCCTGATTGGTCATAGGTGTCACGATAGCTAAGTATCAAGACATTTGATTTTAAATATTTTGATTAACAGCGTTAGTCCGGTTTGATATAGCCACGGCTGTCTTAGCATAGAATAGTTATACTACTTACATAGGTCAAATCTGCGATAAAATTTTAATATTTACTGAATGTAATAAAACACAAATTATATGTATGATATAACATAGAGTATATTGCATTAGTTTAAATTATGACAGAGATTATATAACTACAGCAGGGTACACAGTAGTCATTGACAACATAATGCACATAGCCAATTTGAATACATTCCATTATAAGAATTTTTTGAGCATGATAAATGAAACCAGTGAAGACATCGATCACATCTAATACATGGAAAGTTACCAATTTCTTCCTTGCAAGATCCACATGTCCATATTCCACTCAGTTTCTTCTTTGTTTTCAACACCTTTAATTTTTCAAAAGCTTCTAAGGTGAAAAATTTTTTTATAATTGCTATATTTATTTCAGTAATTCTAATATCAACTTCTTCAACGTCCTTGAAATCACTTTCTTGTAGACATTTTTTTGCATACACTTGTTCTGGATATTTCAGTATCCATGGAAGGACAATTTTAGTTTTTTCAGCTGTACTTAATTTATTAAAAGGCTTCTTTATTTTTTTCTTCTTTTTTGGTAATCCGATTGCCGTGACATCACTACCAGCAGGTCTTCCTCTTTTTTTAAGAATTGGTGGTAACTTTATACTATTTATATTCATGCTATTTTCACTGACTAAAAAATTAAAAGAAATACTTTAACATCAATAAATAATTAAAATTAAGCTGGCTTACCTTCCGTATTATTTGGTGTAACCATAACTCTATTACTACAGTAATCATGCTCTTCAAGATTGAACTGGAGATCTGATGTATCTAGAAACACATACATAAAGCAGATTAACCAACATTTATATTTCACAATATTACCTTGACTCCCTTCTCCACAAGCAACATGTGTTGTTTCTGAAAATAAAATAAAATTTTTAAGGCTCACTGCGAGATTATTTTGGGACTTTAGAATCATAATTGTATTTTCAAACACCATATACTCAATATTATTTGGTATTCAATTAATATTAATTATTTATTTAGGGTTAATAAATAAGTAATTATCAAATTACCTTCTATTACTTCATCTGCAACACTGTCAATACTGCACCTATTGATTTCGTCTCCTACTGGAATTTCTATTAATCCTAAAAATAATAATATAAGAGTTTAAGAGGAATATCTAAAATACTATTTTTTAATCAAAAACTGAACAAAGAATGATGCCTAAGAATGATAAAAACCTACCTTTGCTATCTTCTACATCAAAAATGTTAATATCTATGTCAGTTTGATCTGGTTGTAAAGTGTTTGTTAAACCTAAAAATAAAATTTTGGGATTACTTTTTAAACATTATATGATAAACTACAGAACTAATACAATTATTTCTAATAAGAGGCACATATCAACTAAATTTAAAAGTTTTACTAACTACCACCACCTGGTTGAATAATATTGTTGCTAACAGCAAGACCACCATCACCTAGCTGAATGTTCTCCTTACCACCACCCTCTTCAACTGTTATATCATACCTATTCATTTGCAAAAAGTTTTTCACAGAATCTAAAGTTTCTAGAACTTTCTCAAAATTATATCCTGTTGCCTCAGAAGCCAAAGATGCAATTTCTTTACATTTCACAAATGCTATTCTATATTTTTGCTGCTGATTCAACACTTTCACATTCTTTGGAGATTCTTTGTCTATACTTAAATTTAAATTTTCAACTGCAAGCTGCTGGAGTATTGAGGGATCACTCAAGTTTTGAAAATATATCTGATTTTTAAGAAAGTAGTCTCTAGTCCACCTTTCTTTAACAATTTCCTTATTAAAAAAAGGCTCATTTAAATGATGCAATAATTTAAAAATATGTTTACAGGGAAGCCCCATACTGTTAAAAAAATAACATGAGCAAGAATGTTTGGACACCTTGTATTCAGTTTCTTTATTTTTAAGAGTAAAACCTTCTTCAGTCACTGTTATGGCGAATGTCTCTGAATTTTTCAACTGATGTAATACTTTGTCAAAAGCATATTCTGTCAAATAATTGAAAAAATCATATTCTGGGGTACCTCTACATATATTTCTAACAGGCCTTTTATTAAGTGTTTCTGCCAACCTATTTTTCCTTTCCTTTTCAAGGGATTTTAAAATAATAAATAAATGCTCAAAAAATTCTCCTAAAGAACAATTTTTTTCAATAACCATCTTCAATTTCTGGTTAATTGCTTCAACCCTATTATTTGTTCTATTTAAAAAATTTAAAATGTTCTCGCCTAAATGAGGACACCACTCCTCGTTAATATTAAGCCACTGTTCTTCCAAATATCTCCAAGTACTCTGTGATACTGACCCCTTAATTTTATTGCAAATCTGATCAAAATATTTTTTATTGCTAGCATAGGCTAGTTCCTGCAATAATTCTAAAGTAAGAATTCTCTCCTCATTAGTTATTTTCATTTTTTCTGTAGTGATTTCCCTTTGAAAAACTTTAAACACATGAAATATGCAAATTAAAATTTGAGCGCTAGGAAAACATTCTTTAAAAACTGCTCTCTCAGACCAATCCTTATCAGCCATTATAGTCTTAGTTTTTTCACAACTTGGGTTTATTTCTTTAAATTTTTGAAGGAACCATTTTAAGCATTCATAGTCTTCTGAAACCAAAATTGAGACAGCTACAACTTGACTTTCTCCACATCCATCCTCAATTAAAATTAAGTAAACAGGAGTCCTTATGTTCAATAATTTGAATGTCCCATCAATACATAATAATTCAGGATAAGCTTCCATTGTAATTTTCATTGTGGGTGTACAAAAAAGAAGACCTTTAAAAATATTGTTGGTGTCCACCAATAAATGACAGTCGGAACCTGGAAAAATACAAAAAACTTAAGTATTATTGCTAGCAAATAGCAAAAAAAGCAATGAAACCATTAAAGTAGAAAGAATACTTACATTTAGAGACTTATGGGGGGTAATACAGCTTGTGCTTCAAAATTAACCACAAATTTGTATGAAAGCATGTTTTACTGGAACAAAACAGAAATTTTGATGGAAGAGTGGTATTCGGTCGGGTATTTTATAAAATTCTCATCATTCATTATCTCTACACGCATTAAGAAATAAGACTATTAGGAACAGTTTTTTTAAAAGCTATGGAATTATTGTGGTAGTCCTTGCAACTGTAAAATTATCGTAATTCTATGAAAATTGTACACCTTTTATGTAAAAATATTCAGAAACCTCAACTCACCAAATTTTTCCCGAATTGCAGTAACAGCAGTTTCAACAGAGTTTTGATATTTCAGTTTATCTCTGTGTTTTATGTTTGAAAGATCTTTCAAGCTAATTATTTGTTTTGTGTTGCCTTCTAATTCTTGTCGAACTAGATGTTTATTTGCCTTCAAACTTAATAACTTTTTAGCTTGCTGTCTGACTTCTTCAGGTAATTTTCTTTGTTGGGGCAGATGTTGAAACAAGTGTTTGTCTATAATGTGGTTATGTAGTGTATCAATTGAAACAATTTCTAATTCATTGCCATTTTTTGCTACTCTAAGTGTAACATTTGCAGGACATGGAATATCTTGTCTAAAGGTCCTAAAAAGTAAATATTATGAATCTTCACACTTGAGAATTGAGGTATTGGCTTTCATGAAGCAAAAAATGGGGATATTAGTACAAATTTTTGTATTTGGTTCAACAAATAAATTGTTTTACACTGAACTTGACTAGGTATCTTGAACCTAAAATTATTTTTAAAAGGAATAAAGTATTTGTTCTCATTTCTTGGCAAATATATGACACATTATATACATACTTAGTTTGCCTTTTTCCCTTTCCAGATGGTATAAAATTCTTGCCACCGTGGATACAAGAATATTTTAACTGGTAATACTGTAAATCTGGATTTAAGTATCGTTTGACTACTCTTTTGGCGGTTTCGATTCGACGACTATCCCTTCTATAAAATTGTACATAGCGATTCTTCGTGTTATCTTCTAAAATAAATTTATTGAGTGCTTTTAATATATGCTTATTTTCTCAAATACACTTTTGTTTAGAAGAGTTAACTTACCCAGTATCAAATTCTTTTGCAGAACTGAATTTGTCTCCTTTCTTTAATTCTATGGGAACATTAATAGTATTTAGACTATCCATTATTTTAACTTAAATAAACTCATAAAACGAAACAACGAAAAACGCGCGCCAAAACAATGGAATAACAGAATAAATTTTGACGTTTTATTTGGAGGTTAGGAAACCTGGAAACATTTCCTTTAACGGATCGCGAATTAAAATACGCCGTCCGTTTAACGGACGGAGAGTCACTGCCTTATTTTTAATTTCATTTCCTCTTTTTTTGCGTTAGGTATTTCATATTAACTAAATTAAGTTATTGAAAATGGTAACAATTTCTCCTCAGTATTTTAATAACATTGCTCAGTATCTTAACACACCGTTGGGAAAAATAACAAAACAAGATAATGTAAGATTTTTTTTGCTACTCTTCAAGTATGTTTATCGCCTTTCTTGACACGAACTTTTATCATATTTTGATCGTATTTTTTGGGGTGAATGTTGTACACTGACAAGACGCAGAGGGCTTAGTTCAAAATTTTCTGTTAGTTGTGAATGTGATTATAGGGGTGTTTTTTAACAGAACTGGTGGCCAAAATGCAGGAGGTCTCATTCTGGTCAGTGGTATATCACGAAAAAACATATGGATTTGAATTATAGCCTGTAAGGTTATTAATAAATTATACCTATAAAAAGTTCCTTATTAAAAGACACACTACTCAGAGAAATTTTGAAAATAGTATATTAAGTATTCACCAAAATATGCAACTAATTTTTTACAAAATATTTGATTTCAGAATTTTTTTTTGCAATTTTTCTCAGGTTTTGGGGGACATGGGGAGGCAAATGCCCCATTGCCTCCCCCCTCTGTCTTGTACGCCACTGCAAATTATTACCATACATTTTTTCTATGCTGGATGTTCACTGTGTACTAGTGATTATTGGACAAAGGTAGTGCTGTTAAATACTGGGAAATTTCACATATATTGTGTAAATAAATGCACCGTTTAAAGGAACCTCTGAGAGAACCAGCTGCCTTGAATATATTTAAAGCATCATACTTATATTCACAAAAAAAATAGTGCATTGAATTGAATTAAAATTTATTTAATATTATTTAATTTTATTTTTTAGCTCTACACTCGTGTCAGCAACAAACAAACAACAAAGGGAATAATTAATATAATTTTTTCACTTGTAAAAGAATCAAACTCAAGTTTAGGTGCAAAAGATATTTTGGAAGAGGCACAGATTCACCAATGGCTTGAATATGCAATAGTCTATGCAGGAAATGCAAATAATAATCAAAACATACAGACAGTATTAAAGGTAATTTTGATAATTATGTATTTTCACTTCACCTAGCATCTCCAATTTAAATGTTTTTGTTATATTAGTAGAATGTGAAATTCCAATCACTAATATGAAGGCTTTTTGTTGTCAGAGTTTTAGGAAAGATGCAGCTTTACCTCATAGCAAACCTCACAGTTAAAAATATTTTCTGAAAAAAGTGTATCTTCCAATTTTCAGACTAACATATTAATTGGTTCTCCAGATACTTCTAGGCCACCAAATTAGTTGCACTCTATATTTTAGAAGTATTATGACGCTGTGGCCAAACACATATTTGATACAAAAATTGCAAGATATGTTAAGACATGTTAAACCAAAAAATGGGTGTTTTCTGTGTCTTTAACCTACACACAAAAAGCAACAAAAAAAATTAACTTGTTCAGTTCCCAAATTTTTACATTGGACTGAAATCTCGAAAATTGGTGGAACATTAACGTTATAATTACTCCAACATTTTATTTCAATATACCGTTACTTGTTTTTAGCAATTCTTGAGATATGTATAAAGGTTTACATTTAGTTGCTTCAATAAACAATGTGCTTTGGATATTAAATAAATAATATAAATAAATAAGATAAATTGGCTTTTGAATTTGTTTTATTTGTTTAAAAAATAATCTAGGTATACAGATTTATATGTATTAGGTCTATACCTTTTTTTAGGACTTAAACAAAGTATTGTCAACGAAGACATTTTTAGTAGGCCACAGATTAACAGTTGCTGATGCATTTCTATACTACGTACTTTTAAATGTTATGGTAAGTATTTTCGGTTTTAGATTCATATCAATCTAATATCAATAACATAAAAGGACCTCAAAGAAGACAAAATTTGGACAATGACAAAACATTAGTAAATTAGTCTTAAACAGTATTTATTTATTTATATATTAAATGCACTTTGACTTCTAAATAAGTTCTGATTTTAGGCTCTTGTAGAGATTAGGTATTTCTAATTTTTTCCCTTTTTTTTTGGGTTCACTGTAGAGCTTAACTCGAAATATACACTTTTTTTGAAAAATAGTGCAACAGATAGTTATAACTTTGTAAAGGTCTACTTTTACTTTAATTATGTTAAAATTGCCCGAATAATAGATAATTACCGTGTATTATTATATAATATACTGTTTTTTAATTTAGCTTTTAAAGAACTAACGTTAAAAGTGTATAAACAAAATATATTGATGTTATTCTGACATTTAACACTTCATGATTAATCGGCCATTTCCCCCATACTCAAGAAGCATCGTTACCAAATTTAGTTTCATTTTGTCAGCGAAGAATTAATTACTGTTTATTAAGGTTGTTAATATTTTGTTGCATAGTTGACATTAGGAGCACAGCTTGAAAAATTAACACCAAGTTAGAAACCGTAAACATCATCATTAAAGCCATGACATAAAAACCAGTACAGTACAGTTAGCATCAGGTTAGGTGTCGAAGGCATCATCTGTAAACACAAAAATGGTATTGCGAAGGCACTAATAATAATATAAAAAATGGTACAGCCCAATCGCTGGCAACTTAGAGTTAAGTTTAAATACATCATAAATCAAGAAATGTAAGGCAATTTGGCAACACTGTAAATGTCCTTTTTATAATTGGCAACAGTGCAATGTTTTGAAAATTGTAGGAAATTGACATGGGTGGTCCGGGTCCGGTGATGGTTTCAGTCCATTTGGATCCAGTCCGCTCGTGGATATTCATTGTTAGATAGGAATTATGGGTCTAGCAAAATGTAATTAATGCTAACAAACTTCAGTAATAAGAGATGATTGATTATAAGAAACAGAAATTAAAATATTTAAGGTTTATTAACAAATATAAAAGTATTTTTTGTAAATACTATGTATTTACTATGCCTATTTGCAGAGTTGCAGAATTTGTGTAATGTAAGTAACCAATATATGTATATGTACGGAAATCAATTTAAAATATTATGTTTTGCACATATAAAATAGTTACAACTCTAAATAGAGAGATTCGAGACAAACTCCTAATTTAAACTAAGGAAACACTGGTGCATTTTTATATTTATAGTGTAAACTAATGCCCTATTCAAAATGTGTTAAACATATCATTTAACTAACTTATCCTTTCTAATCAATACTAATAAAGATGGTTAATGGCGCTTATACAGCGTTTACAATTTCTTTGTGAGTGAAATTATCTATTACTGCACCAAAAACATTGGATTTTGGTGCACGATTGGTAACACTGCGGAACTCATATGGATGTTGAATGAAATTCAATTTGTACCAATATTTTATATTTTAGTCTGGCTAAGCTTTTATTAAATCTTAAAACTATTATTATTATATGTTATTATTTACTTTAAACTGCTGACAATTATAAATCGTACGGTCATAACTTTTATTGTTGACATAAATCTGTCTGCATATCTGCTAGGTGCTGAACTTTAAAAACACAGGTACCAGAATACTCTATATTCTTTTAACTGTGCTTAAAACGTACGATTAGGATAACAATTCCCCATCTTGTCAAGAATTTAGATCTATCCGAACCCAAAGCACAAGTATCCCAATATCATACAAAATATATTCAGAGAAAATGAGAAGCCTTCTGGCAGAATTTGAAAAGCGTTTTCAGGATTTTAAGACCCAAGAAAACAATTTTTTTCTATTTACTGGTCTTTTCACTATCAATATTGATAAAGTTCCCCCTCACTTGCTAATGGAAGTAATTGAGATTCAGTGTCAGATCCATTTAAAACAAAAATTTGATAGTGTTGGTACATTCGAATATTATAAGTACTTGCCTGTTCAATACCAAGAAATGAGAAAATGTGCCTGTAAAATCCTATCAATGTTTGGAAGTACCTATAAGTGTGAAGAACTATTTTCTTTGATGAAAGGAAACAAATCTCCCGCAAGATCGCGATTGACGGACGCACACTTGGACGCAGTTTTAAAAGTTATTTCCGCCGATAAATTCGCGCCACAAATATACTTAATTAAAGACAAAAGATGTCAAATATCTGGCAAAAGAATTTAATGTTTGTTGTAATGTCCTTTTTATTGGAAATTTAATAAACAGACTTGTCCTATAATAGTACTTATTCTCAAGATTTTCAGTAGTTTGTCTTGTTTAAGGTAAGATTTTGCGGCCCACCTAGTTGATGATCTTCATGCTTTTGGCCCACCAGTGACTTTGAGTTTGACATGGCTACTCTACACATCCTTACAAACATAAAATGGCAACTTTTCGTTCATTTATTCATAGACTTTTAAACATACCGATGTCAGCTGAAAATTACAATAAAGAATTTATTTTAATTATTATAAAACATATTGCTGTTAAGAATGGTTATGAAGCTTCTGTTATAGATAAAATGTTGTCAAAGAAATCTTATAATAAAGCAATAAAGCTTGTATATCCAGTAGACAATAACTATGTGAACAAACAATTTAAAACTCTCACTTACACTGAAAAATAACAGATACTATTTCTAGAAAATTATTCAATAGAGACACAAAAATAGCTTTTAAAACCAATGATACTTTAGGTAAACACATTAAAAATAACAAAAGCAAAACTAATAATAATAAAAAATCAGGATTGTATAGTTTAGATTGTGGTTCATGTTCTAAAGTATATATCGGCTAAACTGGTCGCAATTTTGATTTAAGAATCAAAGAACATAAGAGAAGTTACATCAAAGACAAAAGAGATTCACATTATGTACCTCATTTGTTAGACGAAAACCATATTTTTAATGACAACTTTAAAATTTTACATTCAGAAAATAAATCTAAGAAACTACATTTCTTAGAAAGTATGGAAATTAACAAACTTAAACATAGTGGCAATATTTTAAATGAACAACTGGACTTAAACACTTCCCCATTATTAACCTTAATTTTGTAACTGTATGTATTTATTATTAACCTATGTACTCTTACAAACAAACCACACAACATTTGTTTTATAGCGGAAGATTATATTAACAGTACTTCTTTTTTATTTTCACTTTATTGTAAACCTGTAAACAATAGCGCCTGATATGCCTGATTGCGGCAGTATCTCTATAGCCATTTGTAATTTTATTACACTTAGATACTTGGTTTTTTGTATATATATATATATATATATATATATATATATATATATATATATATATATAACGAAACAATATTGTCATAGTATTTTTTAAAATACAGTAGTGGAAATCGAATTTTTGTATTTTTTTACGTTGAATTATGAATTTCCATCAAGTAACAGCCAACTCTATAGAATTTAGTTTTTTTTTAGTCAGTACTATAAGACTTGGACTTTCGTTTCAAATTTCAAAAAATCTTAAAATCTGAAATACTTACTCTCAACAAGGCCCTGATTTTACAACAAACAGGACATTTTCCTGCAGAGTAATGCTTTTTCATAGTAGTAATAAGGTTCATTGTATTGTTTTTTTTTTTTTGTTTTTTCATCCAAATACAGGATGAAATATAGTCCAATTTTGAAAATTAACCTGTCTTCTGCTGATGTTTTAATAAAGAAACAGTGCTAATTTATGTACTTTATTTTTTTAGGCTAGCCTTTCAAACCTAGACAAAGAAAAATTCTTGCATGTATCTAGATGGTTTGACAATATACAACAAGACAGTGCACTGCGTCAGAAGAACAGTTTAGTTGACTTTAGTACAAACTATTTAGCATGCCTCGTTCCAGCTAGACACTAGTAATATTTAAAATACATTATTTTTTATTTATTGTTCTTTTTATTTAAAAATACGTAGTACACATGACTGTAATTTTAATATAAATTAAAAACATCTAATCAAATAAAATGACATGAGCTAGCTCCAACTCTTGAAACCTTTCCGCGTTCAATTGACACGCTGCTCCTGCATTTTGTTGATATTCCTGTAAGTTAGGATAATGTCCACTATTTCATTATCATAAACGTACCATTTTATTTGTACAAACCCACAGTCTAAAAGTACCACGCGTTATTTAATGAAATCGGGCTGAATTAAAGATCGAATACAATAAAAAAATTACCTAGTATCACTAATAAACAAAAACTTGTACTTTACCTGTTCACAATGCAGTGGTCGCGAATATGAAAAGTCAGGTATGTGATGAAGTTTTAAATATCTGAAATTTTAATAACTGCTTTATTTGCAACACACAACGCAGTGGTCGAGAGTATCAAAAATCAGGCATGTAATACATTTTTTAAAATATTAACTAACTTCTTTATTTTGCAACTTTTATATTCAATTCAAAAAATATTTATTGTGTAAAATTCAGCACAAAAAACATACAATAAGAAAGCACAAATATACACAAAAGGACAAGGTACACTGTCTCCAGTGATCTCTATAACCTAGCCCTGCCTTTAAAGTCACCACTTATAAAGTAGATATATATGCAAAAATAGTCATTAAAATAAATCAAAATCACGACTTATTATCAGACAACAAAATTTCCTGCTTCAATCTTGCTTTTAAAGTAGCCTTTGTTACATTTGGTATATTTTTCAATGCATTAGTGACAAACGGAGCTAATGAAAAACTGGATTGAAAAGCCATGGTTTTATGAGACGGAGTATCAAGAGTTTCGCGCACCCTTCCCAGTTTTCTTTGATGGATATCAGACCGAAATGTAAGTTTAGTAAAAAGATATACATTATTTGACGTGTTTCTGGTCTCATTCAATTTATAAAAATTCAGAAATATGTGCAAAGCGTGGAACATGAACTATAAAACGTACACACTGATTCTGCATCTTTTGCAATCTCGAGCGACTTTCATTTGTTAAACATGGGCCATAAACCACATCAGCATAACGAAAATGTCTGTCAAAGTTCTTAAAAGGATAAAGCCTCCAAACTCAAAAATTGACAATACTGGATAATTTCAATCAAAAAAGATAGTTAATTGCCCATGCAACAACGATTTGGCAATCTTCAAGGGCACCGGTAACAAACTAATAGGTCTTAAATTCTCCAAGCGCTCAATAGTACCAGAAGATGCCTTAGGAATTGGTTTAACAAGCGCGAATTTCCACGGGTCTGGAACAATCCCGGTCAAGAAGGATACATTGATGATATGTGTGCGGAGCCGCTACATAGTTTAGCGACAACTGAAGCATCTTAACAGAAATACCGTCAGCATCAATGGTATGTGGCTTTTGCTTTAGAATAAGTGATTTGATCACATCGATAGAGCCAGGAGAAAAATCGAACTGAGAATGTCCCACACTTAAAACTGTTTATGTACGTCGGGTCAGCAGGAAGACGTTTTACTGAATCAATAAAAAGGTTATTAATTTTATTAGGGTCACAAAGAAGGGAAGGTAGTAGTTTTGAAGGTTGGCCAGCTCCGTGAATATCCCACTTACACAAATAGGACCATAGTAATTTGAGACTGTTTCTACATGCCCTCAGAGTTTGAGAAAAATATGTTCTTTGTTCTGTTCTAAGAGCGGTTTTATAACATTTCCTCAAAGAACAGAAATATACCTTGTGCAGTGCCAATCCAGATCTTTTACACCTAAGCCATGCTCTTTCCTTAAGGGTCTTTATCCTGGCCAAGGTATCAGTAAACCAGGGCTTTTTACGCTTCCTAGGGTTGTCCATTATGCAAATAAGGGGAGCGTACTTATCGAAGAGGTCAATGCGTTTGAAAGTATAAAAATTTGTTATTTATATTCCTCATTTTATACATTTCAGACCAGTCAATCAAACCAATCTCATGATAGAATTCAGTTTCATTAAAATTTTTAAAATCACGGACAATCTTAGCTACACTTTTAGGTTTTTCAAAAGACATATCTATAGTGCATTGAGCTAGAGAAAAGCGGGAAACGTCTGCGCTAACAACTTTAAAAGAAGCATTTGTAACAATTACATCATTAAGAGATTCAGAAAAAGCAGTAATACGTGTAGGAAAACGAATATGCTGTATACAAAGGTGAGAATACATCAGAGAATTAAAATATTTTGACATAGGTGTGTCAATAAGAATATTAATATTTACATCACCCAGAAGGACAAAGTTCTCAATACTTATGCCAAATAGACTATGATATCGAATAAAGTTGATACATTAGTATAAGTTTGAGGCCCGTAGAACACTCCCAAGGCACCAGTTATACCATTTAATTTAACCTTTAAGACAAGATATTCAAGGTGATTGTCACCATCAACTGGCACATGCAATACTGAGAACCCTATACCTATGCGAATGTACAGGCAGACGCCACCACCCCTTGTAGCACGAACCCTACGAACAACAGAATAACCCGGGATATCTACCATGAAATCTGGGATATCCGAATTAAGCAAGGGGCACTGACGACTGCGTCACATAAGCTCTTAAGTCGCTAATCTTACTACACAAAGAACGAACATTAATGACACAGACAAAACAACCCAGATGATCTGATACAGTTAGATTGTGCTTGATTGCAGCCGATGTGCACGGAGAAACTTTCTCTTAATCGTTGGCCATCACTGAACCACCGGCAGTCAAAGAAACTCCGGAATCAACATTCACAATAGCCCCACTAAACTGGAATTAATCATTGGAGTGGAAACATTTTGTGGTGGTCTGATTTCAATATCCAGTGGCATCCCGCTCTTATCAGTTTGGAGATCAAAAAGTGATTTTTCATCGGGGCAAGGTTTGGGTGTAGGGTCCGGTGACATTTGATTGCTAGCTATATCGCAATTTAACAGATTGTCAATTCTTTGCTGATAATGCATGGAGATTTCATTGATATCCTAAGCTCCCTGCTCAGATCTATAACACCAATTTGATAGAAAACACAAACTGTTAAAAGGTACTATTCTTAATATCTGTTGATTTATCTCTTCCACAAATTTATTCAGAACTGGTCTATTATACCACTTTGGAACCGTCATGAGATTTCTAAGAATTCCAGTACATAAGAGTTGGGTAATGTACAATAATGAAGTCTTCTCTTGTAAAGTCATTGCTCAAGCTAGAAATGTTACGAACGACGTCATCAAAAAGTGCATTAGGTTTTGAGAAACCCATTACCTGAAATTTATCACCCAAAGTATCTTGTAATTTTTGAGTAAAACGACCTATCATACCATTACTCAATACAACCACCCTGGGTTTGTTACTCAAAAAAGATTCTATTCTACGATAACACTTCACAATTCGACGACTCGTATGAATTTTAGGTAATTTTTTGTTAATTATCTTCTTTTACGAGTTTTAAAACCTGTCAAAATTAATAACTCAACCTTGAGAAGACCCATCGTTTCAGAAGCTCATCTGCTTGTCCAAAAAATCAAGGCATTTCTTCTCAAGAGTTTTGATGATTCTCAATCAAATGGGCCCCGAGCTTGTGCATATTTTTCTATTTTATATCACTTTTTTTTTTAATTAACTCGTTATCCTTGTTAGGATTCGAATTATTTTGATTTTTTATTTTAAAAAAGTTGTTCCTTCAGCAGCTTTATCATCGCCAGCATCAAAATTAAAAAAGTTGCAATTTTTATTCGATTTATAAGTTTATTAATATATTTTTCCCTTTTATCCTTGACTTTATCGGAACAGTAATTGAACCTGATGACGATTAACCACATGTTCCTGAAACTTGTCCTGCCGGCTTCTGTGGATTCATAACAGCCGTCAAAAAGTTTTGTCTCTCTTGTTTTCCCACAATCCTTAATAGACTTTACGTTAATTTATTTGTATACAAAAAAAAGCTATATATAAATACTTAATATAATACTTCAATATACATTCACATAAACATTACGTAAAAACATCTAAACACTCAATTTATAAATGTGAGAGAGGTAAATTAACATGGTTGAAAAAGACAAAACAAACAAAAGTATCTCATTGTCGTTTCAAAATTGTTACAATTTTATGAAATTCAAATTTTAAAACCATATTTAAGATTACCAACAAAAGAAATGAAGAAAGAAATTGTTTTTATACATATCTGTGAATAATTTTTAGTTTAAATTAAAAACCGACCTTAAACCATTTTGTTTTTACAATGTTTGCAAAATAAGTGAAGTTTGACAAAATATAGATTAAAATATTCTTGATAATGTTGTATACAGAACATTAAGTAGGTGAAGTTTTTTGTATTTATTATAACACTTCTTCTCGTTTTTACACACATTTATTCACCTAAATGGTAAAAAATAAACTGTTTTTGAAATTTTACTTCTTTTACAAAACTTTCAATAAATTACTCAACCTTGAGAACACCCTGTATTCATGTTTCTGAAGCTCCCATATGCTTGTGTAAAAAACCAAGGCATGTTGTTCCAATAGGCCCGGGCCCAGAACTCCACAATCAAATGGGCCCCCACCCAACCTGTGTGCATATTTTTCTATTTTATATCACTTTGTTTTTTTAGAAAAAGATGTTTTATTAAGTTCGAAACGTTTAAACTAATATTGTAGTATAATGCAGTGAGCCATGGAGGTTACAAAACTGCAATAAAAAAAATACAGATCACTATTTAAAAAAGCTGATCTGATGATCATCGCCAGCATACGAAACGTCGAAATTAAAATCTAAGTTTAATACAAATATACAAAAAGTTGCAATAAGAATGTAATCATTTATTATACAAGAAAATAAAAACGAAATTGTAGTTTTTCGTTTTTTTCTGTAGTTTTTAATATAAGTTTATTTGAATAACATGATTTAACTATTTGCGCCCTCTGTATGTTTTTGAATAATGTTTTTTGCAACACTGAAAATTTACAGTTATATGGGGATATATTTTCAAAAAGAATTAAAAATGAGCTTAGTCTTTTTGCAAGTTTGCAATATACGCATGTCGTTTTATTTCATCCCGCATATATCCACGAAATCCCACAGAATATTCAACATTCCGAACTCGTTCTGAAGTATTCGGAATTTTGAAAATTTCTCGACGGTAAACCAATGTTCCTGTAATTAGGCAACTTGGCCCCTATTTAAGCGACCGTCAAAAACTTGCTGGTGTATATATCTTTTTTCTGTCAAAATCGGTTTTGGAATATACTTTACGTTAATTTATTTGTATACAAAAACATGCTTTTCTTTAGGGATACTAAAGGGGTGTAGGTAAGGACCTAGGACCCATTACATAAACAAAAAGGGGCCCTTATAAAAACATCTAAACACTCAGCATAGGTATGTGAGAGAGGTAGGCCAATATCCAACAGCAGCTGAAAAAGACAAAACAAACAAAAGTATGCTTCATTGTCTCAGGAAAATTGTTACAATTTTATGGACAAAGCTAAATTTACCTTAAAATACATAAATTGTAAATATAACATTCGTTATATACGTAACATCGCTGTAAAGCGGTTAATGAATAATAGCAAACGGAAATAAACAATACATATGCGAAGTGAATAATTTCGATAACATTGAAATTAAAATTACGCGACCTTAAACCATTTTGTTATCATTATACAATGCAAAATAAGTGAAGTTAAACAAAAAGTGTACTGAACTAACATAGTAATTAAAGTGTATTAGAAAAAAAAGAAAATGTATCCTGGTGAAGTAGGTGAAGTGCTACTTCACCAGGAAAAATAAACAGCCAAACATCTAACTATATTTATTATATATCTCTTAAAATTCTCGTTTTTACACACATTTATTCACCTAAATGGTAAAAAATAAACTGTACATCTCGAATAAACATTTTACTTGACCGTTGGAGGCATGTATTTTTAAAACTTTCAATCGAACTTTATTATGACAACTATAACAGTGGCACAAACCGCTTTGACTTTGCTGGAGGTGCTATGTTTAGTTTACGAATTTCCTACTATGTTGCCATGACAACGCGTACGTGATGACGTCGAGCCCAGGGCCATACGACTCTCTCGGTGAATTGCAGGCGCAGTACTCTACACCCCCGTGTCGTTCAGTTTGCCGTGGTTGTTTACTTTTATTTCCGCGGATTTCGCTGCAACCGGTGAGTGCCTTTGCAGTTAACGTGACTGTTTTGGGTTATATTTATTTATGGTGTTGTTACAACTTCAAATTCGAAGTTAGTAAATGTGATTGTTCAAGAATGGAATAAATTAAAAGAATTTATTGCAAACTGTGACAAATCTGATGAAAAATCAATCCGCCTTACGAAAGGATTTTTAGGTGAGATGAACGATTTTGAATTCACGTTTCTGGCATTAGTGTTTAATGACATTTTTTCAATCACGGGCATACTATTTGACGTTCTTCAAAAAAAATCGCTTGACATTAATTTGTGCATGCAAAATTCTATTACAGAAATAAATCATTACAAACGTGAACTAGTTAAGCTTTCACCTGAAGAAATTAGGGCTAAGTATAGAACCCTTTTTTATGAAATATTAGACCATATTTTAATGGAAATGACACTAAGATTTCAAGGCCGTGAAAAACTTACATTTTTAAGTTTGGCAGATTCTGCTAAATTTTCTGAATATAGGTTAAATTTTCCGAATGGCCCGTTTGAAAATTTGTTACAGTTATATGGGGATATATTTTCAAAAAGTCAGCGACTTAAAAATGAGCTTGGTCTTATTTTTGCCAATGAGAGTAATTGGAATATATCGCTGCAAGAGCAAGTGAAAAAAATTAATAAAAATAAATATATTTTTACTGAAGCATATAAATTGTTTTCCTTTATTTTGACAATACCGTCGACAAGTGCTTTAGGAGAAAGAAATTTTTTTTGCTTCAAATGTGTAAAAACTTATTTAAGAAATCGTAAAAAAATATTCTACCCCCTCCACATATAAAAAAATTCAGGAAAAAAAAAATTGTTATATTTTCTTGCTTCATTTGCACTTCACTTACTTTTTCAACCGCGAGTCGCCACTAGGTTGGTGATATCATTAATGTATAACAAAAAAAGAATATGTCCCAAGACCGAACTTTGCAGGACTCCACTTTTAATCAATTTACAATCAGAATCAGAACCATTTTCATGCCACAGTTTTTGTACAAATTGTTTGCCTATTCCCACTTGAAAAATGATAAACCAATTTAAAAATTGAAGATAAACCACGGATTTCATAAAAATTCAGCTTGCTTATCAAAATTTCATGACTAACACAGTCAAAGGCTTTTGTATCGTCACAAAAAACTGAGGCGGTGGGGTGGTTGTTATTGAGAGATAAGTACACGTCGCTAAACAACGAGGCTTCACTGGTGCACTTGTTGGGTAAAAATGCAAACTGATCTGGGGATAGTATCTAATGTTTAAGGAGAAATGGCACAAGACGAATCTTTAGTAACCTTTCAATGATTTTTGATAGTACTGGTAGTAGAGCACTTGGGCGATAATTGCAAGAGTTGGTTTTTTCGCCCCCTTTATAAAGAGGAATAATTATTTATTTATTTCACTTTATTCCAAATGGTCTAAATAGATATGACAACGTCAAGTGTAAAAATAAAAGATAACATAAGACATTTTTAAAACAATATTAAGATTGGACTAACAGAAAACAATTATTGCAAAATTGAAAAGTAATTTCTAACATTATAATAATTTTTTTCAAGAAGATAATTCTTTGTACTTTTCTTAAATTTTTTGTAAGAAGTTATTTCTCTTAGGCTTGCTGGTAGTTGGTTGTACATATTCCCACAAAAACAGTAAGGACTTTTTGGAAAGTGCTAGTCCTATAAGGCGGTATATAAATGTTTGTGGAGTTTCTTGTATCATAATTATGCAGTTCTAGATGACGAGAAAATCTGGTGAATTGTTTTCTAACGAATAATAGCGAGTGTAAAATTAGAATACATGGAAGAGGGAGAATTTTACACTGTTTGAAGTAGGGTTTACATGAGTCTAATGGACTTGATGAGAAAATGTTTCTGATTATTCTTTTTTGTAATATAAAAATTCTGTTTAAATCTGTTGATTGGCCCCAGTAAATAATACCATAGCTTAGATGGCTGTATGCTAGTGCGTAATAGGTATTTAAAAGTAGTTTTATTTCTAGTGTTTTTTAGATTTCTTATTGCAAAGTAGGCAGTATTTAACTTACTTGCGACATGGTTCATGTGGTTGCACCATGTTATGTGTGGATCTAGATGTAATCCTAGAAATTTAAAATTATCAATCCTATTTACATGTTAGCAGTTTAATAACAAATTTGGAACCCGAGGCATATCTTTTCTTATACAAAATATCATAAAGCAGGTTGTGGATTCGTTGGCAATAAGGCAATTTTTCTCACACCATAAAGCAAATTTTTCCAAAATTATATTGGCATTATTTTCCAATTTCTCGAAATTATTATCAGAAATTGCTATAGTGCAGTCATCTGCATAGAGAATTATTCTATTTTTTGATAGTGACAGAGGCAAGAAATTTTCCAGATCATTTATAAAAAGCGTAAATAGTAGAGGTGAAATAATGCTTCCCTGAGGTACACCACAGTTTATATTATGGCCAGTAGAGATAACATCCCCAATCTCAACCTTTATCTTACGTTTCTTCAAATAAGACACTAACCATTTGTTGATATCTCCTCTTATTCCCAATGCATATAATTTCTTCTGTAAACAGAAGCTATTTAAGCAGTCAAAAGCTCGAGTTAAGTCAAAGAAAAAATCAAAGAATTTGTCCATATTGCTCAAAGAGACCTAGTTTTAACAACAAACATAGAAAAAGACTCCAAGTCTCGGTCTCATTAAATTATAATTTTACAATCTACAACAAACATGACACGTGTTTCGCCCTTTCGAGCATCATCAGACCTACAAACAACAGAGAGAACCTTAGAAATAAGGACTTTTTGGAAAGTGCTAGTCCTATAAGGAATCACACTCACAAATCTTAAAACAATAACTTGCAAATAGAATAAAACACACTAAAGCACAACAAAACAAACAACTACTTATACATATTTGATGGAAATTAAAATGAGGTTAAGTCTCACGTGAATAAACAAAATAAAATATTAAAAAAGTATTAAAAAAGATTTGTCTCTGGCGGGATCGAACCCAGACCGCCCGAGCGAGACGCCGAAGCAACCACCCACAGACCCCTGGACTAGTCGAAGAAAACAACCAAAAACTCTCACTCTATGAATTAATTAATGAAATGAAGGTTGCCTACAATTATTATTACATTAAATTTTTAAATATTAGGGTTGGTTCAAAATTAAAAACATCGTTAACGCAAGTGAGAATGGGACTTTTTATAGCTTTGGTTATTTCCATTTTTTTCTAGAAGGTCAAGCTTTTTCCCCTTCGGACATTCATGTAAAACATCAACGTCAGAAATGGAAAATTCATGACCTGACTCCAACAAATGATTGGCAAAAGCTGAAACAGTCTCAGTTACATCCGTATTTCTGAATTTCTTAACGAGACTTAAAAGTTCTCTCACCCTTGTGGAAATTTTTCGACCTGTTTGTCCCACATAGGTCGTGGAACATTCGCTACAATTTAGTGCATAATAATGGCTTGCCAAAGATTCATAAAGATGGCACGCCCATGAGGCCAGTGGTTTCATTTATTGATTCCCCATGCTATAAGCTTTCAGCGTGGCTAAATAGAGTTCTTAGGGACGTAACGGGTTTTCCTAGCACATATTCTACCAGGAATTCCATCGACTTTGCCAATCACCTGAAAAACGTTGATATTCCGCACAATGCATTATTAGTTTCATTGGATGTCAAGAATTTGTTTCCTAGTGTGCCTCCCGCAGATTTTATTTAATTGGTAAGGGATTTATTGGCGAGATCTTCTTTGCCACAGTTACTCGTTGATGGCCTCACTTCTCTTCTTACCTTAGTTTTAGACCAAAATTTTTTCAAATTTAATGGACAGTTATATAGACAAAGGTCTGGGCTGGCTATGGGTTCCTGTTTGTCTCCATTTCTGAATGAGGTTTTCATGAACAATTTGGAAAACAGGATAATGAATAGTTATTTTGCCTCCTTCCTAACAGCATATAAAAGATACGTGGATGATATTTGCATTGTGTGGAATGGCAACAGAAATCAGTTGGAAGAGTTTTTACAATTCGTTAACCCGTTGCATCCTAAAATTGAGTTTACATTGTAAATGGAAGATGAGGGAAAACTACCGTTTCTTGATCTTTTACTATCGCAGAAACACAGTAGGATAGAGTTTGAGATTTACCGGAAAACATCCTCCACGGATAATGTTATTCAGTATGCTTCAAACTCTCCTTACACACATAAATTTGCTGCGTTCAACTCCTTTTTCTATCGGTTGTGTAATTTACAATTGTCAAGGGAAGAATTTATTAAGGAGCGTGATATTATAATGCAGATTGCTATCAATAACGGTTTTCCTTTGGAGTCCATCACCAAATTATATTATAAATTTATAAACAAGTACAAAATGTCCTATACTGTCATACATTCAAAACTTAACGATGAGACAAATTTTTTCAAGTGCATTACTTTTTTCGGAAGTATTTCTCTCCAATTGGCTAAATTTTTTAAAAATATTAAAAATGTCAATATTTCATTCAAAACAGTAAATACTCTCAAGAGACATTTAGTAAGGACAAAGGACACAACCGATAAATTGTCCAGATCTGGGATTTATGCACTAAATTGTAGCGAATGTTCCACGACCTATGTGGGACAAATAGGTCGAAACATTTCCACAAGGGTGAGAGAACATTTAAGCCTTGTCAACAAATTCAGAAATACGGATGTAACTGAGACTGTTTCAGCTTTTGCCAATCATTTGTTGGAGTCAGGTCATGAATTTTCCATTTCTGACGTTGATGTTTTACATGAATGTCCGAAGGGGAAAAAGCTTGACCTTCTAAAAAAAATGGAAATAACCAAAGCTATAAAAAGTCCCATTCTCACTTGCGTTAACGATGTTTTTAATTTTGAACCAACCCTAATATTTAACAATTTGATGTAATAATAATTGTAGGCAACCTTCATTTCATTCATTAATTCATAGAGTGAGAATTTTTGGTTATTTTCTTCGACTAGTCCAGTGGTCTGTGGGTAGTTGCTTCGGCGTCTCGCTCGTGCGGTCTGGGTTCGATCACGCCTAGAGACATGAGTGAGACTTAACCTCATTTTAATGTCCATCAAATATGTATAAGTAGTTGTTTGTTTTGTTGTGCTTTAGTGTGTTTTATTCTATTTGTAAGTTATTGTTTTAAGATTTGTGAGTGTGATTATTTACTAAGGTTCTCTCTGTTGTTTGTAGGTCTGATGATGCTCGAAAGGGCGAAACACGTGTCATGTTTGTTGTAGATTGTAAAATTATAATTTAATGAGACCGAGACTTGGAGTCTTTTTCTATGTTTGTTAAGTCAAAGAAGATGGCAAGAACGTAGTTTGATGTGTCCAAGCCCTCATAAACAAAATTGAATAGCTCAAAAGCAGCTGTAGAAGTGGAGCAATCTTTTTAAAACCGTGTTGTTTGTTACTTATTAATTTTTCTGCATTTAAGAAGTTTTCTATCTTGCATAAAACTACTTTTTCAAAAAGTTTAGAAAAGGTAGGCAGGCCGGTAATACATCGATAGTTTTCGATTTTTTCCCTGTCACCCTTTTTATAAAGTGGAATAACTTTCCCAACCTTCAACTCACGAGGGATAAATTAAAGATATAGCATAATTTAATATAATCCCATATTTTTTCTAATGCCATAACTGGGATGTCATTTTTACCAGAGCAGGCTGTTTTGTTTTTTAACAGTTTTATAGCTGAATGGAGATCGTGCACATTCAGTGGTGTTAAAAAAATTGTCCTGATATGAAATTCACAGGTTGTACAATTTGAAAAATCAATATTATGTTTACCCAAGGTTGTTGATATCAGGTTTTCTGCGCTTGTTGCTAAATATTTGCAGAATTCTTCACATATTTCAGATATATTTATTATGTAATTATTGTTAGACACTAATTTTGTGGGATTAGGGCACTTTTTTACTCTTCCTAAGTTAGTATTTTATTACTTGCCAGATCTCCTTTACTCTTCCTAAGTTAGTATTTTTACTTGCCAGATAGCTGTTTTAAGGCATTCAGGGAATATACCTTCTATAAGGGATTCATTTATTAGTGTTGTAAGGGCCTCTATGACTGGGAGCGGCAGGTTCAGGAATATTTTAATTGATAGGCCATCAGTGCTACACGAGAGAGTAGACTGAGGCTGACGATGAAATAATGCAACATAGTAAAAATTTAGTCTATATTATAATACATTTCATACAATCTAATATATTACAAATTGCAAAAAAAGATTTTATTTTTAGATCACAAATTAAGGACTCACCTTTTAAAAAAATAAACACATACAATAATTTGCAATGCCATTTGAATTCAAAATATTCATATATGATACTACAATCTACACTAGGCTGATTTCTTTTTAACATTTTTGCTAATCTTTAACTTGCACTTAACTCTCTAAATGCCACAAAGACCACATTTCAAACATGTCAATCATCAAACCATAATTCAACCTTAATAAATAAAATACTAGAAACTTACCTATCCTGTAAAGGTCAAGAAATAAATGTCATTCATTTTCCTAGCATGGTGGTTTCCGACATTGAGAAAGTTGAAAGAGAAAAAAACGTTCTTCAGCTTTATGCAGGTTAAGGATTGGCAAACATTTAATAATAAAATTAATAACTTATTAACAATTACTGGAAAAAGAAAGATTCACAAGTTGTTTTTTATAATATTCATACATGTACCAGGTGAGTCAACGATTGAAAAAAGTAAATTTGCGTCGAACAGGCACAATTTGGAAACCTACTGTTTATGCTATGGGATGCATATGTAAATCGCGCTCATTCTAAAAATATTTTGAATTATACGGGGTGCGTCAAAAAAGTAGACCTACTAAAAGTGGTATTTTTTTAAATGGGACACTCTATATTTGACTTGATTTTTAAATTCTACATTAAATTCTAACCCCTTTTTGTATAAAATGTTGTATGGCTAAAATTGATACTTTCTTAAATATTTGGCTTTAAATGAAAAAAAAAAATATAAATTTGATGACATCTATGATTAGCAATATAATGCCTAGTTGTGCCACTAAAAATAAAATATTTTGCTTCTACACAAAATAGGCATGGAATAAAGGACTGCTTTCGTAATATTGATGATATTACATACAAGGTGTCCAAATTTAAATGCCCAACTTTAACATATTTAAACCAATTTATTTCAGTTTTGTTAAATGGAAACCCTGTATATTTTTATTTATACTTCTTAAGCATAAAAAAATCTACAACTTTTATTACATATATTATATATCTGTCTTCAATAGTTTTCGAAATATTTTAAAATTCCCTTTTTTGCATAATTAAGAAAATTACCAACTCGATCAAAGTAGCCATAGTAGCTGACAGTAAAACAAAAGTATTTAATATGAATACAATAGTTTATTATCTAAAATTAATCCAATGAAAATTTAGATAATATAATAATTTGTTAATAAAATTGCTACAAAAAAAAAGATCTAATAACCTTAAGATTTTAACATCAAAATCTACAGTAAGCAAGACTACAAGAAAATATAAATATTATCCATTTCATATTATATTAAACCAAGAGTTACATGCTGAAGATTTTAAAATCCGTGTTAAGTTTTGTAACCCTCATTGGTAAGGCGAGTAGCGCCATTTCAGAACTTTTTAGACAATATTATGTTTTTGGAATGAATCTTACATTTCAAAGCAAAGGATCCGTGAACTGGCATAATATTATATATATTTAAAAATTGTGTTGAAAAAGTCTAGTTTGCAAATAATTAAATGCACTTCCATAAAGGAATACATTTCAATTTAGATAGTCGAAAACTTATATTAATAGGTACTAATTTTTAAAGTTATACAGAAAAAAAACACCTATCAGACTAAAAAAAACGCTTTGAAAAGTTAATCAAATGTTTTCATAGTTATATTTTAAAAGATGCTCAAATAAGCGTCCGCCTTCACGAATACACATGTTGAACCTTTTAATATTTTGCCTAGTTTTAACTAGCATGTCTGGTGATATAGTAGCGCATACATCCCTGATTCGTTCCTGCATGTTCTCCTTTGCTGTAGGTGGTTGGGTGAAAACACAATCTTTAATATAACCCCACAATAAAAAATCTGATGGAGTTATATCGCAAAATTTGGGTGGCCATTCGATAAAACCACTACGACCAATCCATTTTTTGCTATAGACTGTTTTTTCCATGGCTACTTTGATTGATCTAGTTGTTGATTTTCTAAATTAGGCAAAAAAAGGAAATTTGAAAATATTTCGAAAACTATTGAAGATAGGTATATAATATGTTTAATAAAAGTTGTAGATTTTTTTATTCTTAACAAGACTAAATAATATTTTGGTATTGTTTTCAGTTTACAGACGTATTTATAGAAAGACGATTAAGTGTGCTAACAATCTTTATTACAGTAGGAGAATGGAATATGCAGACAACAAGCAGAGTGAAGCTTGGAAAATTGTAAATGAGCTGAGAGGCAAAAAGAAAACAATATGATGCGCTTCAGATTCAAACCTCTCAGCAGATGAAATGAACAGCTTTTTTTGCTACATTGCTGCTACTTTGAAGAACAGATTGTCCTCAAGTATCAGTTATTCTGAATTCTTAAAAAATGTACCTGTTCAATTCAACTCATTTTTCTTTTTGCCAACAGACATTTATGAACTGAAAAAAATCATTTTGGATATTTAAGAGATATTAAGAGAAATGGAGCTACAGGGTGGGACAATATATCAATAAGAATATTCCTTGAACTTTCGGATGCCATATTGTATGTGCTGTCAGACTGTATTAATGATTCATTTTGTAAGGGGGTGTTTCCAGATTATCTAAAGATGGCGACAGTCATTCCAATATTTAAGAGGGGAGAAGAGGACCTAGCATAATAAATAATAAATAATAGAAAAACTAGTAAAAGTCCGAATGGTTGCATTCTTAACCAAGTATGGTGTTCTAAAATCGGAAGAGTTTGGATTTCAACAAGGAAAAAGTACAAGTGATGCCATATTTTCATTCTTGGAAAGAAAATCTTTATGTAAGACTGAATGAGGAGGTTGCCGCAGCGGTCTTCTGTGATTTGTGAAAGGCGTTTGACTGCATGAACCATAGAATACTGCTGCGAAAACTTGAAATGTATGGTTTTTAGGGGGACACCGTTGAAATGGTTTGTCTTATTTGGACAACAGAATACAGTGTGTTTCTTTTGGGGGACGTGTATCAGGGCATCAAGAATTGGAGTTTGGGGTACCACAAGGATCAGTCTTGGGACCCATTTTGTTTTGGTTATATATAAATGACATTGCGGGTATTAATATATCTGTCAGATTCACCCTATTTGCAGATGATGCGACCATACTTTGGCATAAGTCCAGTAAGGGACAGTAAGGTCCTAAGTGAGAATATTAAAAATGATATAAAGATAATTAAATGTTGCTGTGATTCAAATCAATTATCCTTAAACCTTACGAAGACTAATATAGTCTCTTCTGGGTGTAACTTGGATGATGCTATACTGGACAATATAAGAGAAAATAAATTCCTAGGTCTATACATTGATAACCAGTTAAAGTTCGAATTTCATATAAATTCCATTAAGTCCAAAGTTGCTTCAAGTTGTTATGCCATTAGAGTAAATTCAAACAATTTAAATGATTACAGTACTGTAAGGAGCGTATACTTCTCCCTAATTGAATCGCACTTGCGCTATGGCATTTGTTTCTGGGGGGTATGCTCCATGCAACTTTTCGAAAGTGTTTTTATTCTCCAGCAAAGGGCTGTGCGATATATGTGTAGAGCAAGGGTTCGCGATTCATGTAAACCTTTATTTGTCAAGCATGGTATATTGACGTTAGCTTCTTGTTTATTTTAGAGACTGTATGCTTAATTCATAAAAAATATAAACATCAAAGTCAGTTAAGAGATAGGCATAACTATAACATTAGAGACCCTGATTTGCTTTTACTTCCTATCCCCTCTAACTCTCATATAAAAAGTAAAGAATTGTGTAAGAAATTGTTTAACCACTTACCCCAACACCTTAGATTGATACCATCTTTGGTGAAGTTTAGAAAGGAGGTTAAAAAACTTTTCTGTGTGAGAGCCTATTATCGAATTGATGATTTTTTTACAGACAGATTTTAGACACTTTTGTATAGTAGAACTGTAATGATTTTATATTTTAAGTTTTTTAAATGTGTGACACCTTGTTAGGTATATGTTGTTTTAATCTTTATATGTTGTTTTAATAATATGACTGACTGGAGATTTTCTTAAGACAATAAAGCATTTTGAGTTTTGATTTTGAAAAATATACAGGTGGTTCTATTTAAAAAAACTGAAATAAATTGGTTTGAAAATGTTTAAGTTCGGCATTTAAATCTGGACACCCTGTACGTGATATCTTCAATATTACGAAAGCAGTCTTTTATTACATGTTTATTTTGTACAGAAGCAAAATATTTTATTTTTAGTGGCACAACTAGGCGTTATATTGCTAATCATAGATATGCATCAAATTTAATTTTTTTTTGTTTAAACCTAAATATTTAAGAAAGTATCAATTTTAGCCATATAACATGTTATACAAAAAAGTGTTAGAATTTTATGAAGAATTTAAAAAACAAGTCAAATATAGGGTGTCCCATTTAAAAAAATACAGCTTTTAGTTGCCCTACTTTTTTGATGAACCCCGTATAATTTAAAATATTTTTAAAATGAGCACGACTTACATATATATCCCACAGCATAAACAGTTTGTTTCCAGATTTTACCTGTTCGACGTAAATTTACTTTTTCCAATCGTTGACGCACCCTGTACAGACAAAAGTACAGAATTTCGACGAAAATCCTGAGTTATAAATTTACATTTTCAAAAGTAAAAAAAGTTGTAACTCTGATCTGCACAGATACAGAAAATCGAAATCAAAACGAATTTTGAACTGGTTGTATCCATTATAACGGGTTAGATATCTGGTATCATCTATTTTGAGTAGAGTGCTATGGAAACAATACTTTGCCACTGACAGTTATATTGACACAAATAATCGAAGTGTTTTTTTAGTAAAACAATTTATTTTAAATCAGTTAGTGCAAAACCAAATTTTATCTCCATTGGGAGTTTAAAATGGGAAGATACAGGAGAGTTCCAACACAGCAAACTATAACGGGGTTGCTAAGTAGTCCATAAGTTGAAAGATGATGAAGATAAAACTGCTCATGTTGTTTTCTGCAGACAAAAAACCGATATTCGACGCAAATTTCCATGTTTAAACAATGCATATATACATTACATACTAACTGGCCTTGCAAGTAAAAAGCAATTTCTGTTTCCAACCCTATTATAAAAAAATACTAATTATTATTTGAAATAGTATGGTGATAAAAATACCACTTGGTGTTTATGTTACCACAATCACATAATATAGTTCACTTCGAATAGTTTTTATGAAAGAATATTAAACTTTTTATGTACAGGGTGTCCGGATTTGGTTGCAAAAGCAGGGTATCTTGCTTATTTTTAAAGATAGAACCTTTGGGTTTTCACGAACCTGAGCTAATTTTTTGTGAAACTCATGAAGCCGTAAACAAAATTTTCATAGCCTTCTTCGTTTATGAGATACAGGGCGAAATAGAAAATTTTGCATTTTGGGACACTCTCGTATCTCCGTTATCCTTTAACTTAACGCAAAGGGAAAAATTGCTGCTTATGCAGTTTTTTACGCTGGATCCAGTGGCGTAGTCATATTTATCGTTTGAGTTGTTATTTTTTAGATATGACCCAAAGTTGTGTTTTTTTAAATGGACACCCTGTATATTTGTCCAGAAATTGATTTATCCTTTTAAAAGCTTCTCAAAAATATATAATAGTATGGGTCTATTTTAATAAACAACAAAAATCCTAATCATCCCAAATTTTGCAGTAGGCCATGCAAAACGATGCCGTTTTCTTTTGTTTTCTTGGAAGCAAATGACATTTCCCAATTTTATACGCGTATATAAAATATAGCGCTAGTTTTTTGTATTTATTTATTGTGTAAAAATATATTTGTATTATTACGGAAGAAAACCAAACTTTTGAACATTATGAAAAGTACTATATGTTAGCTTGGTTTATATTAAGTAATGAAAATGTTGAAGTGGCTTCTGAGATGTATTTTAACAGGTAAATAGTTAATTTTTAGGTATGTTGAAATACTATTGCTTAATTTTTATTTAGATATCCAGAAAGGAGGCAACCTAATATATCCACTTTTTATCGGATAAAAAAGAATTTACTTAATTACGGATCATTTATCAAACCTCGTATGAAAACATATAATAAAGAAAATCGGGAGGCTGAGGAAATTACGGTTTTGGGTAATGCAGAAGCTTACCCTACAAACTCTTGTAGGGCCAGTGAAAAGAGCATAGGGATTCCAAAAACTAGAGTTCAAGAAATTCTAAAAAAGCACAAATACCACCCATACAAATTTAGGCTCGTGCAGCACTTACAGCCAGGGGATGCAGAGCGTCGGGTAGTCTTCTGCAATTGATTTCGAGAAAGATGCGATATAGTTAGAGATTTTGAAAGGAAGGTTATATGGTCAGACGAAGCACATTTCAGTAATTCTGGTATACTCAATAGGCACAATAGTTGATTCTGGTCCCAGAAAAATCAACACCAAATATTTCCCAGAAGACAGCAGGGCAGGTTTGGTCTAAAGGTGTCCTGCTTCATATAAGGAACACATATAAAATTTTATATATTTGAGGGAAATCTAACAGCCAATCGGTATATAGAAATTTTAGAGGCAGCTATACCTGAATTACTTGACGATGTTTCTCTAGCGCAAATTAACGAAATTTATTTTCAACAGGACGGTGCTCCTGCACACAATTCTGGAAGGATGAGATTATTTCTGGACAATAATTTTACCAATCAATGGATCGGAACAAATGGACCTATAAGATGGCCCCCTAGGTCCCCAGATTTGTCGATTTTAGATTTCTTTCTATGGGGATATCTGGAAAATAGAATTTACAAAGACCACTATGATAATGTCCAAGATTTACGAAACGAAATAAGAGAAAATTTTTGCTATTTACAAAATCATCCCGTTATTTTGCTTAATTCCCTAAAACAAATACGAAAATTGTGCGAAGCATGCATAGAACAAAATGGACATCAGTTTGAACAGTTCTTTTGATTTCTTTGGTTACTGTAGTCCTTATACGACAGTTCATTTTTGCTGAAAGGCTCGTTAAATAATAATTTATTACTGTTTTGTTCTTGTGTTACATAAATCTAGGTAGGTGGTACTTTTTTGGTGCGAAATTATCAATACATATTTTGATAAATAGATTTAATTACATATTTATTTTGATTTATTGTTAGGATGTAGATGTTAACGACTTTAAATAAAAAGCAGCATTATTTTGCATGGCCTACTGCAAAATTTGGGATAATTATAAAAATTAGGATTTTTGTTGTTGTTTATTAAAATAGACCCATCCTATTATATATTTTTGAGAAGGACAAATCAATTTCAGGACAAATATACAGGGTGTCCCATTTAAAAAAACACAACTTTAGGTCATATCTAAAAAATAACAACTCAAATAAAAAATATGACTACGCCACTGGATCCAGCGTAAAAAACTACATAAGCAGCAATTTTTCCCTTTGCGTTACGTTAAAGGATAACCGAGATACGAGGGGGGTCCCAAAATGCAAAATTTTCTATTTCGCCCTGTATCTCATAAACGAAGAAGGCTATGAAAATTTTGTTTACGGCTTCATGAGTTTCACAAAAAATTAGCTCAAGTTCGTGAAAACCGCAAGGTTCTATCTTTTAAAAATAAGCGAGATACACTGCTTTTGCAACCAAATTTTGACACCCTGTACATCTACGATCACCATCATTTGACCATTTTCTGTAATTAAAATAATTAAGAAATAAAGAATACAAACAAATACTTATATTCTAAGCTTCTTCTTCAACAAGTAATGCACTTTTTAAACGACATTAACAAAGAAAGGAGTCCCGTTTTCCAACAGGCGTTGCTAATTTCAAGAATTACAAAAATAGTACAAACAGTTCCTATTTGCATAAGTTAAATTAAAATCACAAAAAAAAATTAATACATTTCAGTCTACCTTAACTACACTGTAAATCTTCCTGATGAACCAGAAACAAGCGAAGAAACCTATTGTGCCAGTTAACAAATTAAACAGGAAAACCATAATGATTGTGTAACCAAAGTACAAGAAAGCTGAGGCGGCGTCCTCGATCTGAAGCTTCGTGTAGAAATAGTGACAACAGTACAAAAATAGGTACACGGCGGTGAAACCCGAAGTCAAATACGACCTCCACCACCAGTGGTAATCTTCAGCACAAAGGTGGAAGTAGCAAAGCAGAACGGTCGTTTCGGCGCAAGTTATTGCTAAGATAATAAACACTAAAAACAAAAATCCAAACATGTAGTACATCTGAGAAGACCAGATGGAATTGAGAATGAAAAACAGTTGAATAAATATGCATCCGAATGGTAAAACCCCTCCCATAACTATGCCCGGTACCGGCTGGGTATAGATAGACTGTTCGGGTATTAATCGTGGAATCTGATTGGTGCGAACAGGATGCTCGATAGCTCGTTTTCTAAACCCTATAAAGGCCCCTACGAACGTTAACGGTACGGAAACTAACCACCAGAGGGCTAACAAACCAACCAAAGTACTAAAAGGAATGGCGGCCGAGCTACCCTTCACCCAAAGTACTAAATTCATAATGAAAAATAACCCGAACACTATTCCCGGGGCTAACATTGATGTCAATAAAACATTTGATTTCCATTTTTCACCGCCGAAGCTTTTGTAGATCCTTGCAGAGACGTAACCAGCTGGAGATCCCAAAAGGACATAGAGCACCATGGCGCACGTCATGAGAGCCCCCCTGTTGGCAGGGCTTAAGAAACCCAGACAGGCGAACGCTAACGTCACTAGTGTCATGCAGAATACTTGAATGCCTGATCCTAGAAGGACGGATAAAAGCATGCCTTTGCGTGGTGGCCTGAAGACGTCTCCATGGACCAATTTCCAGCCAAATTCCTCCTGAAAAAAAATGTTAGTATCATTATACAGTTTATTAAATTTTCGTGAAAAAAAATTCAAGAAAAATTGGAAATTTTACCTTTAATATCTCATCTCAAATCATTTTTTTTTAAATTTATTAATGTAAGAATGTAGCCGATGCACCCATCGTACAAGCGGCCTTTCTGAAATGTACACTACAGAATGCTAAACATTCCAAATGGTTCGAATTCGCAAATAACGTCAAAAAAGTACCGGGTCAAAGTCAAAATATGCTTTATTGTCTAAAGTCACACTGACTCCAATATAAACAGACCTGCTAAAGTCAGAATTTTTTTTGATTTAAATACAGGCCTACATGAATTATGCAGTAAAAGTATCTTATAGAACGCTTCTGCAGGGCGAAAATCGACCGAAATAAGTTATTGCAGCAAGAGCCCCAAAAACATATTCCGTATCTTAAATGTGCTTCGATAACTGAAAAATAGACATTCCTTGCCACTGTTTCGTTTAATTCATTTCTGACTGTATGAACGGCATAACATCCAGAACTCAATGTTTTGTACAAGTTATTAATATGTACCTCAAATTTCAATTTATTGTCTATAAACAACCCTAAGAATTTGTTTTCTGTCATGTTTTTCATAGTCTGACCATCAAACTAAATTTCATTTATGTGGCATTTAAAATTTAAAATGTTGGTTTTTGCCACATTAAATGACAGATGATTCGCTTTGCACCATTCTTGTATGTTACGCAGGTCAGACCTCACCATATCATTAAGAATGTCGGGATTCTTGTGATGCCATAAAATTGTGGTATCATCGGCAAATGAGGTGCACTGTCCGTTGCGAATGAAGAAAGGCAGGTCATTAACATATATCAAAAACAAAAGCGGTCCAAGAACAGATCCTTGAGGCACACCCACGGTTATCCCCAGTTTAGATGACAGTTCCCCCTGAAAACAGACATTCTGATGATGGTCACTAAGGTATAATGTAAGCCACTCCAAAAATACGCCCCTAACACCATAGAGTTCAAGCTTCCTCAATACTATCCTGTGACAGACACAGTCAAAGGCCTTCGTCAAATCACAGAACACCGCCGAAGCCACCTCTCCCTCATTGAGACACAGATACAAGTCTTCCATAAAATGAAAAATAGCATCATCAGTGTTTCTGGAGAACCGAAAACCACACTGTGCATCGGAAAGCAGTTTGTGTTTATCCAAAAAAACAAGCATTCTAGTTTTTACTGCTTTTTCCACAATCTTGCTGAGTGTAGGTAGCAAAGAAATTGGCCTAAAATTAGAGGGTAGGTCTTTGTCACCTCCTTTGAATACAGGAATGACAGTGGCCATTTTGAGGAGAGAAGGGAAAGTTCCATTTTGAATACTCAAATTGATAGCATCTGCAAGAGTTTCCAACACAGAGTTGGGGATGTTCTGGAAAATTTTGATAGAAATTTCATCCCAACCTGAGGAGTTTTTATTTTTTATGTCTTGAAGAATGGCTCTCAACTCATTTTGACTAACAGGTGTAAAATAGAATGTCTGAGGTACAAACACATGCTTGAGAAAGGATAAGGGGTCGATGGAATCCTCAGTAAGATTACTACTCAATTGTTGTGCAATAGAACAATAAAAATGATTCAATTCATCTGCCCTTAAATTAGTGTTAATCAAATGACCGGATTTCTTTCCTCGCAGCTCATTAACTATATTCCAGATTTCCCTTTGTTCATTTCCTGCGGTATTAACTCGATTATAGTAGTAAAATTGTTTAACAACTTTAATGGTTTTTCCATAGATGTTTCTGTATCTATTAAAATGACTAATAAAAGCAATGTTGTTCAAAAAATATTTTCTTAATATGTGAAGACATCTCATGTTTTTAGATGAGACTTTCAATGCTTTAGTGATCCAAGGTTTTTTAACTTTATGTTTGATGTTTACTACAGGAAAAGACATAATAAATATTTCAATGATTTTAGCATGATAAACCTCAAGAGGATTTTCTAGCTGAAGAACACTGTTCCAGTGATAGGCTGAGCATAGATGTGAAAATTTTCTATAATTATTCCCTGTCAGCAGACGACCATATCTTTTAGAAGTTTTACCTTTAGATGTGTCAGTGGCTTTGTGTACAAAATGGCACAAGTCCTCATGATCAGACAAACCAGCATTCACAACCTGACAAAGTACATCAAAATTTGAGCAAATATAGTCTAGTAATGTTTGTGAGCACAGACTTAAGCGAGTGGGAAAGTATACCTGCATTTTCAACTCATAACAGTTAAACAGATTAATTAATTGTAAAGAATTATTACTACTGACCAAGAAATCAACATTCAGGTCACCACCCAAAAAGACCTGACTTTTGTGAGGAATTTGACTCAACAAAAAATCCAGCTTCTTTAAAAATTCAATAATATTACCTGGTTATATTATGGTCAAATAACCCTGGGAAAATAATAATAAGAAAAAGGATATATAATAATAAAACGATTTCAGGTCCAAAAGTAACATAATACATAAACATCACAAAATTACACAGAATCTACGTGAACAAGGACAGACAGAACACATCACAAAACGAATTAATTAAATTAATAAATTTGTACAGTGGTATCTTTCTAAAAATAGTTGGGATTGTCTCGTTCTCCTAATATGAACCAAAAATTACACCGACTCCAGCCATATTTCACAATCGATCCATCGATCAATTTGTGTAGAAAAATAAGAACCATCTTTCTTTCGAAACTCTAGGGTTTGCAGGCCACAAAGAAGAGCTCCTGTATTATATGTTAGACCTTGATATGAAAAATTAAATTTATATAAGAGGTATTTTGCAAATCTATTTTGTACTTTTTTGATTCTGTCAATGTGTCACTAACATGAAGAATTCCATATTGCAGAACAGTATTCCAAAATGGTCCTAAACAATGAGTTATAACGACACCCAATTGCTTTGGTATTAGTCACATGCTTTGTATGTCGTTTTATAGCCCAGCAATCTAAAATCCTGCACATAGCATAGCACAATGCTATCAATATGCATATTAAAAGTTAAATTTTCATAAAAAATAACACCCAGATGGATGAAAAAAGTAACAACTTCAAGATGTACAGCTTCTATTAGGTAGATTACAACCTCCTCCCTGGAAGCCAAACCAGACAAGTTGACCTGCTGACTTCCACAACAACCAATTTCCTGCAATTTCCATAAAGAAGCTGCTACTGCAGTCCTTAAAGAATCGAAGCCAACTTCTGATATATAGGCTTCCCCCTGAGAGCACTCAAAACTCCCATGAATAACACAACAAAATTGTTCTTAGAAAAATGTTCGATTAATTTTTACACAGAACATTTTATATAAAATTTAGTAAAATATGTGTGTTTACACATAAAATTAGAAAAAAGAATAGTTTTATCATATATTTTTTTATTTGATGCTCAATTGTTTTTTCGAAAATAAACTCTTTATCAAAATCCTGGTTACTTATAGTTCAATCAAACTGTCGAAAATAAAATAAAAACAGAAAAACTTTCAAAACAGGTTTTTTTTGAAATTACTAGATTTTGGGGTTCTTAGTTAGACATTTCTTATCAATTTAATTTCCATTTGAATTTATGAAAATTAGTCATATTTTACAGAAACAATTTTTCTTTAAAGTCTGTTTTTGCTAACCATTTTGTTCAACCAACTGTTTTTAAATCAAATCATTTGATTTGATTTGATTATAATAATGTAAGGAGGTAGCCGATGCACGCATTGGACAAGTGGTCTTTCAGAAACATAAATGCTAAACATTCCAAATGGTACTGTTAAAAAAATATAATATTAAGAGTAAGACTTATATATATTGTCAAATAATAAAAACAGACAAAACAAAGAATGGTGACACAAGTATCAGACAAAACATGTAAAAACAAGGAGGACAATCACATAATCAATCCATTCAACTGCGTTTTTAATTGTATTGAGGTAAGGCTGAACATGTCATATGCCGAAAAGTGATGATTATAATTATATACTAGTCAGTCAACAAATGCATTAAACCCATAATTAGTACGATGATACCTATCAAAAAACAGCTGTGATTGTCTCGTTCTTCTGATAGGAACCAAAAAGGAGACTGTCTGTAGTAGTATTTCACAGTCAAACCCTTCATTCACTAATCTGTGCAAGAAAATCAGAAGTGCCTTTCTTCGCCGAAACTCAAGGGTCTGTAGGCCGCAGAGAAGAATTCTTGAATTGTAAGACAGATCTTGATATGGAAAATTAAACTTGAATAAGATACTTTGCAAATTTATTCTGACCTTTTTCAATCCTGTCGATGTAACACTGATACAAAGGGCTCCATATGGTAGAGCAATATTCTAAGATACTCCGTACTAAAAAGTTATAGAGACTAGTAATCGCTTTAGTATCAGTGATATGCTTAGTGTGTCTTTTAATAAAACCTAGCAGTCTAAAACCCTTAAGAATGTTATCAATGTGCAGATTAAATGTGAGGCTTTCATCAAAAATGACACCCACATCGTTAAAAGATGTAACAACTTCGAGACTTAAGTTGTTCATATAGTACGTGGAAAGAATGGAATTATTGCATTTAAAAAATTGGAGAACTTTATATTTAGTTATGTTAAGATGCAGGTAATTGGTGTTACACCAATTGTCAAGTCTCTGAATGTCAGACTGCAGTTGAGCAGTCAAGGGAAACAGGAGAAAATAATTTTAAGTCGTCCGCATATAAAAGGCATTTTGATACTTTAAAACAAGATACAATGTTGTTTATAAAGAGTAAAAAGAAAATTGGGCCGATATGCGAGCCTTGTGGGACCCCTGATGTTACAACAATCTCATTGGAAAACAAGCCACGCACGTTAACCTGTTGACACAGTTAAACAAGTACGACTTAATCCACTCAATATAGCTTCCAGAAAGGCCAATCTGTTGCAATTTTGCTAGAAGAAGCTCATGACAGACACTGTCAAATGCCTTGGATACGTCAGTGTAAACAACATCAATTTGTTGGCCGGCTTCAACTGATGTTATTAGGTAATTTTGAAATACCGTCAGATTCGTAGTAATTGAGCGACCACAATAGAAACCATGTTGCTCCCCCGAAATATAATGTTTCAGCGATTCAAAAATTTCATCGGTGACAATAGCCTTAATTAATTAATACTTACTTGTGCATCCTCCCCATTATCAATCTGATTGTATCTAGCAATATCTTTATACAAGGTCCTCAGAAGGATCATTGCGACCATACCAGACAGAAATAGTACAATAACCAATGAATTCAGAATGCTGAACCATTGGATGTTCGTATATGGCATAGACTCTAGAATATAGTCCCATCTGGACGACCACTTGACTGAATTATTTTGGATAAATGTCACAGAATAAGTGTAGGATATTTCGAATTTTTCATTTTTGCCCAATGGTTTTGAAGGGAATCTGAGCGGTTTTGAATTCTGGAGGTTACACAATTCACTGAAAATAAAAAATATATATCAGAGATTTACTCACCAAAAGTGAATTAAGAAAAGCAGAGTTAAATCTTGTTCAAGCCAGCTTTTAAATTTAAATAGAATAAGACTTTATATTTTTAGAAGAAACCTAGCAAAAGTCAAAAAATAGCTTTCCTATTGTCAAAACATTGCAACTCATATTAATTTAATTTAAAAGAACAAAAAACTATACAAGCCCTGTCTCAGTGAAAGTTGGTGCAACTATAAAAACCATAGTTTTTAAAAAAATTTACCGTACTAACTAAAAATGTATTAAAAACTATAATATATTTCTGATAACATATAATATGTTTAAAATACTACATTTTTTGTAACAGAGAAAAAGATATTGTGGCTCCATCACTCTAAATAATGGAGTTCCATTGGTTCGGAACTTTTAAATTTAAAAACAAAAATAGGTAATTTAAGCTTAAGACTTTTTGGCCGCTCTGTGACAAGTTGTTCTTGAAAAATGTTTTCCCGTTGCCTGATATTTTCAATTCTTTATCATTACTTAGGAAGCCAATTCTGCTGGATAATCCTTTTTAAAACTCATAAGTAGTTCTAGATCTTGGTTTTTGAGCAAAAAATAGCTTTCCTATTGTCAAAACATTGCAACACATATCAACTATTTGTGATGCATTTTGGCCTTTTAAAAGCACAATCACTTTTCTTATTTTGTCACAAGCAGCTTTTCACGAGATTTTTAGTTGTTAACAACAATACCAATGAATCAAAGTTAATTAAAATGTCGAAATTATTTCTTACATGTTATCCCTCTCTCAGTGAAAGTTTTGAAACAGCGCCATAAACATTTACTATTATTACAAAATATATTATTATTACTATTATATACAAATATGAAAATTAAATTTACATTAAAATGATACAAAAGATACAGTTACACATATTTAAAAACAAACCAAATGAAAAGATCACAAACATGCTGCACATGACAAAAAGAAGCTTATCTGTCAAATATTCTTCAATATCATAAAATGATTTTTGAAAAAGATAGCACTTTAGAGCTTTTTAAAAGAATTTAATGAGCTTTGGGATTTGATTTCATTAGGCAATCTGTTAAAAACATAGCTACAAAAGCAATGAGGACTTTTTTTATAAGTAGTCTGCCTTGTTTCATAACTGTGGACATTAGCAACACTCGAAAATGTTGTAATATGCTTCTTGACATAGACAGCAGATTCCATAATCAATATTTTCGGCACAGTTCTAGAATTTATTACTTACAAATGTGAGTTTACATGTTTCAGTTGGATTCAAGGAAGATATTTTCCTAATTTTTGTAGAATAGAAATACGACTGATTGCCATGGCCTGTCCTCAAAACATGATCATATATTTTAAGTGACTATAGACCAAGGCATAATAAACATTAATCAGTTGGCTGTTGGATAATATGTTTTTTAAATTAATTATAGCAAAAAAAGCCAAATTTAATTTTCCAGGGACATATTCAATATGTTCTCCCATGTAAGCTGACTATCAAATAAGCCAAGAAATTTAGCTTGAGATGTTGTTTCTATCTCTACATTGTTCATCCTTAGAACTAAGTTTGGTACAATACTCCATTTATAATATATATTGAGTTTTACCTTCATTGACTATTACTCTATTATTTGAACACAAGTCTTAAATCATTTGGAGGATCTGATTTGCACACCAGATGGGGATATTAAGTTCTTGTTCAGATAAAATAATAGACATGTCATCGGCATAAAGAATTATTGTAGAATTATCATCTAATTCTAGAAAATTTGCAAGATCATTAATAAAAAGTATAAAAAGTATGCTTCCCTATGGTACTCCGCACTCTTGGGTTTTCTAATGTAAAAGGACTGTACCGACCTTTACCCGAATCTTCTTGTCATGCAAAAAAGATTTCAGAAGCTTATTTAAATCTCCTCTAAAGCCAAGAGCAGAGAGTTTCTTTATTATATTTAGGACATTAACACCCATATTCACTAAAAAGGTTTAAGAGATAAGCCAGGTCTAGTTGCCATCATACTTAAAATTCTTAATTCACCAGTTATGTTTCACTGATGTGACTGTCATTTTGTAATTGTGACATTTACAAAAATGATTTGTTCAATTGTTAAACCTATAACTGTCTAGTTAGTCCTGGTCTAAATTTAAACCTCTTTAGTGAATACAGGTGTAAATGTTTAAGACACCATGCATTCATGGGAAACACTCTATCAACCTCAAGCGATATTAGCCTTATAGTACCCTTAATGCCCTAATAACTACAAAATTAATAACAAATAAATAAATTTATTTGCAAAAACATAGGTAATGGTATTAACGAATACTTACCCTTTGTGATCAATACTTCTAGGGACAACTTTAACAGAAATAATCCTACCACCATTACTTCCAAATTTGCTGCCCCACTCCTCTTTTACACCCGAGTGATAGGTGACAGTCAAATCAACATGGTTGAAAATATAGTAAGCATCTTCCTGTTCTATTTCAGGTACACAAGTTGTTCTCTTATTTCTTGTGTAACAGCCCATTTGAAATCCGGTACTGCAGAATACTCTATTATCTTTGGTGTCAAAGCAAGTAGTCACAGGCATATTATCAACAATCCAATGGTGCTTATAATTTAGACTTATGCCTTTCCTCAAGGTGGCCAAAAGCAAATTGTGTTCTTTCTTGTTACCATCGTAAGATTTTTTACAAATTTGAATACATGACTGATTTTTCATAAATTCAATTTTGTAAGGGGATGGTCTGATTCTCTCCCCAAAAACGACTTGCCCTAAATTCTCCACTGGAGATTTTGAGTCATCTTCAGATAAACAGAAATCAAAATGATTATATTCATATGGTATTACAGATTCTTCAGTATTCAATCTATTTACATACAGTTTGACTTCAGACTAAAAAAATATGATAATTTAGAGTGGTAAAAATTCAAAAATTAGTTTTACATGTATCATCACTTAAAGGTATTTCTTTAATTATGAATATGGCAATGCCACAAATCAAAATTACTTTTTATCTATATAACAATCACATTATAAAGTAATTTTTAACTGTTGATAAAAGTTTTCCACACATTTTCTTAACTTGGACTGCTAGAACGGTGGATAAAAAAAAATAAACGAGATTTAAGAGTGTCAATATAGTTTACCCTAATAAAATATTAAAGTACATATTTTTTTACTATAACAGGAGACAAACTATATTTTGCAAAAATATATTATTTGGGCACTTACTTTACACGTTTTCTGTTCATCTTCCTTTTTGCAATAGTTTACTGGTGCCAACCCTGGCAAATAGAAACCTTGTACATACAGAAAATTAGTGATTACAATGCCCACAATCACTGCACACCTCATTGTATTATATATAAAGAAATGAACTACATAAACGACTACGGTTTAAATGAAACACTAAAAAGGAAAAGATAAATATATAAATACCACGTATTTTTGGAAACGTCACCTAGCTGGGCTGATAAATATCAAATTTTCGAAAAGATAAAATTATCGAGAAATGAAAATAAAACTTTTCAAAATTATTATAAGAGGATATAACGCAATTTTTGTTGACTGCGACTTGAAATATTAGAGAAACTCCAAAACTCTTTTACATAAAAAAGCGGCTACGATACACGTTCATGTTGACAAAAGTACTCATTGGGCAAATACTCTCAGCTGTCAGTTCTCAATGTCTTCTCTTTTTTTTAACATTATCGGCCTCAGCTACCATGACCATTCAGCCGCTTCTCAATAGCTTGTCACTTCTTCTTCTTCAGTTTATGTTTGGCTACTATCCTAAATATACTGGAGAATAGAAAGTACTAAATACAGTACACAATGAACTCTGTTACCCACTATAGGGTTCAAGGACTAAATTACGAACAAATAATATGTAATATGCCTAACCGTAAGTGAGACCGGCTTCATTACTTTAAATATCAACCTGTATATTTTCAACATATTCGAATGCCTCTTTTAAGAACATCACATTTAATATATTTAATCTAAGGTCTGAGTCTTTAATATAACAACTCAATTTGCTTCAATAATTAATTAGCAGGCTTATATGTTCTCTTGTAAAAGAACAAAATGTTAATGTGAAATCGGTATAAACTATTATTAAACACAACTCAAGTAATTTATTTTAATAATTTCTAATTAACCAATTTAATGCTATGTTTTTGGAGCGGACATTAGTCTATTTTTAAATTGCCCTTCGTCTAGGGTTTAGTCAGAGCTTTTTCAGATGATTTACACCTTACTCCGGTTTGGAGATGTTATCAGTGGGATGTTCGGATGACGAGCTCTCGGAACACCCCGATTATTACAAATCACTTTTTAAATTATTTGTACTTTATTAAATTTTTGAAATGCATCTTCATTTTGGCTTCCACTTGGTTTCCTTGAGAGTACTACTGGTATTACGAGATGATCTTTTCTTTCAAACTATAGCAATCACCTCATTTACTCTTGCTTCATAGCGACCATTACACTAATATTCTATGTCGAACCGGACAGATGAACTGGATAGAATGCGGGGACAACTAAGTCTCACACTTTCAACGAGTCTGCTTCCTTTCTAGCAGAGCCGTAACCTTCCACAATAAGCTGTGGAGTCTCCCACCTCCCCCTGAAACAAAGCAGCAAAACCGAACACGTGGAACCACTTATGTTAAAAACACAGATGTCTGCCTCCCACGACGCGATCGGAAGACATCCGATAATTTCTAAAGAAAACCTTACAACTGTCAAAATTGCTATCTATCACGTCACACAAGACCTTAAATCGCCAGCGCATCATACCAATCACATCACTGTAGAGCGCGTGCGTATTTCAAATCTGAGTTTCGATAATTTCAGGTGTGATTTCATAGCCTTAATGATAGCTTATAGCTTTAGTAATAATAATTTTATCCAAGGACATGAGCTAACCTAATGCTAACGGGATATATCCACCTTTAGGTTAGGTTAAAAAATCCCACTTTAAATATAGATTCGGAATTTATTGGAGCGCTACTGCGCGCTTTCTATACAAGAAAATTTCTCACCATGACAAAACCTAAATAATCCTAACCCAACCTAATCCACATTTTTATTAATTATACATTTTGATTAAAAATAAAAAGAGTCATCCGCCTGAACAGAGATTCGAACAGATATATGCTTCAGCGAAAGCTGAGAGTCTTACCACAGAGCCACAACGGATAGTCAACAAAATTTATACTCCCTGGAAATAAACGGCGGTCCAACAGGAAGCAAATTAATCAATCTGTGTTGTGATTGGTGGGATCCACAAGCAGTTTAAGGGCTTGTTTACGACACTAGTGATTTTAAAAAAATGCCACTAGATTTGACAACTTTGACACATGTGTTTGGTGATATTTGACAGCGGCATCCATTTTATTAATTTCACCGAAAAGATTGTGTATGGATGTTTAAACTTTTAGATTAGAATGAAATATATTTAACGTACTTACATATTTTACGTATTACAAGTGAAAAGCAAATATAAGTATTTATCTATTGGAAAGCACACTACACCCGAGCAATAAGGTAAACATTTTTCTTAAATTGAATCGTGTGCATAAGTCGTTGCACTGTTCGTTGTTTTTTAGGTCCTGTAAGTGTTGTCGAATAATTTTGACTGCCAGTACTTATATAGACAAAATTATTATATTAGTATTTGTTTAGTTGCTTTTAGTAGATTTGCGTAAAATATTTCATTACTGACGGAAATCAGAGGTCTGCTATTAGAATACACTTTTAAGGATATTTCATAATATCTACTAAGGGGTATGCCATAATAGAAATATATCAAATTGATTAATTGCTTAGATTTGAGAATGATGTCACGATTTTGAATCAGTTTAAGGCTCTTGTAAAGAATTTTACCCATGGAATTTAACAAATTTAAAATATACATTTGAAAGATTACCTTTTTTTAATAATTCCTATACACAAAAATTTATGGATGAGGCACTTTTTTAAATTATATCCAAAAAACTAAGGTTTTGGAAGGTTGCACTGAACTTGTTTTTGGCGTATCGCTAAAAACATATTTTTCACAAATTTAATTTATAAACTACGTAAAAGACTGATTATATTAGACATTATTAAACGTTTTTAAACATAATTACAGCTGCTAAATAAAGAGAGAGCGGGAGTGTCGTCTGTTGGACAGAAATCCAGTGTGCTGGGGATGCTACGTTGCCAAGTTTATTTTATATATGATCTATATAAATTATATAAGAAAAACAAAATGCATTTGCGGGTTGTGGATCGGTACCAGCAGGAGCGCGAAGGCACTAGGTGGATTGGTACCGGGTTAGCATCAGGTTATATCGTTAAAGACCTAAAAGACAAACAACAGTGCAGGGCATCACTGGCGAAAGTCTAACATTCGGCATCGGCCCAGAGGGCTGGTGTCGAATATTAGGCTTCCGTCAGTGATGCAGCCGCCTGTTGATTAGTGTTGACCTCGCTAGGTAGATTGGTACTGGGTTAGTACCAGGTTAGGCGCCGTAGACATCATAATAAAAGGCGAACGACAGCCAAGTGCATCACTGGCAAAAGTCTAATATTTGGAATCGGCACAGGGATCCAAATGCATTACTGTCGGGAGACAAACATGAAAAATTTAATACAATACAATAAAGTAAGTTTGGCAACAGTGCAACATAGCCTTTGTTCAAATTGTCATATTAAGGAATATGGCGCATTAGAATACAGTGAAAACATCGAATTTCTTTTTGGTTTTTTTAATAGAAAAAGTGGTTCATTCATTTCTTTTGTTTTCTTAAAACAGTTAAATGAAGGTAAACCTTCTATTTTATTTTAAAAAATTATCAAATTCCGTGGGTTTAATTGTTTACAAGACCCTCAGTTTAATTCAAGGAAACCTCGTTATGAAAATTGTATCTCGAATCAATTGCAGAAACATTAAAACTTGTACTTGTAAGTATTACTGCTTTATGGCTCTATTAACAACAAGTTATAATGTGCTGAATTTACATACTTTATTGTTACAAAGTGTATGTGCTTATATTAGCATATAACTATGCAAACTTTCAGTAAAACCTTTAGGTGTGATATAATAGCATCACATAAGTCGACTCCCCAGAAGTAAAAGCAAGTCATTTTGGCAGCAACAATTTCAGAGGTGTTAGTTGGAATATTCATTTAACTACTTCACTGTTTGATTTTCATTTCTATAATGTTTATTGTTCTTAAAAATGTGTTAACTAACATTCAATTGACTGCAGTCTCATTATTGACATTTGTCATTAAAATGGTTGAGATATTGAAGAAATATTTAATTTTTACACTGGTAAATTTTTAAGAGAATCTTTTATACTTTTGATTTTTATTTACTTTTGTTTTTACAGCTTCTTCTCAAGAATTTTTGTTCTTATTTATTTCAAATTTTACACTTTTTCAAAGACATTTCTATGGACCTTAGACTTTGGTGCCCAGGTAACTAGGTGGGGTCTTACTAATGCTTTATATAATCTAATTATCAAATCAGTCCTTTCAATCATTTGTTCTACTTAATTCATAATCATTATTGTATATTTTTAGTTTATATATCTTGTTTTACGTGAAAAGCCAATCATCTGACATTTAATAATATTCAAGACCATTTTATTTAGGTACACTAAACCAATTTCAAGCCAAGATCAGTTTGTATTTGCTCACAGTCCTCTATTGTTGTTTAAACCTTAAACACCTTGAAATCATTTGCAAACAGGAGACTGTCAGAGAAACAACCACAGGCAATAAAGACAGCAAAGAGTAATAGCCTGAAGTTACTGTTCTGCGGTACATCTGATGATGCTACCTATCAAGCAAAAAAACGTTTTCTAACTTAAATCCCTTGGCTTCTTAAAGATGGGTATGATTGTATAAACAGACAAGAACTATGTGAAAACTGAAAATTACCCAGTTTATTTTATCAAATGCATACATAATCAAATTATAAACTGTCAATCTTCCCTTGCAAAAACCATAGTGCTCTGGAACAAGAACATGCTTAATCAAAGGACGGATCTTATCAAAAACTATAGACTCCAATGTTTTTGAAATTGGCCTAAAATTTTCTATGTTTAATTTATCTCCAGCCATAAATATAGGTGTAATAAAGCCTACATTCCACTTTTCAGTTAACACACCAGAGTTTAAAGAGCGTTGATATATGATAACGAGAATGTATGACAAAATCTACTTGCAATTTTGAAGAAACTTGAATTTTGATGTTTGATAACCTATCTGTGCCAGGACCCAATGTTTTTTTTTAGTCCTTCAATTTTTGCAAATACATAAGTCTCTCTCATATTGTATGTCCCTCACTCAGTTGACTGTTCAATCAGATCAATGAAACTGAACAAAATAATTGACTATTTCAGAGTGGTCATTGTTTACTCCAATAACATATTACATCTCTTTTGGTAATTCAAATGATTTTCTTTTAGAATTTATATATTTTTAAAATTCTTTACTATTAACATGTATTTCAGCTTCAATTTTGTTCATATTGTTATCATAATTTAATTTGATATGTTCCTTACAGTACCAGAAAAAATGAGATCTAAAAAGTTATTATTTAGATTTGAAAAAATATTACATTGCTTCAGATAAAAAGGCCATATTATCTGCTACAGCCTTCACACCTGGCTCATCATTTAACCATTTCACATTGGGCAAATTAAAATCAGGGTGGGACAATATATCAATAAGAATATTCCTTGAACTATCAGATACCATATTGTATGTGCTGTCAGACTGTATTAATGATTCATTTTGTAAGGGGGTGTTTCCAGATTGTCTGAAGATGGCGACAGTCATTCCAATATTTAAGGGGAGAGAAGAGGACCTAGCATCGAATTACAGACCAATATCGCTGCTACCAATATTGTCTAAAATAATAGAAAAACTGGTAAAAGTCCGAATGGTTGCATTCTTAACCAAGTATGGTGTTCTAAAATCGGAACAGTTTGGATTTCGACAAGGAAAAAGTACAAGTGATGCCACATTTTCATTCTTGGAAAATCTTTATGTAAGACTGAATGAGAAGGAGGTTGACGCAGCGGTCTTCTGTGATTTGTCAAAGGCGTTTGACTGGGTGAACCATAGAATACTGCTACGAAAACTTGAAATGTATGGTTTTAGGGGGACACCTTTGAAATGGTTTAAGTCTTGTTTGGAAAACAGAATACAGTGTGTTTCTTTTGGGGGACGTGTATCAGGGCATCAAGAATTGGAGTTTGGGGTACCACAAGGATCAGTCTTGGGACCCATTTTGTTTTTTTTATATATAAATGATATTGCGGGTATTAACATATCTGGCAGATTCACCCTATTTGCGGATGATGCGACCATACTTTGGCATAAGAGGGACAGTAAGGTCCTAAGTGAGAATATTAAAAATGATATAAAGATAATTAAATGTTGGTGTGATTCAAATGAATTATTCTTGAACCTTACGAAGACTAATATAGTCTCTTTTGGGTGTAACTGGGATGATATAAGTTTGGGTGATGCTATACTGGACAATATAACGGAAAATAAATTCCTAGGTCTATACATTGATAACCAGTTAAAGTTCGAATTTCATATAAATTCCATTAAGTCCAAAGTTGCTTCAAGTTCTTATGCCATTAAAGTAATTTCAAACAATTTAAATGATTACAGTACTGTAAGGAGCGTATACTTCTCCCTAATTGAATCGCACTTGCGCTATGGCATTTGTTTCTGGGGGGTATGCTCCAAGCAACTTTTCGAAAGTGTTTTTATTCCCCAGAAAAGGGCTGTGCGATATATATGTACAGCAAGGATTCGCGATTCATGTAAACCTTTATTTGTCAGCATGGTATATTGACGTTAGCTTCTTTGTTTATTTTAGAGACTGTGTGCTTAATTTGTAAAAAATATAAACACCAAAGTCAGTTAAGAGATAGGCATAACTATAACTTTAGAGACCCTGATTTGCTTTTACTTCATATCCCCTCTAACTCTCATATAAAAAGTAAAGAATTGTGTAAGAAAGTGTAAGAAATTGTTTAACCACTCAACCCAACACCTTAGATTGATACCATCTTTGGTGAAGTTTAGAAAGGAGGTTAAAAAACTTTTTTGTGATGATGATTTCTTTACAGACAGATTTTAGACACTTTTGTATAGTAGAACTGTAATGATTTTATATTTTAAGTTTTTTAAGTGTGTGACACCTTGTTAGGTATATGTTGTTTTAATCTTTATATGTTGTTTTAATAATATGACTAACTGAATATTTTATATATTTTTATTTAGGTAAATTATTATCAATTTGGTACATTATTTAGTTCCACCTGATATCATGTTTCAACATTATTTCTCTGTACAGCTTTGTCAACGAGATTTTCTTAAGACAATAAAGCACTTTGAGTTTGAGTTTGACAAAATCAACAGACAATACTACATACATATCTCTCCATAAGTTCACATAACTATTCACAGAAACTATCATAAACAGCATTATTACATTTTACACCACAATTGTATTAGGCCATTCCTACTTACATAAATAAATTTTATATAAGTCCCAAAATGTTAGATTCAATTGATTTTGTTATCATTACAAAAATAATTGATTTCAGATGGTTCGAAAAGCTTCAAGATCAGCTGCCTTGAAGGTAACCGAGAGAACTAGAAAGGAATCTCCAAGGAGAGGTCGTAGACGAAGGTCTAGTTCAAGGAGTGAAGAAGATGAAGGAGTTCGTTCAAACTTAAAAAAGACGCAGTCTTCAAATAGATCAGAAAAAGGATCGTCCGGTAATGAATCGGACACCGATTCTAAAAAGCCACTTAAAAAAAGAAACAGGTCAATGGCTGCAAACGATGCCAAAGAGAGTAAAGTACCCAGTATTAAATCTGACAAGGGTAATCAACAGGATGGTGGGGAAGAGGTAAACGAAGATAACGTATCTAAAGGTAAGTCTAAATCTAATCATAATGACAATGTCAATCCTGAAACTGAGAATGAAAATATGCAGGTGACAGATGAGTCACCGAACGATGCTAAAGATGACACTACACTCTCTAAAAATGGACTGGAGACATCAGAAATTGACGTCAACATTTCTCAAAGTATAGTGGCTGAGATGACGTGTGGCAATCAGTCGTCAGAAATAATCACAGATGAAACTACAGAAATAGTGATATCGGAGCACACAAAGTCTTCGCAGTCTAACGTTGATGACAATTCGTCAGACTTAACCCAAGCTAACTTAGAAGAAATAGATCAAGGAATTAAGCAGTCCAGTGGAAAGGAAGATCAATCTTCAGAAAGTAAAGATTTGGAAAGTAATAAAGGTAATTCTCAAGAAAAGCCTAGAAAAATAAAGTTAAATAGGCTCTCAAAGGATAAGAACGCATCCACTGGCAGTCAGGCTGAAACACAGGAGAAAAAGGAGGATAGTGGATCTAGAAAAAAGATTACTCTAAAACGTCCGGAGAGCAAACAAAATCCTCTTGATCAGTCAAAGGAACCAGAGGATAATCAGGATGATGCACCTACAGAAGATGGTGATGGGGAAGCATGGAGTTCTTTTTATGAGTCACCTGATAAAGAAAATAAAGATGGTAAAGTGGAAAACCTTGATGAGAAACCAGCTAGGAAAAAAATTATGTTAAAACGGTCGACGGTTGATGACATATCTGTAAGCGATAAAAAGGAAAGTTCTAGCCTTGGTAGGAGCACTTCACTTCAAGAGAAAAGCGAAAGAAGAAAGTCATTTAGTAATGATAATATAGTTATCAATGACAGAAGGAGGCGGACAAGTGCCGTTGAGAAATCAACAAGTGAAAGTGAAGGTATGTGTCTTTATAATATCATGATTATAGTGTTAAAATTTACTTTTGTTAGTTAGTAATAAACTATTCATTTTTTATTTGCAGAAAAACCTCCAAAACCTAAGAAACCTACCAAGGTGGTTAAATTAATCCGAAAATTACCTGAAGAACCCATGGAACCTCCACCTCCAGGGGATGAACCAGTGAAAAAATGTAGATGGAGTCAGTCAAAGACAATACATACGAATGTAGAGACACTGAATTTTGAAAATTTAAAAGAGGTTTTTCCTAGTATAGAATTTTTAGATGAGGGAGATGTTAACCTGGAAGTGGAAATCAAAGAGCAGAGATCTCCTGAAAAAGTGAAACGCAAGTCCTTTAAAGAACTGGAAGAAGAAGAAATGGAAAGCATAGAGGCAGAGCTAAACGCGGAACCAGAGGAGGTAGAGATAAAGGAAAACATCATAGCTATGAACAGGAAAATCAGCATTGTAGAGGACACCGCAAGTAAATTGAAGCCTCCACCAAGTCCCGCAAGGAACCCTCTTTCCGAAGTGCTGTTCATCACCAATTTGGTCAGGCCCTTCACGGTGAAGCAACTAAAAGAATTACTGGAACGAACGGGGAAGATCAAGGAGGATGGATTTTGGACGGATCGGATCAAGTCAAAATGCTATGTTTGTTATAACACCACGGAGTAAGTATTTTTACTTTCTAGTTGCGATTTTTTTGTTATTATACAGGGTGTTTCTAGAAACAAGTACATTAAATTGGACGATAGATAGATCTTGATGAAATATATAAAAAGTTAAATCGAATTTCTCTCTAAATTGTACCTTTTAAAAGACAGGGTGTGATATGTAGGTATTCAGAGCTGTATTTTCTTTAATATTTCCTTAGATTAAGCAAGATAAAAAATTGAAATTTTAATCAGAGTATATATATACATTAAGACTCCTTATTTGAGATAATTTGATTTGCCAGTGTCACTCCAGTGGTGTAGAACAGCACATTATCGCATGGAACTTACCGTGTATCCCCAGATGGACGTAACTATATATGTAAATGTTATTATGCATTTTGGGAGGTCAATTTATTCTTCATAAAAAATATTGCTTGCCCTGAAACTTACTAAAGTAATGTTGGAATATGAATTAATTATACAGGTTGTCCTAAAATTATAGAAATCCTAAGATTAAATCTTATATTTATTTGAAACACTTTTTGAAAAAAGATATTTGGACTAAAATAGAGGATGTAAATACTGTTTGTTTGTGTCAGGCAAACTGTAAAAATGTGAAATGTTGTAAAGTCGAATCGAACTTTTCTAAGCTCGGTATTAAAACCCTCAATTTATTTCTAAATAACTTTTTTTTATAAAAAGTTTAAATAACTATAAAAATAATATCACTCTTGGGGTAATTTTAGATTGTTTACAATTTTTAGACAATCTGGATAACTAATTGACATTCCAACATTACTTTTCGAAATTTTAAGCAAAAATTTTATAAATAACACATTTTTCTCTTAAAATACAAAATTACAACATTTACAGGTATAGTTGCTTCCATTTGAGGACTCACTGTAGAACTGTGTAGTAAACTTGAATTAAGGATTCCGTTTTCTCTTGCAGGGAAGCAGAAGCCACCAGGAATGCACTTCATGGAGTCCACTGGCCCATTGGAAATGGAAAGAAGCTCATCATTGACTACGCGACGGAGGAAGATATGAAGAATGCTAAGAATCCCCCAATTGTTGTTCCAACTGTAGAAAAATCACTAGAAAAAGAAAATAAGGTACAAGGTGCTTTTTTCTATTTTGACGTGAGTCTTTTATTTTTAGCATGAAATAAAAGTGTAAATACAAAACTTGAAGATTAGTGATACGACAAAAGCAGAAAAAGCATCATGTTTTTTGCCAATAGGACACCCTATATTTTTTATAATGATTGAAAAGTTCTTTCCTTTCTGATTTTAAAAATGTATATTTTCATGACATTTGCTTTAACTGTCTTGAATACTAAACTAAACCTTAAAAATTGGAAAAACAAATAATAAATATCGGAACTAGCCATGGGATAATGTTGAAAGATACAAAATATTTTGACACACATATTTATTACTGTGGCAAAAAAGACCCATTTTGAATTCAAAAATAAAAAATCTTTCCTACTGTCATTAAAAAAATTTGCAGTTTTTTGATACTGATAAAAATATCTGTTAAAATAAAAAAAAAACACCAAGTATAATTTATAGTCAGTATAGGCAGTACATATTAGTTTGTGCTGGTTTATCTTTATTTCATATGCAGTTTTTTGAGCGTGTATATGTGAACCCAGATATTAATAGTCATATGGTTTATTTAGCAAAAATGCCACTCTTACATTTTATTTAAATACAGAATATAAAACATTGTATTAATTATTACAATAAAATTATTTTATAAATATGTCTATCATTAATTAATGTAAGGACGTAGCCGATGCTCGCATCGGACAAGTGGCTCTTCTGAAACGTACACTGCACTACAGAATGCTAAATATTCCAAATGGGACGAATTCGCAAATAACGTCCAAAAAAGTATCAAGTCAAATAACCCCAGTAAAAACAGGTAAATAAAAAAAGGATATACATTGATAAAACGATTTCAGGTCCAAAAGTAACATGATATATAAATATAACAAAATTACACGGAATCGACGTGAACTAGGACAGACAGAAAATATCACAAAACCAATCCGCTTAACTGCTTTTTTAGCTGCAAAGTTCTAAGCTTACTTACTTTTGGATTTATTTATTCCAATAAAAACAAAGTTTTACAATAGTCCATGGAGGATGTGGAACAATGTTCAATTATCTTCATATTAATCCTACATACACACATATATATATATATATATATATATATATATATATATATATATATATATGTAATTTTATAATAACTAGCCTTTAAGAGAAAACAACCTTTCCTAATAAACATTACATATTTAAAAGTAGTAAGCAATTTTTCAATTATACCTAGATATCCTCACCACACCGGTAGCATATTATAATATTATATATCCATATATATAATTACTAATCATGTTAAAAATATATATATGTATTTTGCTAGACAGTAATATCAACATTTAACCGTCCTTACTCAGTTATATTTAATATCTTAACAATACTATATTGACAATTTTTCTGTATATATGAATAATTACATTTATCACACACTAAATTAGACTTATGTCTGGTGTCATATACATGATTCATTTGACAGTTTTCAAACAAATCACCATTTTCCTTTACAAAAAGTGCAGAATCTAAAATGTAAACACCAGCAAGTGTTAATATGTTATTATTAATTGATAATTAAAACCTTTTTGCAACTTTCCCGATTTTTCATTTTGAAGAATATACTTCTGATACACCATTTTTGCAGTGTAATGATTCTATGCATATCGAACGAGCCCCCCCAGAATATCAGACCATATCTAAGCCTGGAGTGAACACTAGCTAGCAAAAAACTCAAAGACAAACCAACAGCCGGTGTTGACGAAATACCCAGTTTCATAATAAAAGATTGCGCGGGAGTCCTTTCTGTCCCACTTCTACACGTTTTTAACTTAATACTTGATATGGGCATTTTTCCGGATACTTGGAAAACAGCAAAAGTCATATCTATTTTTAAGAAGGGTGATAAAACATTGATACAAAATTTTAGACCCATCTCGATACTCTGTAATTTTTCTAAACTATTTGAAATTATTCTGTATGATCAGTTATATTCTGGGGTTCGAAAGCTTCTCTCTCCCCATCAACATGGCTTTCTAGATTCACGTTCTTGCACGACCAACCTGGCATGGTGTCTTAGCAATAAACTTGTCTTAAATTTATCAAAATGTTATGTAATGACCTACAGTCGCAGAAATAACCCATTGATGTATGATTATGCTCTAGATGGTACGGTGCTTGGCAGACCAGATAGTAGTATTCGAGATCTTGGCATTGAATTTGACTCTAAACTTACCTTCATTCCTCATATAAATTATCTAATTACAACTTCCTTCAAAACACTAGGATTTCTTATGCGGAACTGTAAAAATTTTACTGAGACACAAACAATGATATTATTATATTGCTCTTTCATAAGATCAAAGCTGGAGTATGTCGCAGTGGTTTGAAATCCTATGTATAATCGCCATGTTCAGGCTTCAGGTTCAAAAAATTGAATCAGAAAACGACAGCGAATTTGAAGCAATTTTTTTTGAAAACATTGAAACACTGCGGATTTAGCAACTCCGCAGTGTTTCAATCAAGAAGAACTAAACAATCTTATAAGAGACCTGAATCTCTCAAAGGAATCCGCTGAATTACTTGCATCCAGATTAAAAGAAAAAAATCTACTTTTTCCAGGTACTAATATTACATTTTATCGTAAAAGAGATAAGGATCTGCTGCCTTTTTCCGCTCAGGAAAATGACTTGGTATTCTGTAACAATATAAAAGGGCTCTTAGAAGAAATGGGTTTGCCTCAATACACTCCAGATGATTGGCGCCTTTTTGTTGAGAGTTCAAAACGTAGTTTAAAATGTGTTCTTTTACATAATGGTAACAAATATGGCCCAATTCCTATTGGTCATTCTACTACCATGAAGGAAGAATATGAAACAATTGCATTAGTTTTGAGAAAATTTAAATACGAAGAATATCAGTGGGCAATTTGTGTTGATTTAAAAATGGTTAACTTCCTCCTTGGACAGCAGAGTGGTTATACAAAATATCCTTGTTTTTGTGCCTTTGGGACAGAGATGTCATGTGACGACGTGATCAACGAACCTTTCGTTTCAAGAGAAAAAATCTTACTTCCGCCCTTGCGTATCAAGCTAGGCCTAAGGAAGCAATTTGTGAAGGTTCTTAATCAAGATGGAAATTGTTTTGGGTATTTGTCACATAAATTTCCTGGCATTAGCTAAAAACTAATATTATTATATTATATATATAAGCTGGTATATTTGATGGTCCTCAAATAAGGCAACTTGTTAAAGATCCACAATTCACCACATCAATGAACGAGACTGAATCAAACGCTGGGTGTTCATTTGTTAGAATAGAATTAGTGGAAACTATGCTTTCAAATTTTAATATTCTCGGTTGTAACATGAGTATAAAAGTTCACCACCCCCACAGCCACCTAGATCGTTTTCCAGAAAACTTAGGTGATTGTAGTGAAGAACAGGGGGAAAGATTCCATCAGGATATTAAAACTATGGAAGATCGTTATCAAGGACGATAGGATGATGGCGGACTATTGCTGGAACCTTCAGCGAGACAGTCCTAGTAAATTCTAGAAAGTTGTATAAAAGAAAATTTGTATGTGATTAGTGACTAATGTAATTATGTAAATTAAGTTTTTGCAATAAATACTTAAATCCATGTGTCTTTGTTTTTTTTAACTGACAATAGTAATATTATATATTATAATAGTTATAACGTAAAATATATACACAATTTTTTTTTTTTTAACTTGATCTGATAGACAAAATCTGAGAACTTTTTTACATTCTGCATCCAAAAATTACCCAGGAACAGTTAAAAAATCGCAGGCACCAAAATGTGTGTTGGCCTGTGTTATTACTAATTCAGTTTAAATAGTTTGTCTTTTGCTAAATTTTAGAAATTACTTTTTTAAAAGAAATGCCAAACTTTAAATTTGAATCAATTAAAATTCCTAGGTATTTAAATGAAGTACCCATTTCTAAATTTTCATTATCATTTATAATATTATTATGAATATTTAAATTATTGTTTCAAAGTATCATATACTTGGTTTTTGATACATTTAATTTTATTTTATTTAGTTTTAGCCCATTACATAAAACATTACAAAATTTAATTTATTTGTATTACTATTAATATCCATTTCGTTTAAATATATTAAAGTATCATCAGGAAATAACTGAACTTTACAAAAATATAAAATATTGGCCATATCATTTATATATGAAACAAATATTAAAGGACCCAAAATACACCAATGTTGTTGGAAATCTTTTGAAGAAATTTGTTATTAATTTTAATTTTTTCTGTTCTACTTTCCAAATAATTGTTTTCTGTCAGTTGTTAAAAATTCTCATTTGAAATCCTAGAATACTGCTGCAGCAATTTCATTTTATGGTTAGTCTTAAAAAATTTTCTTATATTCTCAACAGAAACCGGTTATTCAAGAAGAAATGCTTGATAGGAAAGATGTTAAACCTGTAAAGCGAGAATGGGAAGTTGGCAAAAATGACGATCATCGAAGAAGGCGGTCAAAATCCAGGAGTAGAGAGAGACGAGAAAGGAAGCATAGCCGCAGGTCATACACACCACAAAGTAAGTTTTTTTTTATATTTTTCCCTCGGATCACTATAAATGAACTTAACAGACTAAAAGGTTATAGAATTAGGAATTTGACTTTGTTGTAACAATGGCCAAAGATGTAGTAAAATGTTTCAAGGGTTCACAGGTTCGCAAAAAAAAACATCCTGTTGCTTTTTCTAAAACTTTCACTTTATTTACATTATTCATAGTATAATGTGTACCAAAGTTAGTTTAAAAATCTTTAGAAATGTACAAAGTATATCAAGACTACTAATACAAATTTGTGTAAAATACATGTGTTAAAAGTATAATTACATCTAAGAGCCCTCTGTATCAAAATTGTTTGAATAATTCTTACAAGTTTTTGGCTTTTTTGTAAGTTCTGACATAAGGTAATGTCACATAATAAATGAGCCTTTGTGAACATATTTAATTAAATAAAAAATATCTAAACCTATAGTGAACATTTCGTTGTATTAAAAAACATCTCTAGTCTTTACACAGCACAGATTTTGAGAAGAGGCATATATTTATTGTATTGACCTATTAACTTATTTTAACAATCACCTTATTGTACTGCTTTTATATCTTTATTTTTATTTAGTTTAGTTATTTGTATGGGTATTTATAAACCTTTTGGGATTATAAATCAATTTTTTTACATCATTTATAATTTTTTTGTTGATTTTATTGCTTTGCATTTTATTAAGTATAGTATTTATTAAATTTAATGCTTTATCTATGAGAATTGTGTCTTCTTCTGGCAATAAACAGGGTTCTTAGCGACCTGGAAAAGTCAGGTATTCAGAGAAAAGTTAGGTAATTTACAAAAAAAATAATAAAGAGTCAGGGGATTATATACCAAACCTGAAAAAATAATAAAATTATTATTTCCACCAGCATTGCTTGATTGTATTTAACCAAAATTATTTCGTCGCGTTTAAATTTAAATAGTAACTTGCAAAGCAATGTTGATAACTTTTATTATCTTCTATCTGAAGTGTTTCATCAATTTGTTCCTGTGAAGCGTACAATTAAGAGTTGTTTTCCCTTCTGTTGAACAGAAAATGAGCAAAGTTTTCAAAGAACTTATTATTTCACAACAGCATGGCTTTTTGCTTGGACGTTTAGTTCAAACTAATTTATTTCTATATACTAACTACATTTCTAATATCATGTCGATTGGGGCAGAAGTACAAGCTATTTACACAGACTTCAGCAAAGCCTTCTATAAAGTGGACCACGATCTATTATTATCTAAGTTATACCAATATGGAGTATCGGGTACTTTACTATTATGGTTAAAATCTTACCTTTCTAATCGTTACCAACAGGTAAAGGTTAAAGGTTTTTTTATCTGATAAATTCTGTGTCACTTCAGGGGTTCCTAAGGGGTCACATCTTGGGCCTCTACTGTTTAATCTCTTTATTAATGATATTGGTGTCTATCTGAAGAGTAATTTTTTACTGTTTGCAGATGACCTCAAAATTTTCTCTAAGGTCTCTTCTTCTATAGATATGGATCTACTTCAGTATGATTTGAATGAAATTAGCAAATGGTGCTGTCATAATAAGATGTCCTTAAATGTAGATAAATGCTTTTTAGTCCTTTTAGCAGACCAAGGTCATCAGACCATGACATTCCTTTAAAAGAGCTACCTGTAATTAAAGATTTAGGCGTCTATTTCAATAAAAAACTTACTTTTACCAATCATTATGAGAATGTTATTAGGCGAGCAAGCAGAATGCTGGGTTTTATCAAAAGGATTTGTCATGACTTTACAGATATTCGGGCATTTAAAACCCTGTATATTAGTTTTGTACGATCGATAGTGGACTATTGTAATATTGTTTGGTCCCCTTATTATAGTGTCCACATAGAGCGTCTTGAGAATATTCAATATAAATTTGGTAAAACAGCATCATTCAAGCTGAACAAGAGTGGTACCTATCTAACTGCTAATCAGACGTTATCTTATTTAAATTTGGGTTCGCTAAAAAGTTGGAGGAAGTATTATGATGTTTGCTTCATCTTTAAAATTTTGAATAATTACATAAGGAGTCCAGAATGCCTTTCTTGCCTGCAGATACATGTTTCAGCTCATAGAACATGCAATACTTCACTCCTTCATATACCTCACTGCAGAACATTTTATTTGTTGTTTAATCCAATGAACAGAATGGAACATAATGTTAACACTTATTATGAGCAATTGAGGTTTTTTGATGTGTCCTTAAATGGATTTAAGTTGGATGTAAAACATATTATATTAGGATAATTAGCTATATATTATAATATTATGTTTGTAAAACGTTAAATAAATAAAAAAAAATAACTATAATTATATTTATCATAAATATTATATAACTATAATTTATTTAACATTCCTTGATTTGTTTAAAATTATTGTGCGGCTGCCAGGAGAGCTAGTTTTTAAGGTTCTTAAAAATTGTGACAAATTCCCCTATAAATTTTGTAAAATATTTTTTACCCATCTGGGTAGAAAATGTTCGAGTCTGTGAAAGGCCTTAGGATATTTTATGCCCCCTTAAAATTTTTATATAAGATAAAGCCACCAAGCTTCCATCAAATGTTCCAATTACTAAGACAAAAAAGGCTTTAAAAGATATGTTTTTAAGACCCAGACTCACATTTTTTTCACACATTGCCGCCAATTTAGAACCATTTAAAAAAAATCTTAAAAACACAAGTTATGGATAAAGGTCTTCGACAAATTTTAAAATTAAATTTTGATAATAGAGGTATTCTTTTACATACTAATAAGACTGATGTTGGTTTTGCCACTACAAAAGTTAAACACAGTTAAAAGAATGTTGTTGTTTTAAATATAAATTTATTAAATATGTAACATGCTTAAAACCAAACATTATGGTTGATCAAGGAGTTTCACATGGAAGTGCCCAAAATATGTTAAAGTATTTGTATGAAAAAGAAATAATTTTTGCAGAAATTGCAGAAAAAAGTAGTCAGCGGTATAGCCAGCATCTAATAGATACCGAATTTATAAGTTTTTGCAAAACATATAATCAAACTACTCGTTCGAATACATTTTTCTACAATTTCTTGGGACAAAATGACTACTTTAAAAATTGTGGCTTGTTATTTAATTAATTTTGATCCTTTCTTATGGAAACGCCACCATCTAGTTGTGGTTTTCCATAAATAAAAATATTTCAGTTGAATATCTGCTGGAGGAGTCCATTATCTGCCGAAGACAAGTATATGACACAATTTATCAAATAGGTGGTGAATTAATTGTTAATATTTCCCACAAAATGAGGGTATGTGTTAAAAATGCTTACAAAACTTACCAATATGCCCTTGACAATCAAAATCGCGGAAAAGAGATAGAAAAAGAAATTGATCTCGAAAAAAAAGAGCCATATGAACTTTATCATATAGAAAATAAAAAGAAAAAACTATAAAAAGAAGCAACAGCCATGAAACTGGAAATATCAGAACTGAGACGAAAATTTAAATGATTTTTTATTTTTTCTATAATCCTTTTAAATTTGAATTTTAATAAGGACATGTCGCAAGTATATATTAATTTTTTGTTTGCAAATGCTTTATATAACCTCATTTTTTTTACTTATTTTGAAATAGAACAGAATATCCTTTTAAAATTGTATACCTTTTCCAGTTAAAGTAACCCTGCTTGTTCTATTACTATAGCATTTTCTTTAATATTTTATACTTCTTATACGATTACAATTAGGTTTAGTTTCATTAATTTTGTTGGCTTTTTTATAAGAAATATAAATTGTCAAAATATAACCTGGAATTTCTGTGAAATTGTCAGGGAAAACTGACTGAAAAAATTTGATAATTCAAAACTGCTAAAAAAAAAAGATAAAGCTTATTTTGAATTTGGATTTGAAAAAAAATTTTTTTTACTTTTTGTACGCCACTGCAAACATTGAAGATGCTGTATAAAAATTCACCACTAGTTTATTGCAGGCACATGCCGATAACCCCTCTGCATTTCAAATATTTTACTTCAAATTTTACCCTTGCCACTTGAAATATTTTATGTTATGTTTTACTGTTTTTATAGCAGACTATCATGGCAAAAGACGCAAACCTGAAGAACCGCCGCCACCGAAAGCCATGGACGACTTGTTTTTGAAAACCAAAGCAACTCCAAGTATATATTGGCAACCCCTCTCTCCTGAAGAGGTAAGGGTTTTACCAGGTACTACTTTGACGTTTTATCTATTTATTTGTCTATCTATTAATTTACTCAAACATTTGTCGGCGAAGCATATAACAACATTTTTATGGACCAAAAACAATACGAGATAAAACCAACATCTTGTTTTTAACATCAACGTATTATATTCGGAATCTAATCTTTGCCACAAGAACTGCAATAAAATTTACCCTTAGCCGTAAAACCCTCCTATAAATTAACTACATTTTAAATCTCTATTGTGTAGGCATCAGATTCTTTATAGTTGGCGCATTACCTTTCTGGAATGACGTCATTTTTGGTTATTTTTGTTTGATTTATGTTAACTGACAGTGACAAAAACATTTTGAAAAAACTCATTGTCGTTTCTTTACAACAGTCAATGCCGGTTTTGGTTATGTGTCTTTCAGAATATATTCGTCAAAATTGACATTGATTTGTTGTGATTCTTTTTAAACTTTTGCAAGATGCCGCGAAGATATAATCAGCAATCACAGCTAATAGTTTTGAATATCGTGGCTTTTTTTCAATTGGAAAAAGAGCAAGCTAAAAATGGAATCCTTCCGCAAACTGATAATATAATTGAACGAGCTTCAAATGCAACAAAACTTAGCCATACAACAATCATAAATATTAAGAAAAGAGGAATAACGAGCGATGAATCCTTTACCTCCAGAATGTCTCAAAAGCAAAAAGAGGTAAAAACAAAAATTACAGATTACTTAAAGAACAAAATAAGAGATACGATCTACTGCATGTATGCGAAAAATGAATATGTTACAATGCAGACTTTGCTTAAAAAACTAAAAGAGATAAATGAATATTTTAATTTTTCCATCACCTCGCTAAGAAAATACGTAAAAAGTATTGGTTTTAAGTGGAAGAAATCAAATAATTGAAAATACCTGATGGATTTGCCCCACATCGTCCACAAGAGAATCAATTTCTTGAGGGAATATGTCAAAAATCAAAATCTAGGACAAGATGCTTATACCACCGTATTTATTGATGAGACTTGGATTTTTTTAGTAAAGGTTCGTTTAGAAACAGCTGGCAGGATAACACTATGTCTACAAGTTCTAAAAAAGCTAGTGAAGGTCTTCGATATATTGTAATTCACGCTGGATCAAAGGAAGGATTTATTAAGGGGGCCAGTTTAATATTTAAAAGTGGACTAAAAAGAGATTATCATGACAATATGAACAAGCAAAATTTTGAAAATTGGTTTAAAAATCAGCTGGTACCAAATCTTCCTCCAAAAAGTTTGATAGTGATGGACAACGCAAGCTATCATTCCGGCCTTTTAGAGGATATTCCAAGAAAATCATGGACAAAGCAGAGATTGATTGGATGGTTAAAAGAAAAGAACATTGACTTCCCAGAGAGGGCCATGAAGGATGAAATATGGAGCATTGTAGAAAAAAATTGTAACATTGAAAAAACATTCTACCTTGACGAATATGTGAAACCTTTGGGCCACAAAATACTAAGACTTCCTCCATACCATTGTCAATTTAATGCTATTGAAATGGTATGGTCTGAGTGTAAGAGGAAATACGACCAATACATTGCTAGTCTGAAGGGGACACCATCGGAAGTTTTGGCCATGTGGGAAAAAGCGATAAATGAAGTATCTTCAGAGCATTGGAAAAATTATGTCAGCCACACAGAAAGGGTGTTAGTTATACATTAATTTCTCTCTTTTGGTTTTTAAAGCAAAGTCTGCATTGTAACATATTCATTTTTAGCATACACGCAATAGATCATATCTCTTATTTTGTTCTTTAAGTAATCTGTGATTTTTGTTTTTACCTCTTTTTGTTTTTGAAACATTCTGGAGGTAAAGGATTCATCGTTCGTTATTCCCCTTTTCTTAATATTTTTTCAGTATTGTCTGTAATTGAGAATTAAAATAATTTTGATGAAAATGGGTAACTGGCGTCAATTTATTACATTGCAAACAAAGAATAAGACTAAGATGAAAGAATTTATATTAGTAAAGTCTTATTTGCAAAATAATTTTAGTTTTTGAAGTTATAATAGTTATTTTTGTATTAAGTGTGCAAAATGAGGGTTTTTTTATGGCAATGAGAGTGTTAATTTTTTGCCAGCCATTTTCGACAAGTTGCAGCGCTTTCTGTACAGAAAATGCCAATTTTAAATTCGCTTTAGCCAGTGCTGAACGCACCCCTCCTATCTACATCACTGCATACGTTTAGGTTAGGAATCATCGCTGAAATATAAATAATATAAGAAATACGTTATTTGAAACCAGCGTGACGTCATTCCAGAAAGGTAATGCGCCAACTATACTACAATCTTAAAAAGGTGCAAGTACGGATTTTGTCCTCATTATAATAGAGAATTTTGACTTATTTTTGATGAAAAAGAATTGGCTTTAAACAAGCTTAATCTAATCTACTATATAGTCTTCGTCTAACCCTAAATTAATTATTCAGGGCTTAACACAATACAATTTATAAAATTATAAGTCTTCAAATTTTTTTATTTAAATCTATTACAGAAGTACTTATATTATTACACACTGACAAAACTGCAAAACTCTCAAAACATCATTAACAAATAGAAAAACCAAAATGGGCCGTAAGTGAGATCCTTGAGGTATTCCATACGTGACTAGAAAGTTTTCAGACATAACACTACAAAGTTTTAAAAATTGACTGTGTGAAGTCAGATATGAAGCTATCCCTGCCAAATAAGATCCAGAGACTTCAGATGATCAAGTTTATATAGTAACATTTCAGGACAAACGCTGTCGAAAGCCTGGGCCAAATCAGTGAATATGGTGTCTGCTTGGCTCCCTTCTTTCATGGAAAAGTCACATAATCGCTTTATTGTATAAAGAGTAAACTCTTGCAAACAACTTTCATAAACTTATAAAGTCATACAAACTAAGATAGCGTAACCTGAGCCTATGGACTTAAAATAAAGATATCACAATATTTACATAATATATAAGCAACTCCAAGTATATATTGGCAACCCCTCTCTCCTGAAGAGGTAAGGGTTTTACCAGGTACTACTTTGACGTTTTATTTATTTATTTGTCTATCTATTAATTTACTCAAACATTTGTCGGCGAAGCATATAACAACATTTTTATGGACCAAAAACAATACGAGAGAAAACCAGCATCTTGTTTTTAACATCAACGTGTTATATTCGGAATCTAATCTTTACCACAAGAACTGCAATAAAATTTACCTGGTACCCTTAGTGGTAAAACCCTCCTATAAATTAACTACATTTTATACCTCTATTGTGTAGGCATCAGATTCTTTACTACAATCTTAAAAGGGTGCAAGTACAGATTTTGTCCTCATTATAATAGAGAATAAAATAAAATGTTTATTAACGGTTTCCCATACAAAAAGTTATAGAGCATCACAATGTAAACAAAAAATCAACAATAAAATTACATAAACAGTTACCAATCCAGTTTCTTAATATAACCTATTGTTAAAAAAATCGAGTTCACCACACTTTTCATTAGCTAATCTACAAAACCTAGATATAGAACTATTCATTCCATAATTAGTTCTATGAAATGGTATGAAGAATAGATCATTATGCCTCATTACACGCTGGGGTACATGCAAAGGTATTAATGAAAGTAGCTCAGGTGATTTAATAATATTATTAACAATTTTAAATAAGGTGGACACATCTAACTGAGCTCGCCGTTTCTTAAGAGTGTCCATAGTAAGTAATTTTTCAATATCTGGATAATTAATTTGTTCATTGGATATGCCTAATTTAAAAGCCATAAATCGGAAAAACCTTTTTTGAACTTTGTCCAAAGACTCAATATAGACTTGATAATGCGGAGACCACACCGGACTTGCATACTCAAGAATAGATTGTACAAATGAATAGTATAAAGTTTGAAAGCAATTTATGTCATCAAAATCCTTCAAGTTACGAGTAATAAATCCCAACATCTTCATGGCCTTATTTCTAATGTGTTTGATATGATAATCAAACCTTAGTTCATTATCTGTATATATTCCTAAGTCTTATATTTGGTTAACTCTTTCCAACTGTTCATTGTTTATTAAGTAATTAAAAGTAATTGCATTCTTCTTTCTTGAAATTGTAAGAATTTTACATTTGTTAACATTCAACTCCATGCCATTTTTATCACACCAGGCTGAGAGTGAGTCTAAGTCATTCTGCAGCTTCAAACAGTTATCAACGCTATCAACAACATTAAACATTTTCAAGTCATCAGCATAAAGTACATACCTACTAGACCTGAATTCAGTCACAATATCATTAATGAAAAGATTGAAAAATAAAGGAGACAAATGTGATCCATGTGGGACAGCCGAGGTAGCAAAAACTTCATCCGAATAAAAATTCTTGATCTTCACAATTTGTCGTCGATTGCACAAGTAATCCTTCATCCACATCAGCAATTCACCATACACCCCAATTGACTCCAGCTTTCCAATGAGAATATCATGATTAACTCTGTCGAATGCCTTGGAGAAATCAGTATACACCACATCAACTTGATGTCATTCCTCCAAAGCACCCAACAAGAATTCCTCATAAACTAACAGGTTTGACGTTGTGGAACGACCTTCCATAAAACCATGCTGTGCCGTTGAAACAGCATTACCAAGCAGACGTGATATTTGCTTTGATACAATACGTTCAAACACTTGCCATTATACACATTTTAGAGATAGGACGATAATTTTCAATAATAGACTTGTCACCATTTTTAAAGATAGGCGTTATATAAGTTATCTTCCAAAGATCAGGATATGTGCCCGTGTTCAAAGAGAGCTTGAATATTCTCAACAACACATCAGATAAAACACACAAACAATTTTAAAAAAATAGTACAGGCAAAGTATCCAATCCTGGTCCTAATTTAGACTTTAAGTTTGTTATACAATTAAAAATATCCATTATATCTATATCACATCTGTTTAAATCTAATTTATTATCATTTTGTATTATAGGAATATCACAGTTATTGCTGACAAAGACAGATCCAAAATGCTCAGAAAATAATCGTGCTATTTCCTGAGGATCATTGGAGGTACAATTTTTATATGTCATGGAGCATGGCAATTCCATATTTTTTTGTTTCAAATGTATATACTTTCAAAATTCTTTACTATCTTGCTTGATATTATCTTGAATTTTATTTATATGATTTTGATAACACACCTTATACAGTGTTTTACTCTGTTGAAGAGAGATTACTAAACTTTATATAATTGCTGTAGGAGTGTGTTTGTTTCCACTCTCTGTGCATAATTTTCTTGTTGATAATTGCATTTTCAGCTCCATACTGTACCAGTCTGGAAACTTTTTATTTTTTGCTTTTAATTTCGGAACATAAATCTCAATACAAGTGAAAACAACATTATAAAAAGCATTTAAGGCCTGATTAATATCCTGAACATTAAGAACCTGGTCCCAATCTACATTTGATAGAAAATGATTTATCTCAATATAATTTGCTAATTTAAAGTTAAAATATTCATATTCAAATAACATATTTGGCATTTCATTCCTATCTACTGGTAAATTAAAATATATTGCTGGATGGTATTTATCACAGGGTAATAAGGTGTCATTACAGACGTCTACGTTAATATTAGACGTAGTAGAGAAAACAAGATCCAACATTGATCCATATGAATTACAAATCATATTTATTTCATAGAGATTAAGAAAAGCAAAATAGTCTATAATGGTTGATGCTTGAGGTGAAACTAAATTGTCTACTTTTACACCTAGATCATCATTTGTCCATTCAATATTAGGTAGATTAAAGTCGCCACTTATCACAATTTTGTCACAATTATTAATTTGCACCGCTTCTTCGAGTGACGCACAGAATTTTGACTTATTTTTGATGAAAAAGAATAGGCTTTAAACAAACTTGGTCTAATCTACTATATAGTCTTCTTCTAATCCTAAACTAATTATTAAGGGCTTAACACAATACAATTTATAAAATTATAAGTCTTCAACCTTAATGACATGTCTACAGAATTCTTCCAACTATCTACAGAAATGTTATTTACAAATTTTTTATTTAAATCTATTACAGAAGTACTTATATTATTACACACTGACAAAACTGCAAAACTCTGAAGACATCATTAACAAATAGAAAAACCAACATGGGCCGTAAGTGAGATCCTTGAGATATTCCATACGTGACTAGAAAGTTTTCAAACATAACACTACAAAGTTTTAAAAATTGACTGCGTGAAGTCAGATATGAAGCTATCCCTGCCAAATAAGATCCAGAGACTTCAGATGATCAAGTTTATATAGTAACATTTCAGAACAAACGCTGTCGAAAGCCTGGGCCAAATCAGCTTGGCTCCCTTCTTTCATAGTCAAAGTCACAAAATCGCTTTATTGTATAAAGAGTAAACTCTTGCAAACAACTTCCATAAACTTAAAAACTTGTACAAACTAAGATAGCATAAACTGAGCCTATGGACTTAAAATAAAGATATCACAATGCTAAAAAATAAAAGATTACATAAAAGGTTAGAATTACAGTAATGTAATAACGAATTGGGCATCACAAAGTAAAAAGGCTTAAAATTTCTAATAGAGCAATAAATTGGACAATCACAAGTGGTTGTCATAAAATTCCTGCAAACTGTAAAATAATTTTCCTATTAAAATACTTTTTCAAGAACTTCTAAATAATTTAATTTTTGTTATTTATTTTATACCTATGGTGATTATATATCTTAAGCCCCTCAAAGAAAAATAAACTGATGAGCGTTGACTTTAAGAAAACGTAAGGGTATATTATCAAAGTTTCTTGTTTCATACTAATGACCCACTTGTATTCCTCTAAATCACTTGTGAATAAGAGATGCAGTTTTCAGTATCAATAAACAAGGCAAGGCATTTTTTGATAATAAAACAAAGGCCTCCAATGATCTCTAAACCTGGCCTGACATATATAGCGAATTCCTCTCTTTTGCAAAATAAAAACTGAATTAAACTGATACTGAGGGTAAAATCACCAGAACGGAATACCATATTTCAAATGGATTTCCACTAATCTGAAGTAAACATTTCCAGCCATGTCACTTCCTAGCTCATTCAAAACTATGCAAATTACATAGCAACCAGATGCCAACTTGGCATTAAAAGCCAGAATATGGTCAAATTCAATTCAATTCAAATTCAAATTTCTCTATTTGCTCAAATACATACAAAACATGTTTAGCATTGTCAACAGTGGTGTTAAGATCAAAATATAAAAAAATAATAATAGATTTAAAAGTTAATACATACATAGATTAAAAAAGTTAATATATACATAGATTAAAAATTACAGATATTAGGTAAAACACACTAAAACAAAAATATACATACACTAAAACTAAATAAAGCTAGTAATCTTTAGAATAAAATTATAGATGCTAAGACAATACAGTTACTAATAAATAAAAACTAAGTGAAGTATATTATCACATACAAAGGAAAGACAAAAACTCTTCAATAGTGTATGGACAGATCTCCAAAATTAATTGTTTTATTTTTGTTTTAAATTTATTGATGGGTAGAGCTCTTAGGTCCCCAGGTATGGAATTATACAGTTTAATAGCAACATTAACATAGCTTCTGTGTGTTATTGTAATTCGATGTTGAGGTAGTAATAAATCTTCACCATACCGAGTATTGTATCCATGCCTGCTATTAACTGCTGCATAATCTGTTTCATGTGACCTAACAAAAGTTAGGCACTGATAAATGTACAGACCTGGCATGGTGAGCAATCCGTACTCTTTAAAGAGTGGTCGACAACTCTCTGTTGAGGATTTTTTTCTGAGAATCCTCAGTGCAGATTTCTGCATCTTAAACACCTTCAGCCATTCAGTTGAGTTTCCCCAGAGGAGAAGCCCATAACATATTTTGGTCTGAAAAAGACCCATATATGCAGTTCTGGTCACCTCTAATGGAGCCATCTCAGCAATTCTACGGAGCAAGAATAATGTGGACGATAGTTTGCCTGTTAGTTGATCAATATGGCTTTTCCAGGTCAATCTATTATCCAATTGCACACCGAGAAAACGAACACTGTTATTCTCTATTTCTTTTAGAGAAAAGGTAACTTTTTCAGTTTTATCTAAATTGAGGCAAAGATTGTTGTCTGCAAACCAGGAATGTAATTTTTGCAACGTATTATTGGTTCTTATTTGAAGCAGGGCTGGATCAACATGATGGTCAAGTAGGGTGGTATCATCTGTATATTGGATGGTTTTAAGTTCGGAGAAGTGGGCTGGAAGTTCATTAACATACAAGATGAACAATAGAGGGCCAAGAATTGACCCCTGTGGTACTCCTGCAACCACATGAAGAGGTGGAGACACACTTCCCCCATATTCAACTCTCTGTGTTCGCTCAGAGAGGTAGGATTTTATAAGATGATAGGAGTTACCTCTGATACCATAGTATATTAGTTTATCGAGTAGGATCTGATGTGACACACAGTCGAAAGCCTTTGAGAGGTCACAGAATACTGCAGATACAGTCTCCCTCCCCTCAAAGCATCCGACTATGTGACCCACCAGCTCACTCAAGGCATCTGCTGTAGATTTCTTCTTTCTGAAACCGAACTGAAAATTGGATAGTAAATTGCTCTTCTCTAAGAAGGGAACTAGTCTTTTATTGAGACAGATTTCTATAGGCTTAGACAAGACTGGGGTTATTGAGATTGGTCGATGATTTCCTGGGTCATTCTCATCCCCTTTTTTATAAATGGGAACAACTTTACTTAGTTTGAGTTTTAATGGAAAAGTGCCAGTTAGAAAGCATTTATTTATAATTAAGGAAAGTGGAAACGCGCCTTCGCTAATTTCCTTTAAAAATTTATTGCTTAAACCATAGACATCACGAGCTGTACTGTTACTCATACTTTCTATTATTTTAACAACTTCATCTGTGTCCACTGGATCGAGAAAAAGGGTATGATTGTTGTGAATAAACCTAGATGTTATGTTTGATGGGTCTTCTCCAGTTTTTTTCAGTGAAGTAGTTATTTTGTCTGAAATGGCAACAAAAAAATTGTTAAAGTCCTCTGATGTGAGGAGAGCACTATTCTCAGCTTTCTTATTTTTGGAGTTCTTAATAATGTTCCATATTGTCCTAGACTTATTGATACTATTTCTTATCTTTTCAGAAAAATAATTATTTTTTGTTTTTAATATTTTATTTTTATATTCTTTTTTAAGTTCATTTATTAAATCAGTGATGTCAAGATGTTCATTTTGCCTATTAAACATAGTTAGAAAGTTAAGGGTATCTCTGCAGGTTTTTAGTTCATAGTTGAACCACCCATTAGCTTTGTTTCTATTATGTAAGGTTTTTGTCTTTTTGGGAAAACAGGATTCAATAATTGAAAGCAGTTCATTTAGAAAAATATCAAATGCCGAGTTGACATTGTAAGCCCCTAAAAGCATTGACCAATTGACATTTTTTAAAATGTCAATGCAACGAACAATCCTTTCTTTACAGAAAGGTCTAAAGTGTATAATAGAAGTACTGTTATTTGTTCTTATATTTGAAAAAAATCTGTATGTGTTTGATATTGCGATATGATCGGACAAGTAAGTGTCCCATAGTGAATATTTACACTGATCAAATGAATTAGTGATACAATTATCCAAGCAACTATTCTTACAAGTCTTTGATATCCTAGTTGCCTCATTCACCAAAAACCTAAAGCCGTATGATGTAAGTAATTGGGAAAACTCAACTGAGTCCCGTTCTTTCAAGAGAATATCAATATTAAAGTCGCCATAAATAAAGGTGGGTTTATCTTGCTTTGAGAGAATATCAAATATTTTGGTTAATAATTCAAAAAAGGTATCTAATTTACCATTAGGAGATCTGTACATACACAAAATGATAATATTTGTGTCCTTAATTTCAATCGCAGTCACTTCACAATGTGTTTCCACTGAGATATTGTCTATGGCGAGTATTTTCTTTGGTTGAAAGTTATTTTTGGCGTAAATAAGTACACCTCCACCTGCTGACTGTGTACGACAAAAATGGCTAGCTAAAACATAGTTTGGTATATTGTAATTCACAATCGCTGGTTCTGATAGCCAGTGTTCACATAAGCATATAAAATCATAAGCTTTGTCGGTGATTAGAAATTCTAGTTCATCCAGCTTTCTTGCTAGGCTTCTCACATTAAGGAAAAGTGTGTGTACATTAATATAGTCCTCGTACCTGGATTCAGCAGACCTCAAGTATTATTTTTGTGTGTTTTGATTTTCATGCTCATTTTGGTAGCCTATGAAATGGAAATTGTCTGTTGTTGTTGGTAGTTTTTTTGCTTTTTAAAATCATATCGTTTGATGCCTACATTTTTGGGCCAGAAATTGGGATCATATAGGTTATCCTTTTGTTCAAAAGGTGCCGTTACCAAAAAACATTTGTTTTTGGTTGCTTCTGTATGAAGTTCAGTCACAGAGATGGGCATGGATTCAAATCCTGGTTTCTTCTTAATATAATTCTCTACCTGCCTTGCATCTACATTTCGTTGAACTCGATAAAGATAGATCCATAGGCGTTTTTCGACACCCACGAATCCGTTTAACGTATTTTCCGAAGTTCCCAGTCTTTTTTCTTTTCTCCTAAATCCATTTTGACGTTGTATTTGCCAGCTACTGTTAAGTTCGTTATTGTCTAATACTTTTTCGACAGCATGCGAATTTTTTTAAATTTCTTGGGGGTTCTGATTTTTTATTGAATTTGTAATTTTGTTTATTTTTGGGGCTATGTTATTCGAAGTCTTCTTATTTTTTGTTAATTCGAAAGGGTTCAAAGGCGATTGACGAATATTTTCAACCGGGGCTGTAGTAGTTCCACTGCTCCTGGTAGTTGGTAAAGTAGGTCTAACGTCTTTTTCCATTTCATTGACGTTCTTTGTTTTGGCGGCAAATTTTACGTTTTCATAACCAAACTTATGATTTTCAATTTTTTCCTCCAAGAAAACTATCTTTTCCCTTAGTAAGCGACAATTTTCTTGTAGTACCTTGTTTTTTTGTTCTAGTTCCTCTATAATTTTCCGAAAAAGGGATTCACGGTCGGCGAGTTCGCCTGATCCTGAAACAGCTGTGTTTACTTCTGATTGCATCATAAATTCCTCGTGACGGCATGTTGAGTTTTTCTTTTCATGTGCTCTTTTGAAACATGATGGATGATATGTCTCAAAACACTTTTTACATTGTACTTTTGTTGTAACTACACTTTTACAGTAAGAACAGTGTATTGCACCTTGATTTTCACTAGATTTTTCGGAGCGATCTTTAGACACGTTCACTCCATCCGCCATCTTTTCACTAAATTTTAGCTTCTCATCAATCCAGACACCCAAAAACTTGGTACAGTTTTTGTTAGTAATATGTATGTGTGTCTCATCTATATCAAATTTGAAAGTTATATTAGTCTTGTTAATACTGAAACTAAGAAAATTAGCATCCCTGGCCATTAAACTATCTACTTCTTTACCAACTACCCAAAGAAGTAAGGTGTCATCTGCAAAAAAAGTAAATTGGCCAGATATGTCAACGATAGCTAGATCGTTATATATAGGAGGAACAATAAGGGGCCCAATACTAAACCTTGTGGGACGCCTTGCCTGTTATTCATCACCTCAGACATCCCACCCTGACTCCTCACTAGTGGTTTTCTGCATTTTAAATAGAATGAAGTTTGTCCAGCAGAGTCACATGATTTACACAATAAAATGCCTTTGAAAAGTCGCAGAAGACTGCTGCAGCTAGGTCACACTCATTGAGCCCCAGATATAGGCTACAAAAAAATGAAACACGGCATCAGTTGTATTTTTATTATTTTAAAACCCAAATTGTGACTGTTGTGAGACATTGGACGATTAAGGAATTTTAGCATTCTCTCTTTTACCAGGTTTTCAACTATCTTGGATGGGGTTGGCAGAAGGGAGATTGGACAAAAGTTTCCTGGGGTCATCTAGATCACCTCCCTTATATATTGGTTGGACTTTGATCTCTGTGATGTCAGTGTGATAAAAGACAAATGAATCAGCTATAGAAGTTTTAACAAATGACAGAAGATCAAGCTGTGAATTTAAATTAGATGTTAGTCTCTTGGCTATAGAACAATAGAAGAGTTCAGAGTATTGACGTCCAAAACAAGACCCCTCTGTTAAGCCATGTGACTTGCCTGTTAGTTCATTGCTTCAGTGTTCTTGGTTCTTATTGTGAGAGTGATGGACTCTTATTGTTGTAAGATGCAGATTTTAAAACTTGTCCATAAAAAGCTTATATCTACTGAAATATAGTAAATATTTATTTATAAGTTTCGTATTTTTCATCAGTTCTCTTTTTGTATTTTGGAATTCGGCAATTTAATGATTTTGCGGCTGGCTGTGATTGTTCATCACAATTGCACTATTTTTTGGAACTTTCATTTTGATTATTCCCTAACTTTAATAGAGATAAATAATCATGTTTTACAATTTTTCCTTTACTTACAAACACACAAATACTAATTTAAAAAATATTTTATGTAGTTAAACATTTTAACGTCCAGATCTGTTTTACAGCTAAAGGCACCAGGTAAATTTTATTGCAAAAATCAACGAGTAATTCTGAAACGGACTTTTCATTTTTGTTTTTCAGATTGCCCGCAAACAACAACTGCGCAGAGCCCGTTTAGAACAAAACAAACGGCGGTTGGAGGAAATTAGATCTTCGGCGCGTGGCGGTGGAGTGCGAGATCGCGGGGGAAGAGATCGAAACTTCAGAAGGCGCTAACTCGAGCCATGGCCTTCTTCGAAAATGCGTATTAATTTTTCCTTTTGTAGATAAGAGTGGGACGAATGATGAGAGAATCGATGCGCGCGATTTTGCATTTCTGTTTATTTATCGACTTATTGATTGATGTTTTCGGACGGGTGCGTGATCATCGTCTGTTACTTTTCGATCCGGTGTTGCCACAGTGAAAATGTACTTAACGGATCGAAAATGGCATATTTGAAATTATGTAACTGTCTGAAAACGTTTTATTTTTTTCTTACAAGTTATAGCTTGGTATAAAGTCATATTGTATATTTGTGTATGATAGTTTTTTCTATGTGTAGCAATTAATAGTGGACTCAGTCTACTGGACATTTTCGTGAAAAAGTAATTGCTCTCTTTCCTAGGTTTTTTTTGTTGGTAGGATAACAAGGGAAGAGAATCCTGAGGTTTTGCTTTATACAAGGACTGGGAAGCATTTTTTTTTTGCACTTTTGTAGAACAATGTTATTTTAACATTTTTTTTTTAACAAAGCAGATTCTATTGGTACGATTTGAAACAAAAAATATAATTTCTTCTTTTTTACTGTATTAGAGTTATCGCCTTCAAAACCACAAAGATCACATGGCATAGAGAATTTTCCTCATACATTACCTGTGTTTAATGAACACAAAAATTACTTGTTGTGATCAATAATAAGCATAAAAAATCTTACGTCTTTGTATCTAATAGAACATATAAAAACTGCAATTTAATTTGAAAATTGAATCGTCTGTAGTTTTTGTACAAAACGGGCAAATCCAATGTTTTATTATTTTTTTTAATAAAAGTCTAATTTCTTAATTTAAAGAAATTAAGAATTTTCAAAATCTATTAAATATTTATTTTTATAACAAAATTTAGGGATGAAAGTGATTATACTCAAAATGAAAGACAAATGGCTACAAATCTTCTTGTTGTGCAAAAAGAAATGCATTTTGATTAATAGTATTTTATTGTTAAATAAAATTAAATCTATTTGTTTTTTTCAATAAAAAGAATTAATATGAAAAAAAAGTTTATTATAAGTGCCTGTAACTATTTGGTTTTCCTTTTGAGTATGATCACATTCGTCCCTACATCTAATTAAAAAAAAAACAATTATTTAAAACATAAAAAATTACGTCAAAATTTTTATTTTTTTAAATTATCAATTTAAATACAATTACTTATATAAAAAATAAATTTTAACGCCATTGTGAGAAGAATAAAAAGAACCTACATTTAAAAAATAAACCATTACAGGGTTTTTAGCGACCCAGTAAACCTGGAAAAACTTGTAAAATTCAGGTAATTCAGAAATCCGACCAAAAATCAGGGAATTCACAAAAAATTATAGAAAGTCTGGGGATTTTATACTAAACCTGGAAAAACAATAAAATTAATCAGCTTTGCTTGATTATATTTAGCCAAAATTATTTCGTTGCGTTTATATAACTATAATTATATTTAACGTATATATTATGTAACTATAATTTATTTAACATCCCCTGTATATTCAGACTTGCCTGCCAGCGCCATTCAGAATAACAGTAGCTCGGAGGACTAGAAAATCGGCTTAAGTAGTGTGACTATCTGGTGGGAGCATATTGCGTTTTAAAAGATTCACATGCCAGGTGAGCTAGTTACAAATTGTGACAAATTACTCTATAAATTTTATAAAATTAGATGGTTAGAAAATGTTTAAATCTGTGAAAGGGCTTTGGACATTTTATCTCCCCTAAAAATTTGGATGAAAGATAAAGGCAAAAAAGATTTTAAAAGATACGTTTTTAAGACCAAGACTCACATTTTTTTCACACATTGTCGCCATTTAGAACCATTTTAAAAAATCGGAGCGATAAACCTATGGTTCCTTTTTTGTATGATGATCTATTACAAATACTAAACGAATTAATCAAAAAGTCTTAAAAACACCAGTTATGGATAAAGGTCTCCAACAAATTTTAAAATTAAATTTTAATAATAAAGATATTATTTTACCAACTAATAAGGCTGATGTTAGTTTTGCCACTAAAAAAGCATTAAAAGGCAAGAAATTTTGATAAATCAAATAATAATAATAATAATAATATTTTTATTTCTTGAGTTAAAAACTAATCTAAATATAATACATCACAATAACTGAAGAAAAGGTCAAAACATACAGTCATGCACAAGTTGAAGCATGTCAAAGTCGAGTTGCTCCTTTGACACACAAAACTATATGGGCGCACTAACCAATATTTTTGATACTTTAGGTGCCTATGTAATAAAAAAGTCATGAAAACTGTAGCAGTTCTTCTCCAATAGTAATTTCTTTAATTTGTTTTTAAATATATTCAAATCAAATCAAATTTATTAGTGTCAATAACAAAGGAATTGTTTACACAAGTCAGCTTAATTTAAATATAAATGTTGTACAGTGACCAGATACATACAAAACACATTAAAAAGTCATTAAAAAAGAGACATTTACATGTGAAACAGTTTAAGATAATTCAAAATATAGACATTAGGTTTACACTAGTGAAACTTGGCAAAATTAAATCCTAGATACTCCTCTGTGCTATAAAATGCTTCTTTTAAAAGAAATTCTTTTACCCAATTTTTAAATTTTTTTGGAGAGGAAATGTTTTTTATTGAGTTTGGTAGTTTATTAAAAAGTTTCACTCCTAAGTGTTCAGGCCTACTTGGACACTTTCCCAGCCTGCAATAAGCAGTGACAAGTTTTTTTTTGTTTCTTGTGTCGTGGTCATAAACATCTTGATGCGTTTGTAGGTCATCCCTTTCTTTTACTGCCAGAATATTCTGAAACATGCATAAGGATGGGAAAGTTAGTATATTTAGTTTAGAAAAGGTCCCTCTACAGTCTTTGCAGTATCCCAGATTTGCCATTACTCTAACAACTCGTCTCTGTAACCCGAAGACCCTGGACACATGAGAAGAAAAACCCCATGCCACTACACCATATGACATGACACTGAAAAAGTGCGTAATATGCTGTCACCATTGTCCTCTCTGAGACGTATCCACTCAGATTTCGTATTACATAAACACTACTCGCTAGCCTCTTGCACACCCTCTCGACATGTACATCCCATTTTAGCTTGTTGTCAAGGTGGAACTTTGTGTTACTATCTCTCAATGTGAACATCATATTTTGTGTTTTGTCAGAATTTAAGAGTAGTTTATTTGCCAATAACCATTCTTGCACCTCCAGCCTTGCCAAATTCAATTTCTGTTCAGCCATACTCTCAGAGTCCGCCCTTGTAAAAACATCAGCAAAAAGAACAAATTGTCCCATTGGCTGCCCCATATGAAGGTCATTTATAAAGATCAAAAAAAGAACTGGGGCAACAATTGATCCCTGAGGGACGCCTATATTCAATTGCGATGGCGATGACATGGCACCATTGGCTCTGACTATCTGACATCGATCTTGGAGGTATGACTGAATTAGTTTTATACTTATTAAGAGAATATCATGTGACACGCAGTCAAATGCTTTGCTGAGGTCACAAAACGAAGCGGAAAGATATATATTATATTACTTAAGAGATCCAGGGTCGCCTATATTGTATTTTTATTTTGCCTAAAGCCATATTGGCAGTTCGAGAAAAGGTTATTTGATTCGAAAAAATTCAGCAGTTGGAGAGCCATTAGGTCTATAATTGTTAACATTATTTGGATCACCCTTTTTAAAAATTGGAGAAATCAATGCTTTTTTTTAAATATTTGGGAAAATGTTTTCCTTAATACATAGGTTGATAAGTTTTGTTAATGGGATAATAATAAGATTTTTTATAGATTTTATTATGAGAACAGTTAATCCAAAAATATCTGAGCTTTTTTTGTTTTTTAATTTATTTATAATGTCTCTAGTGTTAATATAATTATTTCTCTAAAACTAAATTCCTGACAATCTAGATCAGCCTGTCTTAGGTGAAAGCAGCAGTCTGAGTTAGACTCAGGCAAATGTTGTAGCAAGTTATTTGCGACATTTGAAAAGAAGTTATTATAACTTATCAGGAGTAATATGAGATACAAGGCATTCTTTTTTGTTGTTTCTTTGTGCATTAATAATATTCCACATACATTTGGTTGGGTTTTTTGAATTTTCTATAGCTCTATCATTTGCCATTCTTTTTGCTTCAACAATGGCCTTTTTGTACCTTGCATACTCTAACTTATCGCTCAATCTATTATATTTCTTGCGCACTTCATTTAGGAAATGTATTCTCTCTCTCTCATTCCTTTCAGGTTATCATTAAAACAGCTTACCTTGTTTGAAGAATCGGACCGAACATTATAAGTTTTTTCTGGGAAGGCCTGTAAGTATGCCTCATTCAGGAACATTATAAAAACATGAAATTTGACCTCTATATCCATCTCCTGACCGTCAATAAACTCCCAAGATCACGCTTCTACAGTACTAAAAAAGACGTTAAGGCCTGACTGTGATATGGGTCTAAAGATATGTCTAGTAATCTCAAGTTCCTCTGAGAAGATAGGAAACTCAACAAGTTGTCCTAAATTATCAGATACATTATAGTCTACCATTTGTGCTGAAAAATGCTCAAAATTGAAATATGTAAATATTGACAGATGGTGAGTCCCTGATACTTTTTTCAAGAACATTATAAAATTTACATGCATTAAACAATATGCTTTTCTGATAAGAACTACTTCTATGAATACTTGACAAGAGAAAATGTCTCCTACGAGTGTCATGATGATGAGGTGCTCTAGTAGACTGCAGAAAAGATTTATTTTTGTATGCATATAGACAAATTTCAAGTATGTACAAATCAAATAATGTTAAAATTTGTAAAGATTTAAAAACCGGTTTACATGAATCTCTGTAAGAGAGGCCACTCACCATTCTTATTGCACATTTTTGCAACAGAGAAATACGTTTATTGTGCATACTGGTTCCCCAGTTCAGAATACTGTAGCGAATATGGGAGTGAAAGTTTGAGTAGTACAATGTGAGCAGTGTACTTTGACTGCAATGCTTTCTTAGGTATTTGATGGCAAAACAAGAACTACGCAGTTTTTTACACAATTCATCTATATGCACTTGCCAAGTAAAGGCACTGTCTAAAACTATACCAAGCATTTTCGTTGTATCAGTGGAGTAGACAGTGCCATCAGATTTATTGCATAAAATCATGGTGTTGTTGCTTTGTTGTCGTTGAGACGAAAATAGGAGACATTTTATTTTATTTTTTTTTTACTAAAGAATTACCCCTTTATACACCTTTTCAGCCATGGTTTTTTATTTTGGTAGATCTTGTCTAGTTATGAGGATGTTGGTGTCATCAGTGTAACAAATGGAAAGGACTCTAGGTGAAACCTTTTCTAGATATAGTATGAGGTCGTTAGCATAAACCAAATAAAGCAATGGCCCGAAGATTGATCCTTGGGGAACACCCCGAGTAATAATGTTCGAAATACTTCTTTTGCCATTCACAACAACACATTGGTATCGTCTTTCCAAGTATGAAGGGAGTAATGCAAGGGGCTTTCCACGGATTCTGTATCTCTGCAACTTGCATATTACAAGTCGATGATCTAGCATATCGAATGCGCGTGAGAAATCAATAAACAGGCTCATTACACATAGCTTGCACTCAAGTGCCTGCACAATATTATTTTGAAAAGCAGACAGAGCGAAGAGAGTTGATCTCCCAAATTCATCTCATATATTTTGGAGATAGCTGACAACAAGCTTATTGGTCGATAATTACTATAATCATTCGAGTCACCCTTTTTAAAAGTTGGAATCACTAACGCCAACTTTAGTTTAGTAGGAAATACATCACAGACATATTCATGACAATTCTTAAGTAAGTTATTTGATACACCATCAGAGCCACAAGAGAGTTTGAGTTTTTTAGTCTTTTTATTAAAGCCATTACTTCAGATACGCAAACTGGAGATAAAAAGAAACAATTGGCATTTAAAGGGACATTGCTACAAAGAAAATCCACCTCAGTTTTTTTTGTTGGAGCCTGCAGTTGTGAAACATTTTATAAAATTATTTGCTACAAGTTCATCATCAACCTTTAGACCATCAGTGACGATTTCTATAGCTTTATTGGTGGTATTTTTTGAAGATTGTTTATAATTTTCCACATTATCTTAGATTTATTTGGAGCATTCAGTTTTTTCTTGTCATTTTCCTGTTGACAGAATTTTTTAAGTTCTTTTCTGTAAATTGCATTTAAATGTTTTCCTTTGTATCTCCTATCAACACCCGATAGTTGGAAGTATAGGGTTACATTCTCTCTTAATTCTTTTAATATAGGCGGTATAGAGTACCTATTTATTGTTTTACGAGTCTTAAAAAAAAACATTTCTTTAATGGAAAACATAACTCAAAGTAATAAGACAATATATTAGAGAAAATAGTAAAGGCACATTCTGATGATGTCTGAATATAAACATCCCTCCAATTCTCATCTTTTAAGAAATTCACAAACCGGTCCGGTAAAGAAGTTAATAGAACGTTGTTGTCTTAAATATAAGTTTATTAAATATGTAACATGCTTAAAAACAAACATCATTTTTGATCAAGGAGTTTCACATATAAGAGCCCAAAATATATTAAAGTATTTGTACGAAAAAGAAATAATTTAATTTAATATGATCAAAGTGCTCAATTGTATAGATCAATATAATCAAACTACTCAATTGGATATATTTTTCTGCAGTTTCTTGGGACAAAATGACAGCTTTAAAATTTGTGGCATGTTATTAAGTTAATTTTGATCCTTTCTCGTGGATACGCCACCATTGAGTCAGGCTTTTCCATAAATAAAATTATTTTAGATGAAAATCTGTTGGAGGACTCCATTATCTGCCAAAGACAAGTATGCATTAAATGTTAATATTTCCGACAAAATGAGGATATGTGTTAAAAATGCTTAAAAAGCTTATCCCTTGGCAACCAAAATTGCCGAAATGGGAAAGAGAAAGAAATTGGTCTCGAAAAGAAAAGTGCCGAAAGTAAACTTTATGATTTAAAAAGAAAAAACTAGAAAGGGAAGCAGCAACCGTGGAATTGGAGATATCAGAACTGAGACTAAAAAATTTAAAATACTTATTTTAATTTTTTCTATAATCCTTTTAAATTTAGTTTTTAATAATAACAAGTATATATTAATTTTTTGTTTGTAAATGTTTTCTATAACTGCATTGTTTTACGTAATTTTAAATAGAACAAAATATCCTTTTAAAAAGGTATACCTCTTCCAGTTGATTTTTTGAAAATAGATTTATTAACTAGCTTATTAAGCTGAATTAGCTTACTTTATATATACAAATTATATGATTAAATATTAGTTCAGCTATATCAATATATTTTTAATTTTTCTTTAAATTTATTTGGGTTGGTCAAACTTTTTATTGAGGTAGGCAAGGTATTGTAAAATTTTAGTCCGCTATGGTAAATTGACTTCAGTCCTATATTCGACCGCATCTGTGGAAGATAAATATCATTTTTTTGCCTGGTTCTATATGCGTGTACAGAACTTATACTAGTAAATTTTATAGATGAATGCTTAGTTTTGGTTAGGATAAAATGGGTATACAAAATTATTTTATATTTATAAATGTTATTAATATTTATCATTTTAAACTTCTTGTATAATTCATTGGTGGGGTATCTAAGCTGTAATTTAAAAAGTTTTTAATTGCCCTATTCTGTAGTGTTCGCAAAGGTCCCAAGGTGAAGTTAGCAGCCGTGCCCCACACTGATATTAAATAGTGCAGGTGTCTGTATATGTGGGCATAATATAACTGTTTACGCAAACTTCTCTTTATTAGGTAACCTATTTTATACAAAACTCCTATAAATGGTGCAATCTTTTTTCTAATAAACTCAATTTGAGAAGACCAAGACAATGTACTGTCAATAAACAAACCCAAATATTTAATAGTAAAAGAATTTTTTAAAAGTTGATTTTGAACCAGTATAGGGTCAAGATCGTTTACGTTTTTTTTTACCTATCATCATGTAAGACGATTTTTCAATGTTAAGCGTTAATCTATGGGATCTTAACCATACACTTAGTTGCCCTAAATCACTAGCTATACTATGTTTAATCACTTGAACATTTTTGCCAAAGTACAACAAGGTCGTATTGTCTGCATACAGTTTAACTTGACCATTCAGTAATAGTGAGCCTATAGAGTTTATGTAAACCAAGAAGAGTATGGGACCCAGTATAGAGCCCTGGGGGACTCCACATTTGATAGTTTGCTTACTACAAACAGTGTTATTTACATTTACAAATTGTTGTCTATTTCTTAAGTAACTTTTAAACCATAGATTTGACATTCCTCTGACTCCCGCCTCCTCCAGCTTCAAAAGCAATACATTATGGTCTACTGTGTCAAATGCCTTCTTCAGGTCCAGAGACACCAAAGAACAAATATATCCCTTATCAATTTGCATCTGTATCTCTGATACAAGTCCCCGCTCTTAAATATTGGTCTTACCTTGGCACTTTTAAGCTTATCAGGCACTACACTGTTCTGCATTGTGAGGTTAATGATTTTTGCCATAATTATCGCGCACTCGTCGCAAAGTTCCTGAACGCACTTCACACTGATTCGATCAATTCCACAGGCCTTCTCTTTATTCATTTTTCTTATGATGTGTCCCACTTCAGCTGACGTGACCGGTCTAAAAAAAAGAGATTTCAAAGGCTGATTCTGTCCCTGAGCAAGGGGTGTATAATCAATCTTCTGCGACAACTCTACTCCTATGTTTGTAAAGAAGTCATTGAATGCACAGGCTATGTCCTTATTCTCAGTTAAGATTTTATTGTCTTATTTTAAAGTGGGGATTGTATCCGAACTAACATTGTCTTTATTATGTAGTATGTTATTTATTATTCTCCAGGTTTTTTTACTGTCTCCCATAGATTTTTCAAACTTTTTGTTATACATTTTTCTTTATTCCCACTTTATTCTTTGCACAACCCTCTTGTTATATTCTTTATATTTATCCCTGAAATACATATTGTTTGCTTGTAGTTTTGACCTCTTATAATAATAATCTCTTTTTTTTAATTAAATCCAGAACCGTATCTGTCACCCATTCTTTGGTCGGCACAGTCCTAACTTTTTTGACCTCTACATATCTGCTGTCATTAAACACACTCTCGAGTTTGTCATATAGGATCACGGGATCATTATATTGCTCCAAATTCCTGATCAACTGTTCTATAATTTCTTGAGCTTTTATAAGATTTGTTTTTTTACAAACCCTGTATTTTTCTTCCGGTTTTATAAAACTCCTTACAGTCTTTGGAATGGAAATGATCTGCAGTCTGTGATCACTGATACAGTGATAAATTAGAGACAACAAAAATGCCTCCGTTGCAAAGTTAATCAGAACATGGTCAATCAGCGATGGATTGTTCGATTCCCTTGTAAATTGGGATGTGTTTGCACAGCAGTATCCATATGTTTGATACATATCCTTATAAGATTTTATTATATTATCATCCCTCAGCATATCCAAGTTAAAATATCCTATGATAATACTTCTTGGAGAAGAAAGATTGAAAATATTCTCCAACTCCTGCAAAAATGCTTCCGAACTATAGCTTGGTGGTCTGTAAATTGCTGTCAGATGTACTTTAAAGTTGCTTATATAAACAGTTAGTATTGACACGTCTGTGTTGTGTTGCTTAATTATTTCAAGAGAGAGAGATTTGTCAGAAAAGATACACACTCCTCCCCCTTGCCTTTCTCGGCTCACAAAGTAGCCATTATACCCAGGTAAATTATAGTATTTTTCTTCACCTGGGTTTAACCATGTTTCACTGATAATAATAATGTGCACTTTTTGATTAATACTTTTTAAAACGGTTTCCAAGTGGTCTATCTTTTTTAAGGATCTTGCATTAATATATAAAAAGTTTAAGTTGTTGCAATTACTCTTGTTTCCCAAATTAAACATTTTTATGGTATCATATTCATGGGACGCCATATCTGTCTGTTATTATTAGTTTATACTCTTAGTAATAATAAATAGCTTGGTTCAAGCAAGTTCATCAACCTGTTCGGGGCTCAGAACTCTAATAATATCTGTATATTCAGATTTTCGGGTAAAAACTTTTCCATTCTTGCACCACACAAATTTAAAACCTTTATCTTTCAATGTTTTTGCTCTTAAAAATATCTTTTTAAATATCTAGTTAAAGTAACCCTGCTTGCTCTACTGCTATAGCATTTTATTTAATATTTTATACTTATACAATTACATTTAAGTTTAGTTTCATTACTTTTGTTGGCTTTTTTATAAGAAATATAAATTCTCGAAATATAACCTGGACGTGAAATTGTCAGGTAAAACCTGGAACAGTCAGGGAATTTGGCTAGTGAAAACCAACCAAATTCAATGTTTAATTTTTTTTAAATAAGAATTGTATTTAATTTCTTAATTAAAAGAAAATAAGAAAAATTTACTAAATCTGTTTTAACAATTTATTTTTATAACTAAATAAAAATTGGGTGACTTTAATCCATTTTAATTTGCAAAAGTGTTCTGTGGTCATACTATAATACCTACATATCTCCTTTTTGGCTTAAATTATTAGCCTGTGTTTGTATATAAAAAATCATCAATTAATATCGTTTTTGTTTAAACTTTTTGACAATTTAAAAAAAAAGATAGGGTAGCCAAAGACGCCCTATGAAGAAGCTTCAGTTTGGCCAATCGCACAGTTTGAGCAAGATCTAGAGGCATACTTCGGCCACCAAAGTCCTTTTAAAAATTGCATTTTTGTCACAAAATTTAGGAACGAGGCAAATTGAAAGATATGTACAATAATTGTTAAAAAAGAATGTTTTATGCACAAAACTATAACCAATAACCCAAACTATAAGCAATAACCCAAACTTTTAACATATAATCGAACTCTTAAAATGTAAGTAATCAAATAAAAACCTCATAACTGTAAAAATTCGAATACTTTTCTATTTCGGAAATGGTGCAATACAGCCTTTTGCTCAACACCGAGGGATTAATTTGTTCCAACACATCTTAAAGCTGTTACCATATACTCCAATAGAATAAGGACTCTTCTCCATTGTTTCACTCTCCTTATCGCTGTCAACCAATCCAGTTGATTTTTCTTGGGAATAAATGGACATTTTTGAATGAGAATCCTAACTGAAGTTTGCTGTTTTCTTTTTCTTCTTTATTTTCGACTTTAAATTGTATTTGCATTTGATGGTCTGGGTATTGCAATCACCTTGGTTGAATATCTGTTAATAAGACACTTTTCCCTGGAAGATTGTTCAGTTTTGACTTCTTTTTTCTTTGAGGTGTTTCAGAAGAACCAAATCTTTTTTGTTCTAAAAACTACAAGACAGCAACGCCCAAGGGCTCACGGATTTCCTGAGCAGCACTATCCCTTGAAGGGAGTCTGTCGAGCACCTCTTTTTAGTTTATAGGAACAATTCCCGCTTTCCTAAATCCGCTGCTCGAATTGTCTGCCATTTTCTTTCACAACCACCATTAGAGTTTTTAATAATCGAGGAAAATCTGTCTTTGCTACTGTCTTATTGGTTTTTGTCTGATATTCTGATTTCTCATCATTTTAGTCTTAATGGTCAAATAAATACCAGATCTAAGGACTGGGTTGTATTAAGAGTTAAGAGGTAGACATAGAAATGTGATGTCATTTTATTCACACAATGCTAATAGGTGCGCATTGATATATGGGGCCAAGTTGTCGCCATGACTGCTTTGTTGCTATGAAGTTTTTTCAGGGTAGCTAATAGAAACCAGAATATATGTGTATATATATATATATATATATATATATATATATATATATATATATATATATTGATATTGGAAAATTTGTGATTTTTTATATAGGTCTGGAAAATCATCGATATCTCAGAAACTATAAGTCCCAGACAATCGTTCGCGACAGATTCTGAATCTACGGAAAATTCTCTATGGGTCTAATAGTCTAGTCGCGGAAAGAACATCTTTTTTGGAACATTTTATAAATGTTGAAAATATTGACGTTTTCATATGTATTTGATCGATACAAAATTCGTCTTACCTACATATATGGTACGATAAAAAAAATTTCTCGTAGGTTTGGGACATGAGACTTTGGGAATATCATATATTTAGTTTAATTAGAGAGTGTGTACAGTTTCAGGTCTGTATCTTACCCGCATCATTTTTTCCCGTTGTATATCTGATGCTACGCTTCTTGGTCAAAATAGCGCGCACCGCCGTATGCAGTGATCGGGAAAAAAATTCATATTTCGAAAACTAAAAGAGATAGGGGGATGCGGTTTACGTTATTTTATTAAGAGATAACCATTTTAAAATATATTCTAAACAAATAATGCTAACTTAATGGGAAATATAAAAAAAATTCAGATTGAAAATTTATTTATATTTTTCATCATACCAACATATATGGTATGATAAAATTTGTTTCCTTTATGTTTGGGTCATGAAACTTTGGTAATATCATACAGATAGTATAAGTAAATGGTGTGTACAATTTCAGATCGATATCTTATCCGCTTCATTTTTTTCCCTGGTCTGACGCTTTTTGGTCAAAATAGCGCGCACCGCCGTATGTAGCGACCCGGAAAAAAAATCATATTTCAAAAACTAAAAGAGATAGAGGGGTGCGGTTTGCAATATTTTATTAAGAAATAATCGTTTTAAAACATATCCTAACAAAATGGGGCTAAATTGACGAGAAATTTAAAACAAAGTGAAATAAAGTGAAAATGTAGCCATATTTCCTAAACTAAAAAAATATAAACGTATATTTTCCACTCATTTTCGGAAAAAAAAATTTTTTCGAAAATTTCCGTCAAAAAAATCCATACATATACATTCAAAATTTTCGAAAAAATGTTTTGTTCAAGATTTTGCTGAAACACGGTTTATATACTAATTTGATACCGTAAAAACCCAAAATAATACTCGTTTAGTCGTAGGAGGTATGGTTGAATTTTCACAGCCCGAGGAAAATCGGAAAATTCGCGATTTTACGAGGTCTCGCGTAAATGTCCATAACTGTTTTTCCTTAAAACTTAGCGAGATGAGGTTTTCACCATTCGATTCAGAAAGAATGAATCTATAACTGGTAGTTATTTCAAATTATTATGTCAACCAAAAATATCCGAAAAATATAGACACTTTTTGACAAAATGGTGGATGCGCCGTATTGAGCGATCTTGAAAATAATTCATATTTCGAATACTAAAAGAGATAAGGGGGTGCGGTTTGCGTAATTTTTTTAAGAAATAATCGTTTTAAAACATCCTAACGAAATGGAGCTAACTTGAAGCAAAATGTAACAAAAAAAATTTCAAAATGATAATTTAATCATATCTCCGAAAATATTAATCCCCCGTAAATTTTTCTATGTCCATTGCATTCAGCAGCTCAAAATACGCATGTAAACATATATATTTCCACTCATTTTCGGAAAAAAAAATTTTTTCGAAAATTTCCGACAAAAAAATCTATACGATACATTCAAAATTTTCGAAAAATTTTTTTTTCCAGATTTTGCTGAAACATGTTTTATATAATTTGATACCGTAAAAACCGAAAACAACACTCGTTTAGTCGTAGGATGTTTGATTGAATTTTCACAGCCCGAGGAAAATCGGAGAATTCGCCATTTTACGAGGTCTCACGAAAATGTCCATAACAGTTTTTCCTTAAAAGTTAGCGAGATGCGGTTTTTACCATTCGATTCAGAAAGAATATGTTTATAACTGGTAGTAATTTAATTAATTATGTCAACTAAAAATATACAATATACAAGTTCAGAGCTTTGTAGACAACATATGGGTCTAAGAGTTTTCCGCCTCCCACTGCCACAAAACATCAACGAAATTGATTGTTTTTAAGCATTTATCACGCGCTCTGTATATTTACATCCACGTTTTGTTCAAATCTTCTTCGAGCCAGGGTTATCGCTTAAATTTGATTCATCGAAGTTCCAGATAAGTGGCAAGTTTCTAAGTTCAACCTCGAGATTATTGAAATATTCGGTAATATTTTCTGCCGATACATCAGTTGTTTGAGCTTTAATATTGGCAGATAGTTTCTCCGATAAATCCGATAAAAAGTGTCTATTTAGAAATTATCTCAACTATAAACTACTATTCGAATATTAGAATATAGTGGTGTGTAAGTCTAGATGGCTACAGGCATCTCTGGAAAGTTTTCAGTGCAATATATTTCTTAAAAATTCTATGACTATATTTGCCTGTAATTGGCAAGAATGAACTTTCTCAAATTAAATCGGCCATAGGATTATTACGATAAGGTTGTATTATCCTCAACATACCGTATGCAAAATGCATTAAACACTCATCAGCTGAAATTGTTATCATAACAAGCAAAATATTTTTTTTGCCAAAGTCACCCAATTTTATGATGCTCAAAATGAAAGCCAAAAGGTTACAAATCTTATTTTTAAACAAAAAGAAATTAATTCTAATTAAGAACATCTTATTTTTAAATAAAATCAGTTTTATTTCATTTGAAAATTAAATTATATTAATTATATATATTTTTAATATGCTTCTGTAATTATTTAGCTTTCCTTTTGAGTATGATCACATTCTTCTGTACGTGTCCACTTTTCACAAAAACTACAGACAATTGTATTGTATTTTTTTAATCATTCTATTAGATACAATGACCTAAAATTGAATATGCTTATTACTGATCACTAGAATTATCATTTTTATCAAAATTCATTAAACACGAGAAAAATTATGAAAAAAATGGGAAAATTCTTTCAAGACATGTGGTTTTTGTTGTTTTGTAAGTTATCTGTTGGTCATAGACGTCTCAAACTCACGCATTTTTTTTGAAAATTTAAAAACGTAGAAATTGTTTTTTTTTGTTCTGATAGGAGCTGCCATACTTCAGCCTTTGTTTTAAAAAAAATATCAAATACAGTTTTTCTACGAAAGTCAAAAATTATTATTTCCAGTCGATGTGCAAAGCCAAAACTCTGGATTTCCTTCCTTTCTTATCCCACCAACTTGTTTATGCAAAAAAAAAATCTGGGGGAAGAGTAGTTCCTTTTTCACGAACATGTTCGAAAGATTCCTCTGTAACCAAATTATTTAAATAATTATTAAGATGTTTAAGACACTGATTCTTCCAAAGGTAAGTATACCAGTTTTGTTCCCCTTATTAGACAATTCAAAATTGAAATTCATTTGTGTCAGTTGTTCCTGTAGATAATTTATCTTTTCCAGAAATTAATTATTAATTTTACTATATACAACTTGGTAGCTACAATGCACTAGGTTCATTTTTTAATAATATTTAATTCTTCTTAGTTCAGAACAGGCTTTTTAATAACTTAAAGATCGACATTTGTAAAAATATGATATTTACACTCTAATGTTGATAAAACTTATTAATTGGTGAATAGTTGGGAAAGTTAGGTTGGTGACAAATTATATATCCCTTTAATTTAGAAAAAGAACAGTTTTAATAGTTTTAGCATCAGCTTTTATTATCTAAATTATTTCAAAGTAGTGCAAGATATCAAAAAAAGTCCAAGAGATATGAAATGTGTAAGACAGACAGACAAGTGGTTATATACCCAATTCTTGAGAAATTCCCAAAGCAAAATCAGTACAATTTCTCCTTTTTTTTTTTAGTTTAGGCTATTTTCGCTATTTTTTCGTTGAAAAATGTAGAAACAGGTTAAACTAAAACAAAAATTAGGCAGTTCTATGCTTTTTTAGTTCAGATCTTTATGTTTTAATGTACTGTGAACTGTTTTAATAGGTATTTAGTGAATTTTTCCAATTAAAACGCACTGGGAAAAAAGTTCGCCCTCGAATGGGATTCGAACCCGGATCCCAGGCGGACATTTTCCACTTTTCATTGCCTTTGATTTCAAAATGTTGCTAACTTTCTCATCGGTTTGGCTTTCAGTAACCGAGAAAAGTTTTAATAGGGTAGGTGAAGGGCGTAAGATGGCACTAATTTATTCAGTTCTAAAGATTAGAAATGCACTACTATCAATTTTATGGTCCTAGACCTTTTAAATATTAACTGATTTATTCTAGGAAACTAGTGTACATTTTGAAAATGTAATTTTTCTTTCTTTCCAATTTTAAACGGATTCAGGGAAAATTCTGGTTTTAAAGTAATAAATGTTATTTGTTAAATGTGTGTATTTTATTTGACAATGTTCTCCGGAAAATTAACGTTAATTTGAGCCAGAATTCGGATAATATGATTGTTGTAAAATAGATAGAGCTTGAATTTAGAATAGTGTAGGTACCCCCAAGGTAGAAGGCAAATTGAAATAATAAACAGACCAAGCATTAACTTTTTTTCTTATACGAATGAATGGACGAGAGATTGCATTATGTAATCCTGATTTTTATAGGGTCTTTCCAGTAACACTCATCCGTACCATGAGTTTTCATCGATGGGGCACGTCTCGCGTATGGTATGTTACGTGAAGGAGCTGAGGATTTTTTTACCATTGGAGCAATATTTTATACACTCTTTTTTAAGAGGGAGCGTCGGATTTGAGACCGAATGTATTTAGTTGATTCAATTTCGATCAGTTTTAAGATTGAAAAGCTGTAATATAAATTGTTCAATTTATTAATAAATTACGAATTGTAAATCAGAGAGTGAAGTTTTGTGTTTATTGGAGTATTGAAACGTAAAAAAGAAGGGTTTAGAAGTAACATTCGTGTGGAGATAATTTTTCTGTTAATTTGATTTAATTTGGTTAAAAATCAACCTTTTTCGAGGGAAAGAGCAGTTCTTTTTCACAAAGATGTTCCAAAGATTCCTCTATATCTAGATTATTAAAATAATTAAGACACATTCACTGATTCTTCCAAAGGTAAGTATACCAGTTTTGTTCCTCTTATTATATAATTAAAAATTGAAATCAATTTTACTATATAGAACTTGGTGGCAACAATGTTCTAGGTTCATTTTTGGATCATATTTAATTCCTCTTAATACAGATCAGAATTTTTAACAACTTGGAGATATACGTTTGGGAAAATAAGATATTTACACTCTAATGTCGATAAAAACGTATTAATTGTGAATAGTTAGGTTGGTGACAAATTATATATCCCTTGGTTATAGTGCAATGTTTTGAAATAATTTAGAAAAATGAACAGTTTCAATGGCTTTAGCATCAGCTTTTATTATCTAAATTACTTCAAAATAGTGCAAGGTATCAAAAAAAAGCCCAAGGGATATGAAATGTGTAAGATAAATACATTTTTTTATATATCCAATACTTAACAAATTCCCATATCAAAATCAGTAGAATTTTTTTAAGTTTCGGCTATTTTCGCGTTTTTTTTTCGTTGAAAAATTAAAGAACAGGCTAAACTAATACAGATTTAATAAGTAATTAGTAAATTTTTGAAATTAAAGGCAGTGGAAAGTGAAAAAAGTTCGCACTCGAATGGGATTCGAACCCACAACCTCCGTCTTACCGGGACGTTGCTCTACCATTCAAGTTATCGAGGACCCCGATCCCAGTCAACATTTTCCGCTTTTCATTACCTTTCATTTCAAAATTTGACGAACTTTCTCATCGGTTTGGGTTTCCGTAGCCAACAAAAATTCACTTGTTTTAATAGTGTAGGTTAACGGCGTAAGATGGCTCTAATTTATTCAGTTCTAAAGATTAGAAATACACTACTATCAATTTTGTGGTTACAGTTCTATGCTAGGAAACTAGCATACATTTTAAAATGTATTTTTTTTTCTATTTCGCTGTTTAAATGGATTCAGAGAAAATTCTTGTTCTAAAGTAGTAAATGTTATTTGTTGAAAGTGTGTATTTTATTTAACAATGTTCTCCGGAAAATTAACATTCATTTAAGCCAGAATTCGGATAGCATTATTGTTGTAAAATAGATAGAGCTTGAATTTGGAATAGTATAGGTACCCCCGAGGTAGAGAGCCAATTGAATATAAAACAGACCAAGCATTAACTTTTTTTCTCATACGAATGAATGGATGAGAGATTGCATTATGTAATCCTAATTTTTATAGGGTCTTTCCAGTAACACTCATCCGTACCATGAGTTTTCATCGATGGGGCACGTCTCGCGTATGGTATGTTACGTGAAGGAGCTGAGGATTTTTTTACCATTGGAGCAATATTTTATACACTCTTTTTTAAGAGAGAGAGCGGCGGATTTGAGACCGAATGTATTTAGTTGATTCAATTTCGATCAGTTTTAAGATTGAAAAGCTGTAATATAAATTGTTCAATTTATTAATAAATTACGAATTGTAAATCAGAGAGTGAAGTTTTGTATTTATTGGAGTATTGAAACGTAAAAAAGAAGGGTTTAGAGGTAACATTCGTGTGGAGATAATTTTTCTGTTAATTTGGTTAAAAATCAACCTTTTTCGAGGGGAAGAGCAGTTCCTTTTCGCAAAGATGTTCCAAAGATTCCTCTATAACTAGATTATTAAAATAATTAAAACATTCACTGATTCTTCCAAAGGTAAGTATACCAGTTTTGTTCCTCTTATTATATAATTAAAAATTGAAATTAATTTTACTATATAGAACTTGGTGGCAACAATATTCTAGGTTCATTTTTGAATCATATTTAATTCCTCTTAATACAAATCAGGATTTTTAACAACTTTGAGATATACGTTTGGGAAAATACACTCTAATGTCGATATAAAGACGTATTAATTGTGAATAGTTAGGTTGGTGACAAATTATATATCCCTTGGTTATAGTGCAACATTTTGAAATAATTTAGAAAAATGAACAGTTTTAATGGTTTTAGCATCAGCTTTTATTATACAAATTACTTCAAAGTAGTGCAAGGTATTAAAAAAAAGTCCAAGGGATATGAAATGTGTAAGATAAATAACATTTTTTATATATCCAATACTTAAGAAATTCCCATATCAAAATCAGTACAATTTTTTTTGGTTCGGTTATTTTCGCGATTTTTTCGTTGAAAAATTAAAGAACAAAATACAGATTTAATAAGTAGTTAGTAAATTTTTGAAATTAAAGGCAGTGGAAAGTGAAAAAAGTTCGCACTCGAATGGGATTCGAACAGACAACCTCCGTCTTACCGGGACGTTGCTCTACCATTCAAGTTATCGAGGACCCCGATCCCAGTCAACATTTTCCGCTTTTCATTACCTTTCATTTCAAAATTTGACTAACTTTCTCATCGGTTTGGGTTTCCGTAGCCAACAAAAATTCACTTGTTTTAATAGTGTAGGTTAACGGCGTAAGATGGCACTAATTTATTCAGTTCTAAAGATTAGAAATTCACTACTATCAATTTTGTGGTTATAGTTCTATGCTAGGAAACTAGCATACATTTTAAAATGTATTTTTTTTTTCTATTTCGCTGTTTAAATGGATTCAGAGAAAATTCTTGTTCTAAAGTAGTAAATGTTATTTGTTGAAAGTGTGTATTTTATTTAACAATGTTCTCCGGAAAATTAACATTCATTTAAGCCAGAATTCGGATAGCATTATTGTTGTAAAATAGATAGAGCTTGAATTTGGAATAGTATAGGTACCCCCGAGGTAGAGAGCCAATTGAATATAAAACAGACCAAGCATTAACTTTTTTTCTCATACGAATGAATGGATGAGAGATTGCATTATGTAATCCTAATTTTTATAGGGTCTTTCCAGTAACACTCATCCGTACCATGAGTTTTCATCGATGGGGCACGTCTCGCGTATGGTATGTTACGTGAAGGAGCTAAGGATTTTTTTACCATTGGAGCAATATTTTATACACTCTTTTTTAAGAGAGAGAGCGGCGGATTTGAGACCGAATGTATTTAGTTGATTCAATTTCGATCAGTTTTAAGATTGAAAAGCTGTAATATAAATTGTTCAATTTATTAATAAATTACGAATTGTAAATCAGAGAGTGAAGTTTTGTATTTATTGGAGTATTGAAACGTAAAAAAGAAGGGTTTAGAAGTAACATTCGTGTGGAGATAATTTTTCTGTTAATTTGGTTAAAAATCAACCTTTTTCGAGGGGAAGAGCAGTTCCTTTTCGCAAAGATGTTCCAAAGATTCCTCTATAACTAGATTATTAAAATAATTAAAACACATTCACTGATTCTTCCAAAGGTAAGTATACCAGTTTTGTTCCTCTTATTATATAAGTAAAAATTGAAATTAATTTTACTATATAGAACTTGGTGGCAACAATATTCTAGGTTCATTTTTGAATCATATTTAATTCCTCTTAATACAAATCAGGATTTTTAACAACTTTGAGATATACGTTTGGGAAAATACACTCTAATGTCGATATAAAGACGTATTAATTGTGAATAGTTAGGTTGGTGACAAATTATATATCCCTTGGTTATAGTGCAACATTTTGAAATAATTTAGAAAAATGAACAGTTTTAATGGTTTTAGCATCAGCTTTTATTATACAAATTACTTCAAAGTAGTGCAAGGTATTAAAAAAAAGTCCAAGGGATATGAAATGTGTAAGATAAATAATTTTTTTATATACCCAATACTTAACAAATTCCCATATCAAAATCAGTACAATTCTTTTAAGTTTCGGCTATTTTCGCGATTTTTTTTTCGTTGAAAAATTAAAGAACAGGTTAAACTAATACAGATTTAATAAGTAGTTAGTAAATTTTTGAAATTAAAGGCAGTGGAAAGTGAAAAAAGTTCGCACTCGAATGGGATTCGAACCCACAACCTCCGTCTTACCGGGACGTTGCTCTACCATTCAAGTTATCGAGGACCCCGATCCCAGTCAACATTTTCCGCTTTTCATTATCTTTCATTTCAAAATTTGACTAACTTTCTCATCGGTTTGGGTTTCCGTAGCCAACAAAAATTCACTTGTTTTAATAGTGTAGGTTAACGGCGTAAGATGGCACTAATTTATTCAGTTCTAAAGATTAGAAATTCACTACTATCAATTTTGTGGTTATAGTTCTATGCTAGGAAACTAGCATACATTTTAAAATGTATTTTTTTTTCTATTTCGCTGTTTAAATGGATTCAGAGAAAATTCTTGTTCTAAAGTAGTAAATGTTATTTGTTGAAAGTGTGTATTTTATTTAACAATGTTCTCCGGAAAATTAACATTCATTTAAGCCAGAATTCGGATAGCATTATTGTTGTAAAATAGATAGAGCTTGAATTTGGAATAGTATAGGTACCCCCGAGGTAGAGAGCCAATTGAATATAAAACAGACCAAGCATTAACTTTTTTTCTTATACGAATGAATGGACGAGAGATTGCATTATGTAATCCTGATTTTTATAGGGTCTTTCCAGTAACACTCATCCGTACCATGAGTTTTCATCGATGGGGCACGTCTCGCGTATGGTATGTTACGTGAAGGAGCTGAGGATTTTTTTACCATTGGAGCAATATTTTATACACTCTTTTTTAAGAGAGAGAGCGTCGGATTTGAAACCGAATGTATTTAGTTGATTCAATTTCGATCAGTTTTAAGATTGAAAAGCTGTAATATAAATTGTACAATTTATTAATAAATTACGAATTGTAAATCAGAGAGTGAAGTTTTGTATTTATTGGAGTATTGAAACGTAAAAAAGAAGGGTTTAGAAGTAACATTCGTGTGGAGATAATTTTTCTGTTAATTTGGTTAAAAATCAACCTTTTTCGAGGGGAAGAGCAGTTCCTTTTCACAAAGATGTTCCAAAGATTCCTCTATAACTAGATTATTAAAATAATTAAAACATTCACTGATTCTTCCAAAGGTAAGTATACCAGTTTTGTTACTCTTATTATATAATTAAAAATTGAAATTAATTTTACTGTATAGAACTTGGTGGCAACAATGTTCTAGGTTCATTTTTGAATCATATTTAATTCCTCTTAATACAGATCAGGATTTTTAACAACTTGGAGATATACGTTTGGGAAAATAAGATATTTACACTGTAATGTCGATAAAGACGTATTAATTGTGAATAGTTAGGTTGGTGACAAATTATATATCCCTTGGTTATAGTGCAACGTTTTGAAATAATTTAGAAAAATTAACAGTTGTAATGGTTTTAGCATCAGCTTTTATTATCTAAATTACTTCAAAATAGTGCAAGGTATCAAAAAAAAAAGCCCAAGGGATATGAAATGTGTAAGATAAATAAATTTTTTATATACCCAATACTTAAGAAATTCCCATGTCAAAATCAGTACAATTTTTTTTTAGTTTCTGCTATTTTTGCGATTTTTTTCGTTAAAAAATTAAAGAACAGAATACAGATTTAATAAGTAGTTAGTAAATTTTTGAAATTAAAGGCAGTGGAAAGTGAAAAAATTCGCCTTCGAACGGGAATCGAACCTACAACCTCCGTCTTACCGGGAGGTTGCTCTACCATCTAAGTTATCGAGGACCCCGATCCCAGTCAACATTTTCTGCTTTTCATTACCTTTCATTTCAAAATTTGACTAACTTTCTCTTCTGTTTGGGTTCCCGTAGCCAACAAAAATTCACTTGTTTTAATAGTATAGGTGAACGGCGTAAGATGGCAGTGATTTATTCAGTTCTAAAGATTAGAAATACACTACTATCAATTTTGTGGTTATAAATCTATGCTAGGAAACTAGGGTACACTTTAAAATGTACTTTTTTTCTATTTCGCTGTTTAAATGGATTCAGAGAAAATTCTGGTTCCAAAGTAATAAATGTTATTTGTTAAAAGTGTGTATTTTATTTGGCAATGTTCTCCGGAAAATTAACGTTAATTCAAGCCAGAATTCGGATAATATTGTAAAATAGATAGAGCTTGAATTTAGAATAGTGTAGGTACCCCCGAGGTAGAATGCCAATTGAAATATTAAACAGACCAAGCATTAACTTTTTCCTCATACGAATGAATGGATGAGAGATTGCATTATGTAATCCTAATTTTTATAGGCTCTTCACCCCTCAACGCATATATTTTCGACTTTAGGAGATATTCAGGTGTATCTTTCATTTGAACTAAATGTTGCCTTTCAAGTTGGTCGAGGGTTTTAAAGGTGATATTTCCAAAATAAGTAATTGTTTTAATAGTTTACAATTAGTGGATAATGAGCGAAATCGCGTCCTTTGACTGAACTGGATCACTGCGCCTGCAACATTGCATGACCTGTTCCAGAAAGGGATCATGGTATCCTTGTTTCGACGTTGTTGTAACGTGAAACAAGAAAACGTTTACATTCTTGTTAACTTATTAATTATTTGAAAATATCAACTTCGAAAAAAAACGCTTCAGTTGGTCAGTTAGGCTATTTTCAACATATCGCAATTAAGGTAGGTAAACATCCTTATACATTAAAAAATGTGTGTAGGATTGTCTAAAATTATGTGTAAAATTATTTTTTTAGGTAACTCATTTTTCAAATTTTGTCAGCGTTTTGTATGTTTAATAATTGAGTGACGTCGGCTGCTCCTATGGTTTCATATTGCGAACATTTTTCTTTGGTTTGGTAGCGTTAATAATTAAAAAGGACTAAAAGGGTTTTGAAGAAGTGAAAACTCGTTAAATAAAAACGAATTCATATCTAACAAATTTTATTTTTTACTTATCTAAGGGTATTTTATAAAAATGTACAGTATTGGAGAATTTTCAAACAAGTCTATACATCCTAAATACAAAAAGTTAATGATGGAAATAGACACTGACTAGCCTGCATAAACTAAGCATACATTTAACAGTTTGTTTTGTATTTGGTAGTTGATTGTTCTTTTTGGACTAGCTATTATTACCCAGTTGCATTTTTTACATATTGGCTTATTGCTAGCTAATTTAATAGCACTATTAAAAAAATATGGACTAAATTAAAACAGAGCTGTGATAAATACTTGCTTTTAATTATTACCAATCATTTACATTATGTAACGTAATTGGGATCTATAAAAGAAATTTTAGTTAATATTTTGTGTATACTGGATATTACTTGGAGATGGTTCATTCAATATTTTTTTCTAGAACCGTGCTTAAATAATCACTGTGTTAAATAATATATTGTTTAATAGTTCAGAATATTTGGTAAACTTCCGCAAATATTCTAGAGAAATTAAAATTTTAAATTTTTTACTTTTTTTTTGTGATCTTTTTCTGGGAAATAACCAAAACTTAAAAGTACTCTCTTAGGACACTTTTTGTGCTGTATCAAATTGACATGTTTTATTTTTACCCCTACGTTTCGTTTTCGAACCATCATCAGGAACTTCATTTTTTAAAAACGGATCTGCATTTGACCTCCCAATACCAATGCTGTACCACACTTATTAGGACCTCTCTCATGGTAATTCCCTTCTTTGCCATTCGTTTCAAAAAAACTGGACGTGTCTTCTGTGAGACTTACTTATTTCTCTCTATTCGAATCCCATCTCCGCAATGGCCTTCCCTTTTGGGGCTACTATATCCCCGAGCAATTTCTTAGTATTTTTAGGCTTCAAAAGAGAACAATTCGCTATTTGTTTCGTCTAAATAATAGAGCTCACTGACAATACTATTTCGAAAAACATGAAATATTAACATTTCCTGAATTAATTATTTTGGAAACCGTCTGTTTGATGAGAAAACATATAAACCCTTTCCCGGAAAGGAAAGGCCACAACACGTATTCCTACCAGAAACTCTAGGCATGATATATATACATTCCCATTCCTTCCACAGAATTAATTTAAAAAAAATAATTTTACAAGGCCATAAAACTTTACAATCGTCTTTCAGAAGATTTAAAAACTATACTTATGTTTGCATAGGTATAGTTTTTAATTTTTTGTTGAAAATCATTTTTTAGGGGAATGAACTAGCTGATAGTCCGTTAAAATTAATTTTTTTGTTACGTTTAAAGTTATATATTGTCTTTTTAGATTTTTAGATTCATTCACCTTTAAAGGAATGTTATGACCTAACGAATGTTTGCTTTATCGTGCTGGTTTTATAGCTATCATTACTTAGTATATTTACAATTTATGTATTTGGATTGACCTATCGAAAAATATTATTTTTTTCCATTAATATTTCGTTTTTTCATTGTTTTGTTTTTTTTTTCTTTTAAGATAAATTTCGCTTTGTCCTTAAAATTGTAACAATATTCCTGCGGCAATGAAGCATACTTTTGTTTGTTTGTCATGTTCTTACGTTTTAAAATGAAATGGTGCCTACTGGCAATTTTTATTTTAAGCGCATTTTCATTACTCAGTACTTATCTCAGCTTTGGTTAACAGTGAAGGGAAACTAAAGGGATTCTATTAAATGTATTAATTTAAATCTAAAAAAAAAACAAATGTTGAAAGAACTCTAAACTATAAAATATAGCTGATATATATATTTTGAAAAAGCCTGAAGGCCAAAATGGAAAAATTCTATGTTTTTTCTGTATTAAATTGAATCCAGTGCATAGAAAATTTTTATTTAATTAAATACATTAAGTAGTATTTTTGAGAAGATAATGTTTTGAAAGTGGGAGACTCCAGTTAATTCAACAATCTATTTAATCAAATCTCAGACTTTTTCAAATCTATTTATCAACCTGAAAAAGATACAATTCTAGACTTCTAGCATCTCCTAACCTCACAAACGCGTTGTTCGATTGTAGCAGCTACGAAAATATAATTATGAATTAAAAAATGGCTAATACTACAATAATAGTTTACTATTCTCTACACCTACTATCTACATTATCTATAATAGACAGTCACATCCATACTTGAATTCTTTCTGATTTGAAGTGTCACATTTTCCCACAATATGTTTCGAAAACAAGTAATTTTTTCATGTAAAATAGCGGAAACAACCTATAATTGTAACTAAACCCTAAATAATTTTTGAGATTATTAATTTGTACAATTTCAACCGCACTAATCAAGTTTAGACTTTTTGAATATTAATTAAAAACATGATCTTACCAAGCACTTTATTAGAGCTAAGTAGGTATTTCATACAATAGGAAAATTATTCGAAAAACTTAAAAGTACATGCTAAATCCAATATTATAACAGAGTTTTTCTGCATTCGAGCTAAACTGTGATCCTCGTTTTTGGGCGCTATTTGTCTCTGAGGTACACGATTTGTTTGTACCTATCTGGCACTATTTGGAGAAACGAACACATTTGTGATATTTGAACGCAGGCGCCGGGAAAGATACCCTATATTTTCGTTATGATTAGGACGCTAAATGAGTATTCCATAAATAAGTAACAGGTTTGCTTATTATTTGTATGCATTTTTAAAATCACGTATTCAGTTGGTACGGAATCTTAAATTACAAAATCCTAAGCTAGATGCTACGTTTACGAATTTAGATTGTTGGGATATTTTACTAAGGAAAAAACTAGTGATTTTGTTAAAAATCATATAATTATTTGTTTTAGAGAATAAAATTAATGAATATATACAATAAAAAAATTAATACAACTTAACTTTAAGGTAATTTTGCTCAAAACTGGTAAGGAATAGTCCTAATGTTATACAAGACTTTTTTAATCAAAATATTTGTAGTCAAACTCCTAACCCCCTGTATATCCACTACATTATTGCTCCCAAGGAAATCCTGGCGACAGCAGTGCAATTCAGTGGTATATAGCCAACGGAGCTGTTATGTCTGTGATTCCACTTTCTGCCTTTGCCCTACACGGGGCTGGCTAGTCTATGGAGGTCTGATGAGCTCTAAAAAGAGCGAAATCGCGAACGTCGTTTAACTAAAATGGAGTATGCCTGCTGCGATGCTGGGCATGTTCCAAACAGAGATATCCACCCCGCATATTAATATTTTTTGTTTGCTCACTGACCCATTCAGAAGAAAAAAACTTATTTTATACATTTTTGGACCCCTTAGAGCCCTCTATCGGTTCAACTTATAACGAAATCACTTGTAGTTCCCTTTACTTTTCATAAATCTATTCGATTT
>JAUTXW010005142.1:0-97004 GCA_030620095.1 Kuschelorhynchus macadamiae | reverse complement strand
CACTTCTCTTATTTCGATTGATCTGCTATGCCATAAATCCGTTTAAAGAAAAATGCATTTTTTCATGTTATTTATGAAATAAATATGACTTATGGTATGTTTTTGAAAAGCTCTCGACACGAAGAATAAGATGAAAAAATAATATATGGGCTGTTCCATTTAAAAAATAGTAGGTTATGCCAATATGTCAAAAACTATGACTCTATAAATAAAATTCATAAATACCAGTTGAAACATTTTAAATATATTTTACGATAAAGGAGTTACAGGGGGTGTCCGAAAATGACAAATTTTCAAAATCAATTCTGTAGCACGGAAACTAAAATGGTTAGGGCAAATCTGTTTGCGGCCTCTTCATCGAAAGTAGCACGGTGTCGCGAAAACCGCATCTCTCTATCTCTACTCATAAGCTGGAAACCCCGTAAAACCTACGAAAATGGGACACCCTGTACACCGGGTTCCACATAAAAGTACCCACTATATAATCTGGAAATCCGTAATAGATTCGAAAAAAAGTTTCATACAAAAGTTTCTTTAAATTTGACGTTTTTTTTTTAATATAATGTTTCCATGTATACAGGGAGTTCCAATTTTGCTGCTACATCAACTGTAAAATTTTAGAGCTATTTTTCAAATCACTATAAAAAAAAAGCAAAAATCTAAAATTGGGCATTTGGGTGGTAATTTCCACTTTATGAAGCATCAATGCATATACGGAATACAAAAATTTTTTGTCCATAACTAGACAGAGACTACAATCTTGCACCTTTTTAAGTGAAAACAGTCGATTTTTAAATAGAACACATTATGTTGTTTTCTTTAATATTCACACAATACAACCTTCCATTAAACGCTGTACTACTACAGACTGAAAAAATCCTGGGATCATATCTCCCAAATTAACTTTTGAAAACCTATTAAAAATTTATTTTTGACTCAAATATTTTACTATTCCAATAACTCGTACTATAAACAAATTTTGGTACAGCTATAGGGTCTAGCTCTCCAATTTTAAAGTAAACTTTGTACTGGGTGATTTAATAAATTATTGCCTTGACCTTATGCCCTTTCACGTATCGTTCGTCAAACGGCACGTGGAAGATCTTTTACTCGCACTTCCTGGGGGTAGAATTGAGCTGGCTCTTGAGATCTTTAACTCTTTTAATGAACATATTTACATGAACATAACATGTTAGTTATTCGTACCGATGAAAACATTTTACACACACAATGGTACAGAAAGCCTTACTGTTCATTAGCTACCACTCCTACCACCCTGCTACGCATTAAAACCATCTTATTATGGGCATGAAAACTTGAACTATTAGACTCACTCATCCAACTAAAAGTAACTTTACAACAACTAAAAAACATTTCTCAAACTTTTACCCCATGAAACTAGTACTAAAGATTTGATCCTCTAAATTCAATACTTTCTCAATCTATCACTAATACGCCCTTGAACTTGTCCAGGCAATTATTAGTCATCAAGACCCTCCTCTTAATAGGTTGTTCTTTTGTTCTCTTCCACATATTGAGAACCTCACTAACAGACTTATTAATATTTTCAAAAATACTGAGTCATAGTCAAGAAAACAGCAAAAAAACTCTAGCTCTCTTGTTCACTAAAACTAAAACACCCTGTCATTGCTAGAGAATTACAATATAGTTTATAAAATTCCATGCAATAAATCCGAGTTATCATATATAGGACAGAGTTCTAGAAGCTTTAAAGGTAGAATTACATCACATAAGAGCGACTGTCGGAGTGAGGTTCCGTCCTGCGCACTGAGTGAATATTTCATTAAGGAAAACCACTCCATTAACTGGAGGGGCGCTGAGATTTTGGACAAAGCATCCTCTTATTACAAACGCATTTTTCTTGAAATGATACATATAAATCTCCAACACCTAGTCATAAACAAAAAGAGTGACACCTAAAACCTCGAGCTCCATATACAGTTATATCTTAACATTACAAAAAAAACAGTACATGTATTACAACACTCACGCCTTCCGATTAGTAATTTATAAATGTCCATATTATACATATCATATATACCATTGTAACTAATATTATTACATACATTTTTTCCTATCTTATTTTAAATTGCTATTGTTTGGGTTACTATGTACATTTTCGCAAATTCGAGCACTAGTTGAGCATTGTATACACACTACTTGTAAGATAGGCAACCCGTCATCCTTCTGTATTGTGCCTTCCAACTACCAATTTAGTATACTCTCTCATTTATTTCTCTCTCTCTCTCTCTCTCACTTATGTCCCCTCTACTTTCGCGTTTAAAATTCCTCTAAAAAACGTGTTCCAGTTAACAAAATAAAGTCCCATGATGGACATGTTTTTAAAAGTTTTTAAAATCTTATTTTGCTATTAACTTTTAAAATTTTTACATAAACAGAATGATGATTTGGTGCAACTAAATGTGTGTCGTTTCAGAGTATGTTTTTGTTTCAATAGCAAACCCACATTGGTGAATTTAAACGAATTATACTTACTAGTTAGTTTCTAACTTGTTTTTGACAAAATAATAAAGGGTTCCACACCTTTATTTGGCCTTTTATATACATAAACTGCATCCTCACTAACCTAAGGTTTATATATATATATATATACTGGGTGGTGCAACCAAGATGGGGTGGACGATTGTGGGCAAACGGAGAGGAATTTGAAAAAAAAAATTGGGATATGATTGATAGTCAAGAACGCTGTGTTTTAAAATTATACCCATTATACAGGGTGGTCTGAAAAGTTCGTGGTGAACCAAACTTGTGTTTTTTTAAATGGGATACCCGGTATATTATTATTTTAGTTGATTCTCCTATTCGTTGCGATCATTTTGATATAAGGTTAGTTGGGTCTAAAATTTATACCAAAGGGAATGGGACGAGGTTAAAGTGGAAAAAAGGGTTATACTCCGGCCATTTTTTGAAAACAATTGAAGCAGGTATGGAAAAACCAAATATTCTATAAAATGTATTGTATCTAGGACTACAATAATCGCTTGTAAGTCGTTCAAAATTATTTACTGTTATACAGGGTGGTCAAGTTTTGCAAATTTACCTTGGATTGAATTTTTTTAAATGGAACACCCTGTATATTTTACTTTCATGTTAAAGATAACATTACTGGCTTTCAGAAAATACCGTATTTGATACCTTTCTGACCAACAGTTTTTCAGTAAATTAGCTGTGAAATCAAAATTTCTTCATTTTAACACGAATTACTCTGAATTCACGTTGTTAAAATTGACAATTTAATATTAGGAGGCCATGATATCATCATAAATTGAACAAAAGATTGACAGTCCTGTCAAAACAGCAAAGTGTCAGAATATTGTCATCAGTAAATAAATAAATATTGTTCTTTGATGATGCGATGCCGAAATAAAAACAAGATAGAAGCTTTTGCAAGTTTATCATAGAGATTTCAAGAAACAGGAAATGTTGCTTTCAAAAAAACGTAAAGTAATTAATAAACCAGTTACCAATGAAGATAATGCTTTGACAGTATTAATAACAGATCTTTTTTTACAAAAAAAATAAATTTAATATAAATCAACAAAAACAATGTAATTAAAACTTATAAAAAGAAAAGATGTTCAACTAAACCACCGTTTTGCTGAAGACACATTTTCGAGTCTATCCATAAATGAAAGTTTCACTTTTTTAAAAGTCAGGTCTGAAATGTTTCTAAAAAGAAATCTAGTGGCGTTAAATCGGGTGACCTCGCAGGCCACTTAACTGGTCCACCTCGCCCAATCCAATGCTCTCCTTTCCAATTATTGAAGAAAATGTCTTACATGCCTATGGTAATGCGGGGGTGCTCCATCATGTTGGAACCATAAGGAATTTCTTAACATTAAAGGTAAGTCTACGAGCAATACGGGCAACTCATTTCTCAAAAAATTTAAATAGACTTCTCCCGTTAAATGCTCTTCAAAGAAATATGGTCCTATAACATGAGAGCCAATTATACCTCCCCAAACATTAATTGACCATTTATTTTGATGGTCCACCTGACGAATCCAATGTGGATTTTCGGTTGAATGATAGTGCATATTATGTTTGTTAACCAAGCCGTTGCTTTTAAAAGTTGCTTCATCTGAAAACAGCACCCTATCTACAAAACCTGGATTATCCCAAATTGTATTTAAAAACCCACTTGAAAACTCTTGTCGTTGGACGTAATCGCGATCATACAGTTCTTGGTGTAATTCAATGTGGTAGGCATGATATTTATGTTGTTTCAGAATCCGTTTAATACTAGTGCGTTCAATATCAGCTCTCTCAATTTCCCTGGTACTTGTGTGTGGATTTTCTTGCACTGTTAATAACACTGTCAAAGCATTATCTTCATTGGTAACTGGTTTATTAATTACTTTACGTTTCTTAAAAGCAAATATTTTGTTTTTCCATACCTGCTTCAATTGTTTTCAAAAAATGGCCGGAGTATAACCCTTTTTTCCACTTTAACCTCGTCCCATTCCCTTGGTATAAATTTAAGACCCAACAAACCTCATATCAAAAATTATCGTAACGAATAGGAGAGAATCAACTAAAATAATGTAAATGGGTATACCGTTCTTGACTATCAATCATATCCCAAAAATGTTAAAAAAACACAATATAAATATATATATATATATATATATATATATATATATATATATATATATATGGCACTTCTATGATAATTTTCATAAACAAAAAACGTAGTTGGTGTAAAAAAATCGACTTTTTTCACTTTAAAAAAGTGCAAGGTTGATTTTGTAGTATGTCCACCCTGCATAGGTGTGAACAAAAATGTTGTATTCCGTATATGCATTGATGCTTTATAAACTGGAAATTACATAAAAACGCCCAGTTTTAAGATCTTTGTTATTGATTCGAAAAATAGCTCCAATTTTCAAAAAAATCACACATAATCCTCACTATCTCGAAAACTACGCGGAAATCGAGTATAGGTTAAATCTTATGTTAATATTTACAAGGAATCAAATAATGGACAAAAATACAGAGTGTCCCATTTAAAATTTTATAGTTGATGTCGTCCAAGTGAAATTGGAGACACTTGTAGACATGGAAACATTATATTTTAAAAGAACTTTTGTTGAAACTTTTTCGTATCTATTACGGCTTTCCAGATGGTACTTTTATGTGGAATAAAGTGTACTTTAGTAATTATGCATGTTAATTCTGTAATTTGAAATATTTATTATTGTGTATTTTTATTTGACGTAATTGAATGCGTACCATTTGGAATGTTTAGCATTTGAGTGTCCGTTTCAGAAGGGCCACTTGTCCGATGCTTGCATCGGCTACGTCCTTACATCATTTAATTAATTATTGCCTGCATAACGTATTGGCATTTCCTCTTTAAAAGCACGTCTTTTATAAAACAAACCTATCATTGTAAACCTTCAGGTATCTCGGCAAAAATGAAAGAAGGTGCTGAAACTGTACAAACCAAAATAAAGCGAAAGCCGAAATGGTACTTAAGGGACTGATATTAATAAAGGTAAGTGAGTTTTGACTCGGTAACCTATTTAAAATATTTTATTTACTAGAAACATAATTACATCTCTTTTATCCAAATGGGGTAGGCATGTAGCTATAGATGACAGTCCCTGCTCGATATAGCACTCTGAAGAATCGATATAACATACCTCCCGCTACCATGATATTATTTATCAAAACTTCCGTCCTGAAACAAATGAATCCGGTTATAATTTTTTTTGTAAATCGAAATTAGATGCCGTATGTAGGCGCACAATCGTGGAATTTATTTGTTATTGCGAATTTTTTAATTAGAAATCGTAAAGTTTCGCACCGAAAAAGTCGAGAACGACATTTTTCCGAAATTAAAAACTTTTTTTTATATTATTCAATCATTTATTCTCGAGAAACAACATTGCTGCTAGTAGGGAACTAATTAGCTTTTGATATAAAAATATATACCCATTATTATAAATTATAAATAAACTAAAAACTGTAAATATTATTAGGGACAAATTAATAATTAATATAGAACATATAAACGTATAAACATTATTATAAATTACAATTGTATCAACACTTATATGTTGGTCCAAATAAAATAAAAATTACCAACTTTAGTTAAACAGAATAATACATAATTTGTAAGTAAAAGTCTAATTTATAGTTGGACAACATTCTTAATTTACCAAAGTTGGCTGAAATTACATTTTACAGTAAAAACGCCATATAGACATAAATGATTTTCTCTAATAAAATACTTGTCGGAGCGCAATTTTATAGTAGGCTGTGACTTCGTTCTCATTCATTATTTGTTGTGGAATAACCTATTAATAAGTTTATTAACATGGCAAAGAAAGTCTACTCTGTACATTTTTAGCGATTTTAGTGATATTAAGAAATGCCATCCTAACAAGTATATACGATATATATTTCGAAGAACATTTAAAAGTACTCTCAATAAATAATTATTTTTGTAGTTAATTTAAAAATAGATTTTAGATGCAGTTATTGTGAGTTTAAATCTTGGAACAGGAAAGAGCCCCATGCATTGTCTTAAATTAGCAGGCTTTTGACGGAATTACTTCATTTTTGGGACCTTATTTTTCTGGTGTTTACGTTCTGGTTTGTTGACGTCTGTTGTCAAACCGACGTCATTACAAATTTAAGTTTTAGCAGTTTATAAATAATACGCACATCGAATTAATATAAAAGTTGATTAAAAAGTTGTGTTGTGTGTTGTAAAACGTAACAAAATAATTTTTGGGCGTTTGCATTATCCTGAATACCAAAAATGGTCAGTTGTGTGGCGTGCGGTCGTACCCGTATTAAAAGTACAAGGAAGAAAGGAATGTCGTCTCAACGGTAAGTACATTTGTATTTTCGTAAGTAAAGAAATTAACTAGACACCTTTAAATTAGGTTTAAAGGCAATAATAGTTATTATAATGAATGTCATAATGCTTTAAGTATCAAAGAGTTAGGTTAGGAACCAAATGGTATTAAAAAAGCCAGTAGCGTAACACTTTATGTAATATTTTGTATTAAGTATGTCTTAAAACGAAAGAAAAAAGTTGGAATTATGGGTTTCTAGAAACAATTTTATAGGACAAAATAAGTTTTCATATCTAACATTATATTATCTTTTCTTTGGGTATGATACTGTCCCGAAGGGGAGACAGTTTGATTATTTTTCTCAGCAAATGTTATTTGTTTAACAGGCAGTAAAGGCAAACAAAAAAAATGAAATCCTTTTTTGGAGATTTAAAATCACTTTTTTGACTTTTTTTTTAGGATAAATAGAATATATCTATACCTATTGGTACATACGTTTTTTTATTCCTATAAATACTTAAGATATTTTGTTTTTTGCAAAAATATAGTATTTTTCTTTTATTTATTGTAGGTAACCAAAAACTAACCCTAAGTACCCCAAATATTTATGCTTCCATGCGCTATTTTTAGTGTAAATATATAAGTCTAATCCAAAATTAATTTAAATCAATAAAAAAAAAACTAACCTAATCTAACCTTATATCGTTTAAGATATCACGAAAATACTAATAATAAAAATTTGATATATATATATATATATATATATATATATATATATATATATATATATATATATATATATATATATATATATATATAATATTTATTGTTTAAATATTTACTGCGTACCCATTAATTCCACAAAAATGAACATTTAGTTCATGCTTAGTCTGAGTTATATGCAATTTAGACCATGATAGTTAAGTTCATTTTAACAAGCATATAAAAATTTAGAAAAAAGTACTGAAATCCAGGATACCCTATATCCTGTGTCATCTTACGAAAAATATAATAAGTAAAAAAATCAATGTGATGTGTTTATTCTTATATTAATAAAAGCCGAGATAAAAGCATATTTAATTACCAAGATTCAATAAACAGTATATCCCTCATGGTGTCCACAATAAAAGTATTTATCATCTTATTCTCTTCAAACTGTGCAAAAAAAATGGAAGAAGAATGGAAGCTTGAGCAATAAATAGAATGGAGTGGAAGAGGCAGAGGACCCCTAACTGCTTTCGTAGTTGTTTAGTTAAGGCTAAAGAAGGATAAGTAGTGTTGTGTTCGGTCTGATTAAGTTAGTTTACGCTTACAGAATCCACATTTTTATTGTTAGTATTTTTGTGATATGTTAAACGATATAAAGTTAGTTTTTTTATTGATTTAAATTAATTTTGAGTTAGACTTACAAAAATATATAATTACACTAAGAATAGCTCATCGAAGCATACATATTTGGGCTACTTAGGGTTAGTTTTTGGTTACCTGCGATACATAAATTAATAAATACAAGAGAAATACTATATTTTTGCAGAAAACAAAATGTTAAAAGTGATTATAAAAATTAAAAAAAAATTATATGTACCTAATATAGGTTTTGGAATATTCTATTGTTCCTCTAAAAAGTCTAAAAATGAATTAAAAACATTTATCTCCAAAAAAGGATTGCATATATTTTTTTTGTCTTTACTGCCTGTTAAACCAATAACAGACCCAAAAAAAAAGAGAATATAATGTTAAATATTAAAACTTATTTTGTTCCATAAAATTAAAAACTCATGACTCCCAACTTTTTTTCTTTCTTTTTAAAACATACTTAAGGTAATTTAAATGTTTGACCTAAGAAAATATTACATAAAGTGTTACGCTTCTGTGTTTTTATATATCACTTGGTTCCTAACCTAACTTTGGGAATTATCATTTTAATTATAATAACAATTATTTCTGCCTTTAAATCGGATTTAAAAATGTCTAGTTAATTTCTTACTTATTAAAATACAAATCCACTTACCGGTGGAACGAAATTCCTTTAATCCTTGTAATTTTAATACGGGTTTAAATTAAAAATTTAAAACTATCGCGAAGTAACCGATGAGTCGGTTAATGTCAGGATTCGATATATATATATATATATATATATATATATATATATATATATATATATATATATATATATATATTAGAAACGTTTTAAGAGAATTTTCTGTGAGAACGGTTACCTGTATGGAAAGAGATTGTGGATATGTTGAGGCAAATGTGCAGTGACGGAACAGTTAGTTTTTATTGTTAATTAAGTTATTTACATGTAATATTTATTAGATTTAAAATTAGTGAAGTTATTTTCTACATTTCCAAAAGTCTTGAATTTAGTTAGAATATTCCCCACTGTTGTGAAATGTATAATTTTATCGGGGAGTCTGTTGTTAAAAATGTCTGCAGCTTCTCGAAATGTTTTATAATTTTCTCCGACAATTAAAATGATTTCAATTTTATCTTCTTTGCTTAATTTCAGCGGCATTTCTTTTTACTATAATATTCAAACTGATGTTTCAGTAAAGTAATACAATATTGTGGTTGACAATGGCAGTGACAATGCCATTATCAACAATCGATAAATAAGAAAACTTTGCTGGTATGTAGGTAGGAACAAAAGTAAGAAACTGGACTTGCCAGTAAGAAGCCAAAGTTTTACATTCCTTAAGAAGTGATTTCAGATAGGAAGCAACGAATCTAATGCTAGATATGTTTTTTTATTCTAAGTAAGATTTTGTATTACATTTTGCTATAAAATAAAAATTAAAGGTACTTTTCTCTTGAGTCAATTTCGATTTTTTGGAATTTTTGGCCACCCTGTATATGCAATCTCAAATTTGAATATTTTAATATTATTTTGGCAGAAAGCAGAACTTTTTATAAAGAGTAAGTTTTTTCCGTAAAACTACTAATAAAAAAGTTTCCCATATGTAGAGAACTTAAGTAGACACACTGTATATATATATATATATATATATAGATATATAGATATATAGATATATATATATATATATATATATATATATATATATATATATATATATATATATATATATATATATATATATATATATATATATATATATATATATATATATATATATATATATATATATATATATATATATATATATATATATATATATATATATATATATATATATATATATATATATATATATATATATATATATATATATATATATATATATATATATATATATATATATATATATATATATATATATATATATATATATATATATATATATATATATATATATATATCTATATATCTATATATCTATATATATATCTATATATATATATAGTTAGCGAGAGATGAGATAAAAAGTCATTTAAAATTTTTTTGTACGAAGTGTAGTTTTTGGATAATTTAATGGTCAATAAATAAGCACAGAATTGCAAATTGAGACATTTTTTACCACTAATTTTCTGGAAAACTATGTCTTCTACTACTACGGTAAAAAGAATAAATTGCTTTTTCTACAAAAAAAAATGCAAACTTATGCGAGTGTTATTGCACTTCGAAATAAGAATCATAACTGAATGTTGTGCTTTGGTTTAATAAGGGTTTATGTAAATTACGAAGTACTAAATAAAAATGAAGGCGTAGGAACCTCTGATATCTCTATAATCTGCATCTCACAGACCACACTATTTTACAAATCAGAATGTTTAAAGGTAGTACTTTTAAAACATTGGATACCTAATATTAATATTTTCTAAAATATAATAAAGCACTTTTTAACCAATAAAATTTATTGGTAATAATAATATAATAGCAGTTCTATTTTAATTATTTTATTCACATTTCCAAAATTACTTATTCTAGGGTATCTTTTGTTTTTATTTGCATGGTTAATAATAATTTTACTGAATTTTCTTCTAACCTAGTATGTCTTAGATGTATATATTTCATATTTATCTAATGTTTTCCTATGTATTAAATTTGAGTAAATTTAAATGAAATAACAATACTTGTGCTTGTTTTTATTTAAAAAGTAATTTAGACTGTAGTAATAAAATTATTTATATTTAAATATGTATGGCCTATCGTGTCTGTCTTAAATGCGTTGATATTTTGTATATGTAAATAATTTTAGTTACTTACAAAAAAATATAATTTTCTAGTTCAACTAAAAATAACCATTTTGCTTATTTAAAAATAATCATTAAATTTTATTTATTAAATTCAAGTAAAGTAATAAAAAGAAAGTATAAATACAAAAGGGCAGTCGAAACGCAACAAACAAAAAAAATTCCATGCATTTTACGGCTTCTGAAAGCATAATATAACTTTCAGATGATTTGCAAGTTTTTCCAGATAGGCTCTCCCACGGTTGCGCCGTTAAATTCTTAGATGCAGGTATTTCTTAGTAGCAAGCTTTAAATGGAATTACTGGGCACGTGTCGCGACAGTTCATCATCCAGTTGCGTTTAAAGCATCAATAACAACAAACGTTGAACTTAAACCCCTGAATAAATTTAAGGGTATTTGTACGAAAGGTTTATTATGTAAAAAGTAAGATTGAATATCTAAAGTGAGCTATTAAAGACATTAATTTAAATGTTTCACCAATTTTTTGTTAAATTGGCCTCTGAAATAATGTATCACATTAATTGGCTTGTTTAATTTAATCCATACCTTAATTATAATTTTTCAAATTACCTTCTAAATTTCAAAATAAAAATCAAAGTGGATACGCCACTGAAAACCGGAAACAAGGTGTTGTCACTTTGACGGGCCATCGTTTTTAATCTTGGGACCTTCCCGGTCTCGTCAAGGTCACGGCTAGGCTCTTTCCTGTTCTTTTATTTATTCAAAGGTTTATTTCTTATAATTTTAAGTTAGAAGATGTCAAAGTCAAATCCATCAAAATATTTGCTTCCTAGTAATAACACAGGTGGTAGTGTTGCTGGGTAACACATTACGGTATCAGATACTGTAATGTTCTATTTACCTGCTGCAAATCAGTACAGGGCACATAGTTTTACTGGACCGTATGAAATGTATTATTACAGTATTAGAATCACCTTAAAAATAGTTTTAATATTATCAACAAGTATACATTTTGTTCTAGATATGCCTAACAAGTAGTAATTTTGACAATATATTATGGCTTCCAAATCTAAAAAAGTCCGTCTTACTATTATTGTGTATGTTACTATTATCAAGAATGAGTTCCTTTTTCATTTAACACACTCCTTGGATTGTAGCAGCCAAAGGCTGCAGTAGCGTAATCATTTACTGAAATTGAATAGGTTAGATTGTCGTAGTTTGTTATTAAGTTCATGGCTTAATGATCAAAGCGTTTACCTAGAAAGTGAAATATCCTGGGCTCGAATCCCAGTAAAGTTAATTTTTTCAATTTTTTTTGTCTGAAATGTTGATTAAATCATTTTAGGAAATTTATAATTTTATTTCTATGTATATTTACCTTTGCGGTTGTGAAATTCCTTCTCGCAAGTAAGCTGGTTCTTGTTGCGAGTTGAGGAATAAAGTGTTATTTGATGGTCCCGGGACAGGTGTATTACTTGTAGATAACGGTTTTGCAACCGTCGCGGTCGACGTTATCAAAAGAACGATCATTATCTAAAAGCAATTTCTATAATGAAATTTGTATAGTGAAATGGCTAGAAAAATATTGAAACGGGATTTCTTTATAAAAACACTTCTTTACAACATTAACTTTATTAATTGCAATATAATACTAGCGGTATACGTTAACACATCTAATATAAGACTGATTACAATTCGTTAACGTCACTATCCTTACATGAGGAAATGTCAATACTTCAGGTACATATTCAGAACCAACAAATTAACATAAAAGTCTATATAAATAAGTGTCCGCAAGGCCTTAGTTCTCGAGATACAGAGTGTTAAAGTTTTTATTTAATTTTCCTATTTTTTAAATAAAATCTATGATACTGTAAATAATCGAGTGAAAATGTGATTGATATACGGGGATTTTTTGGTATGACAAATTCGAATCTAATATTAGTATTGCTCTTACTTGTAGGAGGCGCCACCTACATGTCTTTCTACTCCTTCGAACAATCACAACTTTTTGGTACAGTCTTGTATTACATTTTTGAGTAAAACAAATTATTCCCTTGCCATTTCTACGTCAAAAAGGTATACCTGTTAAAAGTGGATACGAGCAACCGTTTTCGAGATTTGGATTTAAAACAATTTCGGCGCATGTAATTTTGTATCGCAAAATTTTAAAAGTTTGTTATTTTGTCCAAATTTAAACGCATCTTGGCACAAAAGCTTTGAAATGAAAGACTAACACATTTTTTTGAGGTGTGTATTCAGTGCCTCAGACATAAACTAAACAAAAGGTATTTATTTTTTATTAAAATTGTTATTAAGTTGTTTTTAATAAAATCTAGGTTACGTTTTATAATTTTCAAAAATTCCACCATTTGCTTCTAAGCACAGGTCAGCTCTATGGTGTATAGCTCGGGTTGCTCTGTGGATACATTCGGGCGCATTTCTTAGTGTTTGTGCTGCGTTTGTTATCCGATCCAATAATGCTTCTCTTATATTTACTTTAGTGGAATATACCAGTGGTTTGAACCATCCCCAAAGACAATAATCCAAAGGATTAAGGTCTGGCGAACTAGGTGGCCAATTAAACGGACCTCCCTGACCAATCCATCGGTTTGGAAAGTTTTGGTTTAATAAATCTCTTACAAGTAAACTGTAGTGTGCAGGGGCTCCATCATGCTGCAAATACATGTTTTGTCTTACATTAAGGGGAACATCTTCTAATAAATTTCGCAAGTGATTTTCAAAAAAGTTTAAATATTTTTCTCCTGTAAGACTACCGTCCATTATAAATGGACCAATTAAATAACCTTTTAATATTCCACACCACACATTAATGCTAAATTTATGTTGGAAATTATGTTCTACTGTAGCGTGAGGATTTTCATAGGACCACCGGTGTTCATTGTGAGGATTATTAATACCATCACGCGTGAACTGTGCTTCATCACTGAACAAAACATACCTATACAACCTTCGATCTTCATTAATCCAGTTACAGAATTGCATTCTCAACTCAAAATCACCCTCCTGCTAATGTTGAACCCGTTGTAAATGAAATGGGTATAAACAATTAACTGAAGATTTCTCCAAGCAGACGATTGTGTAATTTGATAAGTATCTGCAATCCGCCTAGTGCTTACGCTTGGATCATTTTCGACGGCATTGAGTATAGCCTCTTCTACTTCAACGTTGGGCCCCGATTCCCTTTCAGATACATTTTCGCACTTGGAAACATCCCAGGTTCTCCAGCAGTAGTGAAAACTTGTTGAAAAACTCTTCTATCTGGAAAACGACGCTGGTATTCCGCGACTGCTTGGATTGCGACCCCATTGCAGAAGCCATAGACGAATATCATATCTGCATATTCACGATGCGAGAATATCACAGGCATACTGACGTATTTAGATCTAAAGTTTCTTAAATGATTATTGTCAGATAATAAAAGTTATGAACAGAAATTGACAGTGACAAAATTTGATCTTATTATTAACTGGCATTACTATTGCTAAGTAACAGGAAAAACAATGAGAACACCAACCAGCAGTTGTTCTGTCAGGCAAGGCACACTTCTATTTTTTTACAATACATGCATACTTTATGTGAATTTTAAATCCAAATATCTCGAAAACGGTTGCTCGTATCCACTTTTAACAGGTATACCTTTTTGACGTAGAAATGGCAAGGGAATAATTTGTTTTACTCAAAAATGTAATACAAGACTGTACCAAAAAGTTATAATTGTTCGAAGAAGTAGAAAGACATGTAGGTGGCGCCCCCTACAAGTAAGAGCAATACTAATATTAGATTCGAATTTGTCATACCAAAAAACCCCCGTATATCACTTTTCACTCTATTATTTACATTATCATAGATTTTATTTAAAAAATAGGAAAATTAAATAAAAACTTTAACACCCTGTATCTCGAGAACTAAAGCCTTGCGGACACTTATTTATATAGACTTTTATGTTTATTTTTTGGTCCTGAATATGTACCTGAAGTATTGATATTTCCTCATGAATCACCCTGTATATGCCTGCATTAGGAATTTGGTATAATCTTCCAGAACGTCCTTGACTGAACTCGATATAGGGTGATAACGTGTTTGTTTACATCTAGCCCACATGAATAAACGTTTATATGTTTGATAGTTTTGTTGATTTGGGGAGTTTTCATACGACCGCCCCACTACCTCCCCCCCCCTTTTAATTCAGATCGTCCTGATCAGCTTCTTGACCATGCTATTTCGTTAATCTGTCCAAGTGTACTACCTTCTACCTGATCTGCTCGCCATTTTTCTGTTGATCACTCGTGGTTTAATCGTAGGTAAATCCTTTGATTTTTCTGTGAACATATTCCTCCCATTGGTATCGGCAATATTTTTTACATGGACAACATAAACTACAGTTTATATCATCTGCTGATGATGCTAACTTGGTTAGCGAAACGCGCCTCCAGAACGTAACAAGTTGTGGAGTAGTGTGGTTAGAACTCTTGTATTTTAAGCATATCTCGAGTTGAATAAAGAAAGCATTCTGTTAATTGGAGCATTTCTGCCAAGGTTTGTTCTACAAAAAGGCTCCAAAAAATATAGCATTATTTCTCAAAACACGCGGCTGAGTTATAAAGTTAATATTCGATAGGATGTGTGGTGAGTCCAGCAGATTATTAAAAATTTTAAAGAGAAAAACTATTTGTTGTACGTGCCAGTCTCCTTAAAATGTAAAAATCTAAGAAAATTATTTTGAGCTTTTTCTATTCTACTTTTATAAATATTGTATTGTGGGTTCCACACCACAGATGCGTAATTTAAGCTACTATAAACAAATGAGAAGTATTGGTTTTTCATGGTTAGAACAGAATTGAACTGTTTACACCGCCGAAGTATAAAACCCAAAATTTTGATTGCCTTAGCAACTACATAATCCACGTTCAGAGAAAAGGTCATTTTCTGGTAAGTAATTAAAATTATAATCGTACGAGAACTGTTGAAAATTACGAGTGAACGAAATGAAACAAGACTTATCAACATTTAGAACCAGCCGGTTGTGCTGGCAGTAGCCATATAAGCGATCAATTTTGATTGCTGAATACATTTTCCAGTCATCCGCATAGAAAGAGAAGTTACAATTTTTTAAACATTGACCAATGTCATTCAGATATATCAAAAACAAAAGTGAACCCAAGTGTGGTCCTTGGGGGACTCCTGAAGTTACTGCGTTAGAGTTGGAACAACTGTTAAAAACATACGACGCCAACCAACGCAGCAGGTCTCCATGTACACCGATCTCAGAGAGCTTGCTTATTAAAATATTAAATTGTATTTTGTCAAATGATTTGCTGAAATCAGTATACACTGCTTCAACCTGAACGTGGGTATCCATTGCATTTAATATAAACTTGGTATATTGTACGAGATTAGTTTCCACAGATATCTTAGGAAAGAAACCATGCTGCTCCTTTAAGAAGTCTAATTGGATATTATTTAGCAAGTGTATATGCACGATACATTCAAGAACTTTACCGAACATATTTGACTTACATATAGGCCTATAATTGCAGACGTAATTTGAATCGCCAGTTTTAAAGATAGGGACAACGTAGGCTTCCTTCCATTTCGAAGGGAAAATACAGTCTGAAAAGGATCTATTGAATATTAATGTTAATGGCGCGCACAGACTGTCCTTACACTTTCTAACAAAAATAGACGGTAATCCATCAGGACCGCCACCCTTATTTTCATCCAATTCCTTCAAAATTTGCCGGGCATCCTGCTCTGAAAGCCCTATTTTACAATTTAACTGTCCAGTTCCAGTTTTGTTACTAAATGTTTTGTGATTATATGGCTGAAAAACACTTCTAAAAAATTTTGCAAATAGTTCGCTAATGGCTTAGCCCTCACCAGATTTACCATGAAGGTGCATTAAGTTAGGGATATTATCAGGGGCGTGCGGTGAAATTTTAAGAAAGGGAAGCAATTTTTAGAAGTTTACCTATTTGTAATGCAATTCGATTCTTCGAGATCATTTTTTGCAAATTCTTCAATGACGTCGATGCTCCGACATATTTTGGAGAAGTTTATTTTCAATGGATAACGGCGATGTATGCGAAAGTCTCTCTTGCCCCGTTGAGTTTCTCATGAAATTTTTTATATGTTTAAGTGTTGAAAAATTGCGTTCTACTGATGAACTTGTGGCAGGTTTTGTCGATACTAATTCACACAATTTCGACACTTCGGTGTAGGCATCTTCCCGCTCCTTGTCTTTTAAAAATTGCATTAGTTCCTTATCGTTATTTTTTGCTTTAATGTCATCAGTTTCGTAAATCACTTTTAGTTCAGATCGCGGTAACACTCGGTCGAAGAACTGGCCATAATGAAGAAGAAGAGATTTAAACCCATCTTCTGGAAAAGTTTTTCCTTTAAATGCATCAAAATTGCAGAGCTCGCGGAATTTAAAATCATTTAAACCGTTAAATCTATAGTTTATTTGTTGCTGAATTTGATCGATTATTTCATAAAAGAGGCGTCTGCATGATGTTTGAACATCTCCCACCTTGTCTGTTCGAAGAAGTTTGGCTTGTAGCTCTACATTTAACGTCATCGTTTTCTCCCAAAATAGGTCAAAGTCATCTCTTTTTTGGCTTAACATGGACTTAAAATCATCCACTTTTTTTAGGCAAAAAGCAGTATCATTTGTTTAAGTTTGTAATATCTTAAAAACATTGTCTGAGAATGGAAATATTTCTGAAAATATGTTCAACAAATAATTAAAATTAAAATCTCGTTTCAAACAGTTCAAAAACCCCCTCGAACTATTTATTGCTTCTGAGTCCCACGTTTCATTATTTTCTATTATATTCTCAAATAGTTCAATCAGTGATTCACGATTTTCAGATACTGTTAACACAAATCTTCCATTATAGTTCCACCTAGTAGAAGCTACTTTGGGCAATGGAGTTCAAAGCTTGTGTACGTTTTGTTGACTTGGAAAAAAAAAGCAGCCATGCCACTTAAAGTAACGAAAAATTCTTTACACCCTTTAATGTGATTGATGGACTGCGATAAAACTAAATTTAATTTATGAGCAAAACAATGGACAATCACAGCACTTGGGAGTTTCTCGAACTTTAGCTTGCAGACCCCCTAGTTGTCCTGCCATCACTGTAGCTCCTAGCTAGCTTTGAGCAACTAATTTTTTCTCTCCATTAATTTTTTTAGTAACGTTATAAACTACGGTATATAATACATCTGCTGTACGATTTTCTTAAAACCTAAAAATCGCTCTTGAATCTTTCCGTCTGTTTTAACTTAGCGTATTACTATAGATAATTGGCTAAAATTAGTGATATCAGTTGTTTCGTCCAGAACAATAGCAATGAACCGCGCCTCGCCAATCTCCTGCTTAATTCTTTTTAGAATAATGGTTGCAACAGCCTAAATTAAATCATTCTGGATTAGATTCGACGTTCCGCGAAAAACGCTAGACTGCTCTAAATGATTTTTTAAGCAATCATCATATTTAGCCATTAAACTAAGTAAATCTTGAACATTTCCTCTATTTGAAGAAATCCTTGTTTCGTCATGACCTCTAAATCCCAATTCGTGCTGTCCGAGAAAACAAACATCTTAATATTTAACTATTTTTATCGACTACTTCATTGTGTTGGCGGTGACTAATTTCGAACTGTTTATTAAGGGCGTGTTCAATTCTGGTTTTGCCGAAGACTTTTTCTTTTATGGCGGCCCGTAAATGCGCTTTGGACATAATGTGTCTTTTTACAGCTTCATGGAAATTGTTTAAATTTTTCATTTTCAAAAAGTAAACATGGCCAACAAAATAATTTACTTATATTTTCACACCCTGTTAGCCATTTAAATTATTCGTATTGTTTTTCTAGATAAAAATGTCTAATACAGTTTTTCATTTTAGTGGTTAAATTTTTCATAGGCGGTTTTGCCGTTCCTTTGGAAATTATTTGAAGCTTATCAGCGAAGTTTAATTTTGAAAATCACTTTATTATTAAGACACACACCATACATTCACATTCACAATTCTCCAACATTTTCAACGTTATTACCGACAGCCGAAGTTGACGGTATTTGCATATCCACGTCCGTATTATTGTCTTCCATATCGCACCATGCACGACGCGACGTACGTATCACACAACACACGGATGGCGTTTAAACAAAGAACCTACTCCAACGATAGCTTCCGCCCCCAGTTAAAGCACTCGACTGAAATGCAAAAATTACAAACAGCCGGTGGAAAGTTCAATATCCTCTGGCTCGATTCACAGGAAATCAAGCATACACGACTTGACTGCAGAGAAGCTAGCGGCCCGCATAGGTTCTATTCGATTTTCTATTGTGGCTGGGTCGGAGTCAAGGCCGTATTTATTATGGGCTTGATAATTAAGATAATATTTTAGCATTTTTAATATAAACTAAATTAAAGGTTTCCTATTTCAAAAATTACATTTTAGAAGATGTTTTGTAATTTTTTTTTTGGGAAGCACTGCTTCCCTTGCTTCCATGGACTGCACGCCCCTGGATTTTATTAGTTTTACGATTTGCTGATATAAAATGCCAAAATTTTTTTGGATTACTAGGCATGTCATTTTGGATTGAAGACCAGATATGAATCCAAAATAGCAAAACAAAATAGCCGCTTAATAAAATATTTAAAAAATCAGCCTGAAAATACTACTTATTAAATTAATTTAAATTTTTGTGCAAGAATTAACTGTGATATAGAGATAAACTTGTAAAGTTGTGATACGAATTTAAGATGGCGGCCAAATAAGATTTCTAAAAAATCAACGTAAAAAATTCTTGTTCAATTGACTTTAAATTTAAAAGAAAAAATAAATGTGATAATGGGATAAACTGGTACGAATTGAACATGACGTAACAAAGTGGTATGTGTCAATGTAAAATCTACTTCTTAAATTTATTTTAAAATATGCTCAAAAGTCAAGTATGGCATGAGAGAAAGAAACTGGTAAAATGTTGGTAGAAATCCAATATGATGGAACAAAATGACATCCAATAAAAATAAAAAAACAGTATACACAATATATACTCTGACTATATACTGAATTAAACTGGGTCACAATTCACTATTCCTAACAAATGGAAAAAAAATTTAACGAGGGGTAAGGAGATTTACTAATTTTTTTAACTTAAGTGTGGCACAAGTGAGCTTGTCCCTTCTGATTAACTCCAATTTATGGGTAAGGACGACGAAAATCTCTACTGTTTAGAAACTTTAGTTAAAAAATCGGTAAATTTTCCTTAACCCACAAGTTCTTTTGTTTAGAATTCCACTACTTACAATAAACACTGTATACATGCGTCTAATTATTTGGTAAACTTTATACAATTTCTATAAAAAATAATTTATTTCAGTTTTTTAAAGATTTTAATTTATTATTATTATTATTTATTTTACTTTCCTCCATAAAAGAAGATTTTATACCAAGAAATGGAATGGAAACCGAATATTTAAATATTTTATGAGGCCGCCATTTTGTTTTGCCCTATAGGATTTGCACTAAGAAATTACCAGCCTATCACTGTTTAACACGTGATTTTTGTGCAAAATTTCAAGTCAATTGGTTAGTAGTTGTTTGGTACCGAATTTTTAAACATTTCATTAGGCCGCCATTTTGTTTCGCCATATTCGACATTTACCCAAATATGTAGTTGATCCGTTGGATGTTTACCCATGCGTCATCATTCATATTGATTAAAAAAGTTCATTATGGGCGTAGATATATATAATAATTATAATTTAAATGACAACTATTAACAGTACAGGTTGTATATATGTATGTACCCTGTACATACATATATGGGGATGGACAAATATTTTTGTTAGTATTCTTTCTCTTCAATCCGAAAAAAAGCTCCATTACTAATTTAATTAAATAAACATGTACGTTAAACACACATATGTAAAATTTCACAGCACACCAGTTATAATTTTACTTACCAAGTACAGATTCATCTTCACTTGAACTGATTATACTCTAAACGTCGTCGTTCATAACAAAATGAATATTCTTCATGGTCCAATGTCAAGGATGTTCATAATCCATTCACCTTCTTGCTCTCATTAACTTCGCTCTTCGGGGGGAATGAACTGGTGTGTCCCTTCCGTGTCATGTTTTTCTTTTAAGTTAAATTAGGTAATGTTTTTCACCATTAAAACACCTATAGTCCAGGAGAATAGTACACGTTATAGGCATTTATTTTAAGAATGTAACCATTCAAATTATAATTGGGGGACATATTGCCTAAAATGCTGAAAATTGTTTTTTCCATCTAGGTTACAATGGTTTGGTCTTATACAAAAATTACTTTTTTTAAGAGTTGAAGATATTTTGAAATTCTATATTTTGAGATGTGTCTGATGGAAAATCGTTGGATAGACATGATTTAATCATTACAAGGTATTTATTGTCCCATGTATTTTAATATTACAGCTTGTAAGGAGAAACAACAAACGGGGTCCAAAGTTACTCAACCTTTTAAAATTAAACACAAGGAAAAAAGCAAAAAAATCTTAGATTGGCGACTTCTCTGTCAAAACGCATTTGCAATGCCTCCCGTGACGGGAGCTTGAAACTATTTAAAACGGTTTTTAAACATTAACATATACATATATATTTAGAAATTGATGTTTTGTCAAATGATTTAATTTTGGAGCATTTAAACACAATTTTTTATTGAATTTAGTTTCAAAAACTAAAACCAAATTAATTAACAAAACATTGATTTCTTGAGTTTGTACACCGTGTTCTACTTAAGACTACATGTATACAGGATGTCCCAATTTTGCTGGGACGAAATCAACTATAAAATTTAAATGGACATAACATAAGTTACCAATGTAATGGTCGATTTCTGCTTATTTGTCAGGATAATTAAGGTTACGTGTGATTTTTTAAAAACTGGAGCTATTTTCTAACTCATTATAAAAAATAGCAAAAATCCGTAATTGGGCGTTTGGGTGGTAATTTCCAGTTTATAAATCATCAATGCATCAAAATTTTTGTCCACAGCTATCCAGGGTGGACACACTCCGAAATCAATCCTGCACCGTTTTAAAGTGAAAAAAATCGATTTTTTTTAAATAGAACACCCACTGTATTTTTTATTTATGCATCATAAAAATACCTCTTTTTTCATATATATATATATATATATATATTATATATATTGTATATATTGTATATATATATATATATATATTATATATATTGTATATATATATATATATATATATATATATATATATATATATATATATATATATATTGTATATATATATATATATATATATATATATATATATATTGTATATATATATATTATATATATTGTATATATATATATATATATATATATTATATATATTGTATATATATATATATATATATATATATATATATATATATATATATATATATACAGGGTTATTCACGCAACCCGTTCATTAAGTGTTTGATGATGCCATTTAGATAAAAATTTCAAATTTTGGGATTAAGGTAAGGTCAAGGGGTACTCCTTTTCTGAAATATTTTCAACTTCCTGCCACTTCCTGTTTAACCGGAAGTTGGTATCAACTTGCTTATTTTAAATGGAACATCCAGTATTTTATGATATTTTTGGATTCTACGGAGAATTTTAATGCTATTTTATGTAGCATGTCCTATACCTAGGTTCAAGCGTTCTTAAGATCCTTGACCTTGAACCAAAAATGAGTCTTAGGGGTACCAAATTTTAAAATCTCATATTTTTGTAAGTTTTGAAGATATAATCTTCATATTTTGCAGACGATCGGTAAATAATCTTAGGTTTCTATTTTTTTTATTGAATTTGTCTATTTTTATACAGGGTGTCCTAAATTCAGCGGCAAACATTCACATTTTCAAAGCCGCTAAAGTCCGTTTTTTAAATGGGACACCCTATAACTTTATGCACTATCAAATGTAGAATTTCATTTTCTATCGAATTGTATTAAGGTTCCCTATACCTATTCGTAACCATTTTCGAAATAATCGGGTTTTTATTAAACTATCATATGTCTTTGCTAAATGCTTACACCTTCCCGTAGTAAGCCATGGAAAAACAATTGTTGTGCTTTTCTATTCAACATGACAGCTGATTTGAAACTTTTAAATTAAAATAAAATAACACCCAAAAGCTGATATTCTCAATTTATTTTGTATTCGCGGAGAATGTTACAAAATATTGGAGAGAACGTGCCATGTTTTTAATGAAAAATATCCTCATTTATCGCCAATGAACAAGAGAAAATTGAAGAGGATTGAAACAAAATTTTTTCGTTTCGGAAAAGTTAAAGTTATAAAAAATGTAATAAATTGTTTACATCATTTTTAACCATATCTACTAAGTTCGAGACTGTTCTAAACTTGTTTTAGTGAACTTAAAAATTATAGCAATCTAACAATCAACAATAAATAAATAAAATAATAAAATTGAATTATAACAAATGTTCTATATGCTGTCCGTTCATTTGAAGACACATTTCAATTCTTCTTTGTACAGTTACTGTGGCCCGTTGAATTTGTCCGTTTTGTGGAAAATCAATTATATAGTCATTTGTTTTAAAGTTTTCCTGTCTTTCTATTTCCATGTAATCTGTTGTTGTTGTTATATGTTGTTTAAAAATTTGCTTCTAATATTAATTGACAATAATGCTTTTAAATTTAAAATTCACCAATAAATAAATATTGAATAACATTAGGACTATAGTTACGCAATATTTTTTGTAATCATTATTCTTTCAAAATAAATTTTAAATAATCGCCGTAAACGTACATGAGCTGAATATTAGGATCTAGTAGGCTGATTACTCGCTTGTTTTAACATATTTTGACGTTTAATTAACATTAATGGCGCATGTCATTTTCTTTTGTGCATTTTATCAAAAACAAATAATAGCATATTTTGTGAATTAAGCTTGAACTTAAGTTACTGTAGGTTAATTAACTAAGTAATAGCAAAAAGTGTTTCTGTTTGTTGCTAAAAAACATCAGTACGCCACCAGTTAGACACTGCACTGAAGTTGAAGCGGTGCAAATTGTAACTCTATATAACGAAGGATATAAACAGAAGGATATCGCACGACGTCTAAGGAGAGGTCAATCTACAGTATCGAATATTTTAAAAAGGTATGAAGAGACTGGAAATTACGTACGTAGACCTGGTCAAGGTCGCAAGAGATGTACAACAGCAATTGATAATCAATTTTTGATACTTAATTCTACACGAAATCGCACATTAACATCGTCGCATCTCAAAAATGAATTACTTAATGTAAGACAAGTTAATGTAAGTTCAAAAACAGTTAGGCGAAGATTAAAAGAAGCAGGTTTGAAGCCAAGACGGCCCGCCAAAGTTCCACGTCTTCTCCAAAATCACAAAGTTCAACGATTAGAATTTGCTAGAAGGCATATTCAGTGGGATAACGAAATATGGAAGAATGTTCTCTTTACGGATGAGACCAGAATACAATTATGGAAGCCCGATGGTCGAAACCACGTCTACAGAAGAGTTGGAGAACAGTTTGCTCCCTGCAATCTCGTAGAGACCGTTAGTTTTGGCGGTGGCGGTATAATGTTCTGGGGCGGTATTTCTTGGGAGGGACGCACCGAACTTGTGGAAGTGATTGGACGAATGACAAGTGACTTGTATATTGAAAACATTCTTCAAGAACATGTTTTGCCTTATGTCGGCCATATTGGATATGAAGAATTCATATTAATGCACGATAATGCTCGACCGCATGCAGCTGATATAGTGACTAATTACCTTGATGCGGTCCACATTCAAAGATTAGATTGGCCACCATATAGCCCCGACTTAAATCCAATAGAACATGCATGGGACTATCTTAAACGCCGCATACGATGAAGAAATCCCGTTCCAAATACAATAGACCAGCTTCGGATTGCTGCACAAGAAGAGTGGAATGCAATTCCTCAAGAATATATCCAGAACCTCCTTAGCAGCATGCCGAGAAGAATGGAAGCAGTAATTAGATCTCGAGGCGGGTATACTCGTTACTAACTGTGCTTTAATTTTAATCAAAAAACTTGTAATTGCCTTCCAATTATTATTTAAATAAGATGTAAATATCCTTAATTTTTATAACGTTTAGCATTAATTTTTTTCCCGATCTTCGACGAACTTGATTCGTCAGTTTTTTTTAAAGAATGAAAAATTAAAAATATTCGATAATTTTGTCCATGAGTGTATATAAATACCAAGGCAAATACTAATTTTTGTGTGTAATTACCACCAAATAAACAAACTATTGTCTGTTGTATAAACCGTTTTTAGTGAATATATATACAGGGTTAGTCAGATATCTAGAAACTGTCAAAAAACCACTCAACCGATCTGAACCATATGTGGTGATTAGACATTACCGAATTCCCCCGACCCTTTGGTGTATACCGCAACGTTGTCAGATTTTCTGTTTTTCGGCAAACTAACATAACTTTTTTTTTCAAATCAAATATGGTTTTTTAAGCGTGATTGAGTTCTCGTATTATCCTTAATATAACTTTATATTGATTCGTTAAATGTTTTTAAAAATACATCGACACTTTAGGAATTAAAAATTTAAAACTAATATAATTTAATGAATAATAGCATGTTGAAAATGTTATCTTTCACTCTAATCCTTCCCATTAGATCTTCAAGGTTCTCGGGCTTCGTTTTGTGCACGGTCGTTTTTAGGTGACCCCAAAGGAATCAGTCAAGTGTATTTAAGTCTGGTGGCCTCCAGGGTCACCCGATTTAAATCCGCTTGACTTTTTCCTTTGGGGGTCACCTAAAAACGACGGTGTACAAAATGAAGCCCCAGAACCTTAGAGTTCTAATGGGAAGGATTAGAGCTGAAACAGAAGGAATCCCCACGGAAGGGCTACAAAACACTATTCGAGAAATATTGACCGTTTAGGATGCTGTCAACCTGTAGAAGGACAACATTTTCAACATCCTATTAATCATTGCATTATTTTAGTTTTAGTTTTTTAATTCCTAATTTCTCAATGTATTTTTAAAAACATTTAATAAATTTAACATTTAACGGATCAAGATAAAATTTTGCAATTTTGGAGTTATACTAAGGATAATACGAGGAATAAATCACGCTTAAAAAATCATATCATTTGATATGAAAAAAAAGTTAGGTTAGTTTGCCGATAAACTGAAAATCTGACAACATTGCGGTAAGCACCAAAGGGTCGGGTGAATTCGGTAATGCCTAATCACCACATATGGTTTAGATCGGTTGAGTGGTTTTTGAGATATTTGACCTTTTCCAGACATCTGAGTAACCTTGTATAAGTATTTAGTATTCCACTACAGATGTGTCTTCGACTGTAACTGTATCACTTTTAGAAGCTTTTAAATAAAAAAATTGCCAAACGACTACCTACATATTTAAAAAAACTCAGATTTTTTTTCCTCCAGTCTGGTAAATGAACGAAGGGTTAAATTTATACGATTTCTTTCTGTGGGAAAAGTAGCATCTTCTGCAAAATGCTTCTCACAAACTCTAAAGGTATGTTTCCTATCAGTTAAAGTCTCCAGATCACTTCTACCAATAGTTAACCATCACAAATGTCTAATCTATAAAAGAAAATATATATTTAATTACAGAGGTAATTACAAGGTACACAAAATAACAGATATAAATGAATTACTTTGAAATAGAAACATAAAAAAATGTAGACATAGAAACAACATTTTTATACTTTTCGCAAAGTGCATAGAGGTATAAAACAAATTGTGAAAGTATTGGAAAGAATATTTAAAGGTATGCTTCAAGAGATATAAATATTTTTTTTATGTAAAAAAACAATCATAGTTCTCGTGTTTCAAATGTCAGCCTACATAGCGATTAGACCATTGTCAATAATATTTGTTGCACATCATTGATGAAGAAATAAAATCGCAATTCACAGTACTGCAAGCAATTACAAACAGAAAAACTCACAAAATCATATCGTATACAAAATCAAATTTGATCAACATAAAACATAACCAAACACAGTGGGTGGTCAACGTTAACAAATTTGAATTTGACTGACAAATGAAAGGAAACTTCAAAATCTTCGATACTAGAGACGCTCGTGACGCGAATAGAATAAAAAGTAAAAATCAGAGTTCTGTCAAAAATTACAAAGTAAAAAGTGAAAAATGGTATCAGAAAATATTAATTTGTTGATAAACTCCACTGAAATCCTTTTCCATTATTCTAAAGGGTTTAGTGCGGTCCGTCTATGATTTTTTAATGACAATTGTCTACTGAATCAAACCCAAGCATGTTCGATCGGATTACAATCTGGAGAACGGACTGGCCAATTCATTCTACCAATATTGTGTTTTGCAAAACTTCATTTACTATTTCAGGAATGGAAGAGCTTCTGCAAAGATTTCTCTTTACAATAAGTCTATTTATACACTCCACTGAAATACTTCAAACCTATCAATTAAAATATTTCTGAACCTGCCGCTCCTAGTTATAAAGGCCCTTACAACACTAATAAATGAAACCCTTATAAATGGTATATTCCCTGAATGCCTTAAAACAGCTATAATTATTCCTCTTCATAAAGGGGGCGAAAAAACTAACTCTTGCAGTTATCGCCCAATTGCCCTACCACTAGTGCTGTAAAAAATCATTGAGAAGTTACTGAGGAATCGTGTTATGCCATTTCTCCTTAAACATCAGATAATATCCCCGGATCAGTTCGGATTTTTACCCAACAAGTGCACCACTGACGCCATGTTCTCGTTGCTTAGCGACATCTACTTATCCTTCAATAACAACCTAAGTTTTTTGTGATTATGCAAAAGCCTTTGACTGTGTTAGTGATGAAATTTTCTTTTTTTGCTGACGACACAAGCATAACATGGAGTAATTTTGATACAACGTCTTTACATTCTAATATTTCCAACGACTTTGTTATGATTAAGGCTTGGTCCGATTCCAGTCTGCTTTGCTTCAATGTGGATAAAACGGTTATCTTATAAATGGACTTTACAACCACTTCAGCTTCGGAAAGGCCACCAACCCTTCCACAGAATTAATAAAATAATCAATTATTTACAACGCCATAAAACTTTACAATCATCTTCCAGAACATTTAAAAACTATCCCTATGTTTACACTCTTTCGAAAAAAAAACCAAAGCGTACCTCATTGAAAGACCTTTTTACTGCGTTAATGACTTTTATAATGAATAAGTCTCATTAAAATGTTTTTTATTTACTTGTTTACTTAAATCTTTTTGGGTGTCATGTTCCAGCTGCTAGCATAGAATTTCAGAATATTTTATAGGGGAACGAACTGTCTGATAGTCCGTTAACTTTTATTATATTTGTTACATATTAGATTAAAGTTATACATCTCTTTTTTAATACACTTTAATTACTATATTACACTTTTTGTTTAACTTCACTTATTTTGTTTGTATAACGATAACAAAATAGAGTTTAAGCAAATTATTCACCTAATATATAAACCCATATGTATTGTTTATTTCCTTTCGTTAGGTCACCCGGATTCATTAACCTCTTTACGGCGTTTTATGTTACAAATATAACGAAGGTTATATTTACAATTTATGTATTTGCATTGACCTATCGAAAAATATTATTCTCTTTTTCGATTAATATTTCATTTTTTCATTGTTTTAATGTAAATTTCGCTTTGTCCATAAAATTGTAACAATTTTAGTGCGGCAATAAAGCGTACCTTTGTTTGTTTTGTTTGAAAGATAGAAGAAAATTTAGCGATGAGCCACTATTTTGTGTCACTCTGTACTTTTTTCTCAGTTACAAAACGTTGATATAAGTATAAATGATATTAAATTAAACTTTACAATGTTTTCAAATCATCATAAAAAATATATTGTTAATAAATTTAAAATCAAAATATCACTTTAACACTGTATAGACCTCCCTGCTTTTTGTAAAATATAAATAACTATTTGTATATTGTATGTAGCTCTAAAGTATACCCGGAGTTGCGCTGCTCACTCGGCTCGAGACCGCTTGTGATTCGAGACATCTGTTTCTTCTTCTTTCTCTATTTTTTGTTTATAGCATTCCAATCCCCGTCATTTCTCATTTAATTAAAAAAAAATCCTATGCTGCGTTGCGCTCATATTAACGTAAGATCTTTATTGAATAATTTTGATAACTTCAAAGACAGTCTTATTCAGAATGATTATGCTATTATTGGAATACCTGAGAGTTGGCTAACGCAAAATATTAACGACGACGCTGTTATTGTGTATGGTTATAAATTTATCAGACAGGATCGGCTTGGACGTGGGGGGGGGGGAGTGGAAATCTATATTAAATCTTCTTTTAATTATACAGTTTTGCTTAGTGAAGGTAGGGATATCGTAGAACATGTTTGGATTAAATCGCAACATGGCAATGTCACAATCATTATTGGCAATGTGTACCGGCCACCAAATGCAAGCCTTAATGAATTTCTTGCCTATTTCGAAGATACGCTAATCGAACTTTACACTCAATGTGATAAGATTATGTGCCTCGGAGTATGCTTGATCACGATAGTCCCCATGTAATACAATTTGAAAATATTTTAAGCACTTTCAAACTGAGAATTTCTAAGCCGACTAGAATTTCGCGTACCAGCTCCAGCTTGATTGATTTAATATGTTACAATTCGGAAGATGTGCAGAATGTGAGTGTCAGGGACGCGGGTCTCTCAGACCATCTGCTAGTATATATCGTTCTAGACTTTCGTTCACCAGTGCTAAATAATAATACCTTTAGGTACAGGGCTTTGCGACAAATTAATATGACTTATTTTCAGGCCGACTTGGAGGCCACCCCTTGAAATAATATTTATAGCATAGATAATATCGATGAAAACATTTCGTTTCTCACTGATACTATTTTGGAGCTGTTTGATAGACATGCCCCATTGAGAACTGCTAACCGTTCAAATAAACCCTACTGTCCCTGGATGACTGACAACATTAGACTTTTAAAAAATCTTAGAAATCAGGCTTTAAATCGATTCAGACTTACCGAGCATTGGAAGTATTATAAGCAGCTCCGAAATTTAGCGACTAATTCTATAAGAACTGAAAAAAAAAGTTTACACAATTGCAGTATCAAAGACAAATGGGCAGAATTAAAAAGATTAAATATTCTAAACAAATCTCACAAGAACATTCCCGAACAACTTCAAAACATAAATCAAATGAACACATTTTTTACAGAATTAACAAAAAATCGTACTGGTCCCAAACAAGATTTAATCGATTTTTACAATAATAATCTCCTTTCAAACAAGTCATTTAATTTTAATACCATTTCAGAAGAACTGTTAGCCAACATTATTCTCAGTATTAAGTCTAAGTCGTTCGGTGCAGATAACCTAAATATTACTCTAATTTCCTTGTGCTGTCCTGTTGTTATTCCATACATAACATACATTGTCAAGTGTTGTATTTTACAACAATATTTTCCAAAAAATTGGAAGTTAGCACATGTCATCCCACTAGCTAAAGTAAAAAATCCTACCGACTTTAGTCAACTAAGGTCGATTTCCTTGTTACCTACGCTCTCCAAAATTCTGGAAAAAGTAATGGAATCTCAAATTTCTTCAGATGTATCCAGTAATAATATCATCCCCTATAAACAATCTGGGTTCAGAACCGGGTACAGTTGCGCCACTGCCTTATCCGATATTGTAGATGATACTGTCAGAGCACAAAATTTTAACCAGGCAACTGTTCTCATTCTATTAGATTACACAAAAGCTTTCGACTTGATTCATCATAATATATTGCTTTCTATTCTAAAATATATTGGCTTTGGCCAATCGGCGGTGGCAATGTTGGCGTGTTTCCTCTCGGACAGAAGCCAGAGGGTAATTTTGAATGGCAAACAATCCGATTTACTCAATATCACAGCGGGTGTTCCCCAAGGCAGCGTTCTCGGTCCTCTTCTGTACAGTATTTACTTTCATCAAATCACTTCGTCACTGCAAGTACCACCTCTATGCAGACGATACTCAAATTTACCTATCTTTTAACCCCAATCAAGCCGAAATAGCAAACAATCAAATCAACCGTGACTTACACTATCTTTTCAATAAATCCAATGAACATCTTCTTAAGATTAACCCAAGTAAATCCGCATTATTATTATTTTGTAACGAGACTGAACGCTTACCTCTTGAATCCACCATGCCTTCAAAAAGCATTCTCAGTATTAAAACCTTTGTACTCTCAGCGACATGTACGTAATCAAAAAACCAAGGCCTTGTTGTCCGACACTCTCATTTTGTCACAATTTAATTTCGCAGACAACGTTTATGGTCCTTTCCTTGATTTACAGGCTAAAAATCGGGTTCAAAAGGTACAAAATTCATGTATACGTTTTATTTATGGTATTAGACGAAGGCAGAGGGTTTCACATAAACTGCCCGAATTGGGCTGGCTTAACATGCAACATCGTCGTATCTTACACTCTATCTGCTTTTTTTTTACAAAATTTTAAAATTTCACCGTCCTCCATATCTCCTCGATAAACTTCAATACCGTACGGATGTGCATAATTTAAATTTACGCCGACAGTATCTGCTATCAGTACCCTTACACAACAAAGAACAGTTTAAAAAAAGTTATTCTTATCAAATTGCTAACTTAATCAACAAATATAAAATAACCAGTACGTCACTGTCAGTTGCATCCTTTAAAAAATCAATGAAAAATAAATTGCTCGGCCAACAACTACAATAACAGCGGACCTCGATAAACAAAAAACTAGTATTTATTTTCTCGTACATCCCCTCTCTACTTTGCATATGTCTAAAATAATTCTCTCTCATTTTCTGCCTCGTGCCTCAGTAGCATAGCGCTATTAACTTGGACGCGTACTTTCGTATGTATATATATTTTTTTTTGTTTAATCACCCTGCACCACTCTTTTATAGAAAAACTCCAAACTAACTTTCTTTATGAAAGTTAATAATATTTTTTTTATAATTATTTAATAGGCTTCAACAGCCCCTTCGCTTGTGAAGGAAGCTGATAAGTGGCTTTTTATTCCTATTGTAGATGTCGATGTTTATTAATATTATTATTATTATTATTAGATACCTTATTTCATTGTTATGTTAAACGAATTTTAGAAAACCCAGATTCTACCAAAGAACGAAATAAGCCGGGCAGTCTTGGACCACTGGACACCTCTCATGGGATGGGAATAGCACAATTGTTATTGTCCCTATTGCACTCGTGGGGATTGGACGATGACTTGGACAGGGTTTGTCAAGTCAAGTTGGGATTACTTAGGCCTATGGTAAATAATATTTTTTTGTGTAAATTATATCCATGTTTCTTTAAGAGGCATGTTGTTCCTTAAATTAAACAGTAAAAAATGCCTTATTCTCTTTCATATGTTTTTAGTTAAACGGTTATAACTGTTCGTTCTATCAGTAAAAAATAAAACCTAATTACTAACAAAAAGCAACTAAAATTAATAATTATACTTTTAAAATAAAGTAAAACACGTTCCACATAGAATACAACAAACAAGCATGGCACGACAGATGCTGAGAAGAGGTTCGAACGAACTGTGGTCAAATGTCTATGTAAAAAATTTGCTTAAATTAAAAATATAAATAATTATGAAAATTTAAAGTTTACCATCGGCGAGGATCGAGCTGATATCTACCTGTTGAAAGCCAGTAGTAGTTGTTTCCTAGTATAACACCCCCTTTTTAGCCAACACGAAATTTTCATTTCCATTTGCATTTTACATGAATGCATTACGCCATTTATTAGGGAATTGACAGTTATCCAACGTTCGATATTTAAACCGCGAAGAATAATTAATAAATGCATAGAAGCCGAAGGAAATCTATTTGATTATATTTTGTGACAAGGTTGAAATGATTTAAATCATGTAATTAAAATCATGGTTTTTTTAAAATTTTCTGAAAAACTGCTCTTTTTATGGATAAAATGTCTATATATATATTTCCATTGCCCATCACTATTGTTATAATCATACGAAACTAAGCTGAAATTTTGAATGGGTGCATGCTTAACTTCATTAGCATGTATTTTATTTTCAGGTACCCTTATCGTTTGGTGTTCTTTCAAAAGCGAACCATATGTCTCTGTTTTTACCGACGTGGCATAACGCCATTCCCCTCGACGATGAACCTAATCTGGACCATCAAGATCTCGAAATCAGCTTGCCCCCAGAGCTTGTCAGGAGAGAGAAACTCACCAGGATATTTACCAGTAGGTGAGTCCATATATAAATAAAGTTTTTACAGGGTAACAAAATGAAAACAAAAATTTGGTGCCGGAAATCTAACATCTGATTTTAGATATTTTTAATGTGCTGATTCCAAAAATGCCACCAGATTTTTTCTATCAGTTCTAGTTTTTGAGATACAGGTTACAGGCTAATTGATATTTTTTTCTGATAAAAGACAACAAATAAAGAGATAAATATGTACTTAATCGTCAAAATAGAAATTTCCCAGAATCTAATTAACCAAATGGATACCTGGAATTGTCCCTGACCCAATGTTCCTATACTAGGAACTACTCAATACACTGCTCTTAATTACTTTTATACCTGTAATTGCCTATGACCCGATCCTTCCATACCTACTTGGCTGTACTAGATTTAGTATATTACTGAGTTTTTCCAAGTAAAGTTGTGCTATCATTTTGTGTAAATTTTGGTCGTTTTATAGTATCAAGACACTAAACTGAAACACAGGCATCCACAAGCAGACGTACCTGTGTAAATCGTCCCGATGTTTTTTGTTATGTGTGTGGTGAATACACTTTGAATGAGAGCAGAAAAACGATTTCTGACTTTGTGAAAAGAGCTTATCTTGCCTATTTTGGGGTTCATTTAGGAGATCACGATAAATCTTGGGCCCCACATTTCATATGTAAAACGTGTGTTGAACATTTGCGACAGTGCTAAAGTTTGGTGTACCAATGGTTTCGAGAGAACCGCGAAACCATCGTGACGACTGCTATTGTTGTCTCGTTAATATTAAAGGCATAAATAGAAACAATAGACACAAATGGACATATCCTGATCTAGATTCTGCAAGAAGGCCTGTAGCGCATTCGGAAGAAATACCCGTTCCATCATTCAGCAGTCTACCCGAACTGACAGAAGATGATACAGATACATTAACGTCTGACGAAGTTCAAAGAATTCAGTCAGAAAACGACAGCGAATTTGAAGCAGATTTAGCAACTCCGCAGTGTTTCAATCAAGAAGAACTAAACGATCTTATAAGAGACCTGAATCTCTCAAAGGAATCCGCTGAATTACTTGCATCTAGATTAAAAGAAAAAAATCTACTTTGTCCAGGTACTAATATTACATTTTATCGTAAAAGAGATAAGGATCTGCTGCCTTTTTTCGCTCAGGAAAATGACTTGGTATTCTGTAACAATATAAAACTGCTCTTAGAAAAAATGGGTTTGCCTGAACACACTCCAGATGATTGGCGCCTTTTTATTGACAGTTCAAAAAAACAATATTTTCTCTCAATGCGAAAACTCCTTATATGATAGATATTTTACGGTGGTGCCATAATGACTTTGTTTTATTATGTTTTTACGTTTAATCTCCAGCCAGTGATGCACTTGGCTGGCTGCTGACTTTTGTTTCAGTTAAATTCGACTTAAATTTGATATACGTTTTTACAATAAAACAAGAAAAAGGCCTAATTTGGGTTAATCAAAATGAGTAGAATTGTTTGACACGTATCCGCACTTAACAGATCATATTAATTATTTTTATTTAAAAATAATTTGTGTTAAATCTTCATATTAATTAATCTAACAATCTTGTACTTATTTCTAAGGTGTTATTGTATCAAAAATATTTTTTTCTACAAGCGTGCTGTAAACTTCTCTTTACCGCACTCATTTTAGTTTGGAAAGAGCTAATTTTCCGCACTAGTGCGGAAAAAAATCTACTTTCCCGCACTAGTGAAATAAACTTACTGATTTTAAATATTTAACAGTATATTAATACGCTGATAGCAAAATGATTTAAGAATATAAATTTGCTAGACTCCTGCTATAATTTTCACACTCCAGGTGATTGGCGCCTTTTTATTGACAGTTCAAAAGTTTAAAATGTGTTCTTTTACATAACGGTAACAAATATAGCTCAATTCCTATTGGTCATTCTACTACCATGAAGGAAGAATATGAAACAATTGCATTAGTTTTGAGAAAAATTAAATAAGAAGAACATCAATGGGCAATTTGTGTTGATTTAAAAATGGTTAACTTCCTCCTTGGACAGCAGAGTGGTTATACAAAATATCCTTGTTTTTTGTGCCTTTGGGACAACAGAGCTAAAAATGAGCACTGGGTTAACAAAAATTGGCCTTCAAGAGATGTCATGATTCAAGGAAAACAAAACTTGATCAACGAACCTTTGGTTTCAAGAGAAAAAATCTTACTTCCGCCCTTGCATATCAAGGTAGGCCTAATGAAGCAATTTGTGAAGGCTTTAAATCGAGAAGGAAATTGTTTTGGGTATTTGTCACGTAAATTTCCTGGCATTAGCACGGAAAAACTAAAAGCTGGTATATTTGATGGTCCTCAAATAAGGCAACTTGTTAAAGATCCACAATTCACCACATCAATGAACGAGACTGAATCTAACGCTTGGTGTTCATTTGTTCAAGTAGTACAAAATTTTCTTGCCAATCATAAAGCAGAGATTTACGTAGAATTAATGGAAACTATGCTTTCAAATTTTATTATTCTCGGCTGTAACATGAGTATAAAAGTTCACTACCTCCACAGCCACCTAGATCGTTTTCCAGAAAACTTAGGTGATTGTAGTGAAGAACAGGGGGAAGATTTCATCAGGATATTAAAACTATGGAAGATCGTTATCAAGGACGATGGGATAGCCACATGATGGCGGACTACTGCTGGAGCCTTCAGCGAGACTGCTCTAGTAAACTCCATTCTAGAAAGTCGTATAAAAGAAAATTTTTTTGTGATTAGTGCTTAATGTAATTATGTAAATTAAGTTTTTGCAATAGATACTTCCATCCATGTGTCTTTGTTTTTTTAACTGGCAATAGTAATATTATATATTATAACAGTTAATAACGTAAAATATATACACAACTTTTTTTTTTAACTAGATCTGAGAACTTTTTTACATTCTTCATCCAAAAATTACCCAGGAATAGTTAAAAAATCGCAGGCACCAAAATGTATGTTGGCCTGTGTTATCAAACATATTTGAAGATCGTTGGATCTGGACAAGTGAGCCCATTTTCTGGCCCGGATTTCTCGCCAGTCGATGAGCTTTCTTTCGAGACATTTGAAAAAACAATATGTACTGTACCAAAGTGCCCACACATGAAGAGTGTGTCAGAAGAGTACGAAATGCTTGCCAAAATATTTCTTAAATATTGCATTCCACTCATCGAGAATTTTAAACAATTTTTAAACTAATTCGTTGCGTATTGTATATTTAATTTTATAGTTTAACTTGTAAAAATAACATTTACGGTTTTTACGATTAGCACTTGGAAAGTATCATTGCGATGTTACCCCTTGTGAAAAAAACGTAAATTTTAAAATGGTCATAATTCCAAGTCCCTGAAGTGTTAACTCCCTGTTCTATAAGACTTTTTCTACCTGTTAGAATATTTGCAATCATTTTTTTTTCACCCTGTATATTAAAAGAAAATTATTTGTTTTTAATAGTTCGTTTTATTTTTTTTTGCAGGACCCATTGGGAATTGAGCACAACTTTAACTAGCAACCATTTGCTGGCGATTATCGCCTTAAGCCATACACTCATGAGCATGAGTAATGCCACTTTTGTACCTGAACAAGAAAGAAACAGGAAACTGCACAGGTATGGTTTATGTTTCTATTATTGCTGATTTTTGCAAAAATGGTAACATAGCAGTTACTTTAGTGGGTTTTAATGTTGAAAAATCTCCCAAATATTTTGTAGAAAAACTTAAATATGCCTGTTGATGATTTAATTTCTATAATTTTTGACATATTTCAACATACAAAAAATGAATTTAATCTTAATTGAATTGATTAGAGAATGCTTAACGTTCACGTATTTCATTTTTTAATAATTCGTATTTTGAAGATGCCTCGTATGATCGCAGGCGAAACGTCGGAAAGTAATTCTAATTTGGCATGGCCTAAACCCAAGAGCCATGATTTGTTAATTGATTTCATCCGTGAAGGTTTTCGTACAAGCTTTTGTAAAGTTCCGGAAACTTTCCTTTGAAATATTTGGAATAATCCCCGGAAACATTTCCCTTTAAATTTGGACCTTGTAAACGTAAACAATAAGTCGAATTTTACAATTTTTTAATATAAAATAAAAAGATAACATTCTTTCAATTATTCTAAGGAAAAATGGATGAACCATTTTCTCTGTTAAAAAAACAAAAAAAATAATTTCAAAATATCTACTTCCTTTCAATGAGAAAATTCGTTATGGCAAATTTTACACTGGTGCCAAGTTGACCTTGTTTTATTGTGTTTTACGTTTATCTACAGACAGTGATGTACTTGGTTGTCAGTGGCGTGTTGTGCCTTTTGAAACAGGGTAGGCAATAATAAATTACTATGTTCTTAAAATTACTTACCCCCTAAAAGTGCTTCTGTCTTGCATCAGTATGTCCACTTTTAAACTTAATTTAAGGTGACTTAAAACCGTTCTCAAAAGATTAACATTTTTCGTTGCAATAAAATGCATCGGTTTAATAATGCGGCTATTTTTAGTTCGTTTCACAGAGTCACTACTGACTGCTAACTTTAATAAATTAAGGAAATACACAACACATTTTTTTATCTTTACAAAATTTAGGCATTTCTTATGGGCTAAATTAACAATTAAATTAATGTTTCAGTCTGTCATTTAAAAATACTCCGAATAGACGAAAAACAAGTCAAGCTTCTATTACCTTTAAAGTTCTTTAAGTATTTGGCTATAATTTGAAAAAAAAATTATTCATCCATAAATTTTTGTGTTGAAGTAATTAGGAAAAGGGAAAAATGTAATCTTTCAAATTTGTAAAATTCAGCAACTCTTTTTTATTGCGGTTTTTGTTCCAATCTTCTCTGTACGGCTTTGGTCTATAAAAATCATATACAGTCTGATAATATCAAAAGTGGTTATTAAATAAATCGTAGCCGTAAGGCCGTATGGTCTACAAAAATGTAAAAAAGGTGAGCAAAAAATCACAATCTGACACATAAGGTAAAAGCACCATATTCCGCCGTAGTTTAGGGTTTTTTGAGTTTGAATTCAAATATTAGAAAAACCGAATTAGTTATACCATACTTGGCATTTTTAGAAAGCGAAATGATATGTTCTGAATTATAGGCATATATTTTTTTACATAATATAATGTCTTTTTTAATAAAAAATTATATTTTTTAAAAAAATGTCCAAATCTCCTAATTCCGACGTAAATTTTTAACTTAGACTCTAATTACGACTTAAGAGGTCCCTAATTTCGACGTATATTTTTGTATTGTATTTTTTTTTCTTATATGGTTGTAATTAACACGAAAAACATTAAATACGAGAAAAAATATACAGAAAGATATATGTATTAAAGTAATAAAAATATTACAATATTCAAAAATAATTCTTAAATAATAAAACAAAAACAAATTTCTAACAACTTATATACTATTTAGGTAAATAAAAAACCCATTTTTAAGTATCATTAAGAAAAACAACATTTAAAAACTTATATCAAACGTAAAAACAAACTTTGGTAATACTGAAAATTTGCACCTATATCATTAAAAAGAATATTGCACTCTTAGTCCATATCTTGTATCTCAGGAACAGAGTAAAATCCTCTCTTATTTATAAGGCGAGGAGCATTTATACAAGAAACAATTTCATCTTCTTCATACCAGATGACATCCTCAATAGTTGGCCATTTCCAATGTATACCAATTCGTTCCATGGCCTTAATAAAAAATTTGGTTTTCTCTCTGTCAATAACTTGTCCTGGAAAATATTTATTTTCATATATAAAAATCACATAATCATCTTTTTGATAACCGCTGTCTTTTTTGCATTCACTTTCTACTTGTTCGTCTTTTGCCTTTTCTGAATTCATTGTAATATCTTCTGATTTTTCTCCTAACTGTTCTTTTCCAGTCGCTACATCCTCATGTTCTTTATCAATATTTGTTTCTTCTACTTGGGGTTGGTCTTGGTTTATTTGTTCTTGGTCTACTTTTGTTTTTTTGACGTTTAATTTCTTAGGGATTGTTGTTTTATTTTTCTTTTCGTTTTTCTTGGCAAGTCTTTCTTTTTTCTTTTCCTCTTTTGCAATTTTTTCGGCTTCCAGTCGCCTTTAATACTCTACAAATTCATCAGCTATGGCAACAATCGGTGTTATCTTTTTTGTTATTCGTTGTTTTGCATTTTCTTTTGGCTTCGGGAAAATAAAAGGCATTTTTAAAAGGTGTAGGAAACTTGGGCGGCGTTCTGAAATATGCCAAAGGTGATTAGCTACTACATGGTTCCGGAGATACTTCAGAAAATGGTGGAGTGACAAAATCGGATTTTACGGAAAGTGTTTGATTGGGAGGTGTAAGCAAATTATTATTTAAAGGAATATTTTCTTTATCATTGACTGTAGCGTCGTTAACATCGGATTTTACGGAGGTAGTTTGACTGGGAGGCGTAAGAAAATTATGGTCATTGACTGAATTGTTTGGAAGCTTAGTTGATTCAAGGTATTCTATTTTTAAAATTTGAATTTTGTTTGTGGTATTGTTATCAGCTGAATTACTACGACATGGTTTTGAAGACAAAGTTAATTTTACTGGTGATTTAGGTTCTAAGGTTGTTTCAATGATTTGGTCTGCTGATTTTATAATATGGCTTTTGTTTGAATTATCAGTTGTCATGGATTCGCATTTGTTTAGGTCTAAAATTTCATTTTCCGCACTGGCATCCAGTTCTAAAAAGCCATCTTGTCCAATGCTAAACATACCAAAATCCTCATAATCGTTTATGTTGTTAATTAGTGTCGAGTCACCTAACTCATGTAACGAGGTCTCGTTATCATCATGTAGAAGCTCTTCACGATCTTGGACAATATGTTGTGCAGTTTCACTTAATGGCGAATTCGATAATAGCTGGTGATTTACTTGCTCTTCAGGGTTAAGTGATTTCCAGAATTCAAAAAGTTTGGTATAAGATGAATTTCCTGACCAACCTGAATTAAAAGATTGTTTAAACTGGCGTAGTGTTTCAGGCGATAGTTTGCTTTCAAACTCTTTTCGAAAATCTGGGCCTGGTGCAGCGATTTCGGAAGAGGCCTGTGGAGATGTGACTTGTGGAGGTGGATTTTTTTTTGTTTGGAGTTTCTCGAATTTAATCTTTTCGACATTGAACGGATATAATCCAGTACATTCAAATGCACTTTGAATTGTTTTAGGTTTTAAGGTCTTATCAAAACATTCTTTTACCAGCATGGAAAAATCCGTTCGTTTAATTTTGTTGAATTCATGTTTAATTCTAAAATCATGAACTATTGTTCGCCATGTAGCTTTAACCGGACGGAACACTGCTACATCTAATGGCTGCATGATGTGGGTAGAATTCGGAACCAATGCTACCAATACAATTCCATTTGCTTTGCAGAACTCACTTAATGCCAATGAAATATGGCTGGTATGGCCATCAAGGAAAAGTACGACGGGCAGTGTAATGTTGTTTTTTTTTAACCAGCTAAAGAAGACGTTAGTTACATATTCAAAAAATGCTTCCGTATTCATCCAACCACTCTCAGTATATCCACATCCCCAACCAGTTGGCACAGATGGCGGGATATTTTTTGGCATCCTGGACTTATATGGAAATACCACCATCGGCGGCGCTACTTGACCGTTCGCAGAAATGTTGGCTAAAACTGTGAGGCATTCTTTATAATCATTTATGACTCTGTTATAAACAGTCTTGGAACCTTTTTTCACTAGCAATTGTTTTTCTGTCGGAGTTAAAAAAAATGCGGTCTCATCACAGTTATAGATTCTGCTAGGGTCTCCTAAAACTTCCGTTATTCCGTTTTTTACAAAATATTCATGCACCTTCACAAACCAATTCCTAATGGCCTCCTCAGTTACTCCAGCTCGGCTTGAAGTTAGGTTTTGTGCTACTCGGCAAGACACATCTTTGTTTCGTTTTAGAAATCCCTGGTACCAATGTTTTCCTGGTCTCCCATCCTTAAAAGGATTAGGACGATTTAGGTTTTTAATCAATGTGGATACAGCGTCAATTAGTTGAGCTCTAGACACTGGAAATCCAGCATCTCCCAGAAAATGGATCCAATCAACTACTAGGTTTTCTTCTTCAGGTGTTAAGATAGGCGGCTTTCCACTTGTCTTGAAAATATCCTTTTGCTTTTTCTTGTCCTTTAATGGTTTGTGGTATTCCGTAAATTTGGGAGGCTTTATAAACAGACACCTTACCTTGCTTTATTTCTTCAAGAGCTTGTTTAACCGCGTCTTTTGAATACTTTTTTTTTCCTTTATTTTTAGCTTTAATTATTGGTGTAGGTGCCATTTTGCTGAAAATAAAAAAAAGAAGTAAGTAAGTATCAAAATATCATCAAATTTATTTATTTATTTGTTTATTTATTTATTTAATTAATTAATTTCGTTATAAAATAAATTAAAAAAAAAAACATAATTATATCTCAAAAACTAGGGCTCTGACAAAATTTGACTACTAATTTTTTATAATTTATATCGAAACATTCTTATTATGAAATGTAATTTACTCATACTTACTTCATCTACAAAGGCATGCAAATGCCCAATATACAATTAAATAAAATATTTTATAATCAAAACAACCAAAACATTACCTATGTATGTACATGAGTCCGTTTAAGGCGGAATTAGCTTCTAGACCATAAAAAGCGGATCCTTATGCCGACGTATTTTTTTTTAAGTTTTTGTCAGATTTGTGTCAATATTTTGAAAGAAAACAAATAAAACTAAAATTTTAAACATACTTTTTACATAAATTAAGAATGTTTTCACTTTTTTTTTTCTGTTTAATTGAAAAATTAAAGTTTGTTGTGGGTATAGCTATTATTAAAAATATCCTTTTGGGACACATTCTTTTAACATAAAAAAAGTACTTTTCTAATGAGAAATCTATACGACGCATTTTGCTCCTAGCATATATTAAGGCCTAATTTACAGTTTACAAATATTTTTTTTCTAATTGCAGTTCAAATAGATTTTAAAATTTGATTTAAATACAACAGAAGAAAATCCTTATTTCGACGTATTACGGCGACATTAGCTCTGGTAACAAAAACGGGCCCTTATTCCGACGTATTTTTTTAAACGCATTTGTACAAGTTTGTGTCAAAATAATAAACCAAAACCAGTAAAAATTTATTTTTAAAACCTTTTTCTTCACATAAAAGAAAAATGCAACCCGCTTGCGTAAACAAAAACTTTTAATTTTTGAAAGATGTTTAATCACTTAAATCAATGTACTTACCAAAATGCGGACGTTCTTCACTCACTGTGACACCTAGACTGACCCAGTCGGAACTAAATGCAAACTGGATCCAAACGAGAGTGGCTTACCCCACCACTTTGGCGCTGTTGCGCAATCTAATAAATTCTGTAAGGGATAAATTTGATCGCGTTTAGATATTCGTTGTCAGTTTAAAGAAATTGACTGACAAAGTTTGCCTTAAGGAAATAGGGCGGGATTAGGGCTCGATTCAGCATACGTCGGAATATGGTGCTTTTACCTTAACTTGTTTTCTTTGGCCTCTCTTTACTCGACCGTTAGCTTTCCAAGTAGGGGATTACCTCAATCTTTCACCTTAACTTATTTTTAATTTTCAGATAGTAGACAGTAGTAAGTGGAGTTGTTTAAGATTTAATTAACAACCACTCTCCATATTATACTAGGTTACATGGTTTTTATATATTTTATAGACTTTAGCCATTCACTTAAGATTGTAATAAATCCTAGATAAAAAAGAATTGCTAGACTGTCAAGTTTCAGTATGTACCTACACACCGAATTCGATATATAAATCAGTTTCTCAATTTTTTAACAAGAAATTAATAAATTAATAGCCCAGATTATTTTTCGACAGCTGTCATTTATTTTCCTCAAAATACTTCATAAAAAGTTACATCTCTCTGAAATAATAGTTAACAAGAGCCTAAATATTTTTTTATATTTTTCAAATCAATTTTAAATTCGTCAGACAAGACTGTTCTTTCGCTTTTCAAAAATAATAAATAAGAATAAAATAAAAATAACAATCTTTGCCTTTAATAAAACTATGAATGTCATGTTGGATGTGGATTATTTAAATTTATTTTTTTATTTCTAACGTAATGAATTAACAAAAAAAAAACACTTAGGCACAAAATATAAATAACACATTAAAAATAAGCAAATCAACAAAATAAATACTTTGCGATGCTCAAACGTATCTTTCGAAACTAATTCGGACCTGTGGTTAACAATCTTATATCATAGTAGAAATAAACTAGTAGGTCCACACCTCGACAAATCCTTTGATCTATTTCGGCCACATTTTTTTTGCGTAGCGCGATCGCTGGTGCCTACGAATGTGGCCGAATTATGGGCACACAATAAAATAAAAAATATCGTTTGATCAACGGGTGAAAAATCCCGCGAAAACGGAATATTGTAAAAACCTTTCATGTAAGGAATAGTACTTCTGTATGATGAGAACAAAACTATTATTTTTTTTTTACCTAAAGGGCCTTAAATGTGTAAAAACCAATTTTTATCAAAGAATATCTCGGTGTCTATTATCTCACGAGTTAACAGGACTGATTTTGGGCATAATCAATTTAGATGAAGGATTTAAAAGGGGCATAAAATGACAAAAAATTATTTTTTGGGTAAAAGCACGTAGTATTTTCTTATTACGGATTTTTGGGTAACCAAACTTTTTATTCTTAAGTTAGTGTTTTTTTTTATGGAAACGATTTGAAGTGTTACGTTTTTAAGTATAATATAATTATATTTTCAGATATTTTAGAGATACAAATTCGTTAATTCTGACTTAAATATAAAATTAATTAAATTAAGAATTTTAGGCATCCAAAAACAGATTTAAAATTTGACACAATTGACAATTTATTTAACATTTCAATTCAGAAATTAGTAGGAGTTTAAAAAGGGAAGAAATAAAACTTCAGAATATCCTAAAATATCAAGTATTAACATGATATTGTTTCAAGGATTTTCTCTTACCTACATCGATTTTGATTTTAACATCCATTTAATGTGTATTTGGTAGTATATTGGTTTGGGGATATTCTTATGTATAAATTCCTTTGTTATTACATAACCAACATTTTAATTGGAAAATTAGAATTAAGCCTAAAGGCCTAGAATTTAATGGAGTCTAAACAGTGTTGCCAGGTAGTGAATGTATAGGTAAAAACTAAAAATGGGTCCAATTTGATTGCCCTATATAAATGACGGAGTTAACAAATCAGGTAAAATAAAAACATTTTTATCCTAACATCTGACAACTATGTACAGGGTGTTCCAGCGAGGACTGAACAGGGACCTATTTTCGACCTTCCTTGTATTTTGGAAAAATTCAAAATAGCCAATCGATGTATTTTTTCTTGTAGAATCCAAAAATATCATCGAAAAAATATTTGAACCAGAAACAAAAGAGTTACGCTATGCATCAGGTGTTTTTTAAATGGAATGTATCGTTTTTTATATGATTTTTGGAAAGAGTGATTTTTTTTACGTCCGTTCTGATTAAAAGATTTGATTTTGCGATAGCTGTTTATATTACATTTTAATGTTTTACAAACTAAAATTTTAGCTTCACCTGTTTAAAATATACGATAGGTTGGTATAGGTGATCAAGGTAAAATGACGTTTGAATGCTTTGTCAATAAAAATTGACATTATTTTAATTATTGTCGAAGTCTTCACCTAAAAAATATATATTTGACTCTGATCGAAATGAAATACTCTTTGGACGAGAGACTACAGATTGTTATGCTATTTTACAAGTGCCAAGAAAATGCAAGAGAAGCAAGAAGAAGATTTATTGCAAATTTTCATAGAAATATATCCATCAATACAATTCTAAGGATAAAAAACCTATTTGAGGAAAATAAAACTTTACATGATAGAAAAAGAAATATACAAAGAAGAAGAAATCGAGACCAGGCCATTATAAATTATTTTCTAGTTAATCCAACCAAATCTATTTCGGATGCAGTTCGGGAAGTTCAGTACGGTGGCGATGTAAGGCGCAGAAGAGTTACCCGAGTTACTGTTCACAGGACTCTGAAAATTAAATTTAGGCCTCTTCGTATCTTTCCACTTCAGCACCTAACACCGGCACAAAAAGAACTTCGCTTCCAATTTGTTTCTCAAATGGTAATTCGGCAAGAAAACGAAGATTTATTCAAAAATATTGTGTGGACCGACGAAGCTACTTTCACAACATCGGGAGTATTCAACAGACATAATAGTCACCACTGGGCCGTTGAAAATCCAAAAAAGTTCCAGACTATTAAATTTCAAGGGAGGAATTCTATTCATGTTTGGTGTGGGATAAAAAACAATAAAATTTTGGGACCAATATTTTTTAACGGGACTTTAAATGGGCACAGATATTATGAATTTTTAGAAAACGAAATTGAAAATTTTTTGGAAGACTTACCATTGGCAGAATATCAGAATTTAATTTGGCAACATGATGGGGCGCCTCCTCATGCCGTGCATGATGTGGTTCAATTTTTAAATCGGCGCCATAACGAATGGATAGGGCGAAATGGAACATATGCTTGGCCGCCCAATAGCCCCGACCTCTCAGTTTTGGATACATTTCTTTGGGGCCATTTGAAGAACGTCGTATACAGACAACGAAACGAAAATATTCAAGAGATCATGGGAAAAATTGTCGATGAAATAAACCGCCTTAACCAGGAAAATCATATTGTAACAGCAAGTTTAGAAAGGCTACAAAGGGGTTATCGATGTTGTTTCGAGAAAAACGGCGGTCACATTGAAAACTTATGTTATTAGTAGTTTTATTTTATTATTTAATAATTATTTTTTATTGAATTTCTTTTTCTATCATGTAAAGTTTTATTTTCCTCAAATAGGTTTTTTATCCTTAGAATTGTATTGATGGATATATTTCTATGAAAATTTGCAATAAATGTTCTTCTTGCTTCTCTTGTATTTTCTTGGCACTTGTAAAATAGCATAACAATCTGTAGTCTCTCGTCCAAAGAGTATTTCATTTCGATCAGAGTCAAATATATATTTTTTAGGTGAAGACTTCGACAATAATTAAAATAATGTCAATTTTTATTGACAAAGCATTCAAACGTCATTTTACCTTGATCACCTATACCAACCTATCGTATATTTTAAACAGGTGAAGCTAAAATTTTAGATTGTAAAACATTAAAATGTAATATAAACAGCTATCGCAAAATCAAATCTTTTAATCAGAACGGACATAAAAAAAATCACTCTTTCCAAAAATCGTATAAAAAACGATACATTCCATTTAAAAAACAGCTGATGCATAGCAACTCTTTTGTTTCTGGTTCAAATATTTTTTCGATGACATTTTTGGATTCTACAAGAAAAAATACATCGATTGGCTATTTTGAATTTTTCCAAAATACAAGGAAGGTCGAAAATAGGTCCCTGTTCAGTCCTCGCTGGAACACCCTGTACAAAGTTTTAAAAGGGGATCTTATATTTTCGGTTGTACTTTACCTCTTTTATTTTTGTTTTAGACAGTCTACTAGGGTGAACTGGAGTAAAACCGACGAGGAACAAGAAGAGATGTACACCCAACAGCAAGCCCAAATCAAGCAGGGTTGGTCTTTGTTGGCCACTTTGCACTGTGTTTTACTTCCAGATAAGGTAAGTGGGTTTATTATTGAAATATTGGATTGCTTTTGCAATTGCAAAAAAGTCCATAGTTTACAAAAGTTTTATCACATCTGGCATATCGTAATTATCTTACATCTGACATAATTAAAAAAAAAACGAATTATGAAATTTATAGTATATATATCCAAACTTCTTAATACTAATGATAACGGTATAACTACTGATCATAAATTAGGTGATTAAGATTTGTTTTGTATGACTGTTTGATGTTTTTAAGACTGTTTTTGAAAGTTGTGTTTTCACGTTCGTAACAACTTTAAAGATTTTAAGTTATAAATATAATAAATGCTTTATTGTCAAAAAAAATTTTACAATTTTGTGGACAAAGCTGTTGTAAAAAAATAGTTTACAAACATCAAAATTAGCAAACAAAACAAGACAAAAACACATCATAAATATTATAGAAAAATAATATTTAAATCAGGAATTTAGAATATTAATATTATAGAATCCTAAAAGAAGTACATTAGAAATGTACTTTGTCAGTCGTACTATGTTATAAACATTTTCATAAATATAATGTAAAAAAATAAAAAAGCAAAGTAAAAAATAAAAAAGTACGAAACAATTAAAAAAATACATATACAAAGTTCGGTAAAAATGGTTGGTAATGGCAACTATCACACTAGGGGTTCATAAGGATAAAATTATGTGTTGTAAAATTCGTTCACGGTGTAGAAGGCTCTTTCCAGTAAGAATGATTTCAAAGCCTTGCGAAAAGAAGTCAGAGATATTATGGATTTGATGTTAAATGGCAGGTGATTATGCATTTTTTTTGCATTGTAGATTAGTGATCTTTTAATTAACTCTGAGTGTGGGGTTGGAAGATAGAGATCGTGCTCAGTATTTCTGAGAGGGTAGTTGTGAGAAGGTCTCTCTAATAGAGCAGGTGCGTGCTTACGAATTAAGCAAACCTATTCCAAAATGAATAAGCAAGGGAGGGTTAGTATTTTATATCTTTTAAAGAAATCTCGGCAGTGAGTTCTACTGTTAAGTCTCAGTAGGTAACGAACAGCTCTTTTTTGTAGTATAAAAATTCGATCAAATTGAGTCGCACAACATGTACCCCAGAATGGAATAGTATCTGAGGTGCGACTCAACAAGAGCAAAATAAACAGTTCTAGAGGTAGAAAAGCTAAGCTCCTCGGAAACAGATCTTAACGCAAAGCAAGCAGAACCTAACTTCCTTGATAAAGCGTCGATATGTGGATCCCATTTTAAAGAATCATCTACAAGAAGCCCTAGAAATTTTACAGAGTTTACGACATCAATAGTGGTGCCATTAAGGTCAAAGGGTTGCAGCGTGTTTTTATAAGACAAGACTTTCGTTTTAGAGATGTTCAAACATAGGAGATTTTCCAGGATTTAATGGTGATTAGGTCATTAGATACAATCCTATGTAGGTCCGTGACATCTGGGTGGCTCCACGTAAAGCTGGTATCGTCCGCAAAGAGACATATTTTTCCACTAATGTTTAAATTAGCCATGTCGTTTATGAACAGAAGAAACAAGATAGGGCCTAGTACCGAGCCTTGAGGCACTCCATATTCCATTGGCCTACAAGAAGACATCCTGTTGTCAACTTTCACAACTTAAAGTTGTTAAGTGTGTTGTGTTTAAAGTAAAAACTGTAAACACTAAAGATGCTCCCTGATCTGGCCGTTTTCCTATTGAAGTTAGAGATCTTGAAATTCAAGTTCTAGGAACATTGGCGAACAGCAAAACCTGGATAAACTAGCAGTTCACGAAAAAATAAAAAAAATCGCTAAATTTCTTTTACCCAGAACTTCCCACGTAATGAACCGTTCCTTTTATTAGGAATAGTGAAGGGTGGCCCAGTTTAATTTCATACATATATACTATCTTTTTAAACATTTATGTTGGGCGCCATATTGTTCCACCATATTGGATTAGTATACATTTTTACCAGTTTCTGCCTGTGCCACCAATTTTATCAGTTCATGCCTACTATACGGAACATATTGGATTTTTACCAAAATGTTACCAGGTCATCCTCATGTGATCCTTAATTTTTGACGAAAATTTAAAGTCAATCGAGTACATTTTCAGCTATTCCGCGTACAGACAGACATCTGAGAACCCTAAAACTTGGAGGTTTATAAAAACCAGGGCAGGTGATTTTTTTCACAATTACAATCCTCCCTTCTTATGAGGGAAGCAAAAACAAAAAAAAAGAAACTCTGCCACCTTGTATCTTGAAAAAATATATATATATATATATATATATATATATATATATATATATATATATATATATATTAACATATATATATATATATATATATATATATATATATATATATATATATATATATATATACAGTGTGTCCGAAATTGGTTATGACAGTATTGGGATCTCGGAAACCGTGATAGTTACAAAAACGTTTAAATGGAGAAAGTTTTAGACAATTATGTTTGTAATTTAACGCCGTTTTGCCCGCGATTCTATCTTTTTTAGTTTTTGAGGTATTTTGAAAAAACCAAAAAACTGCATTTTCGAAAAAGTCCTATAATTTATTTATTTATGAAAATTTTCAAAATCTGTAAGAATATTATTAAGGCAACTTTTTACGTAGAGTGCACCTATTAAGTCAGATTTTACATACGACGTTTCGATTTTCTAGAACCATCATCAATTTTGTTTTTTCTTATGGCCGCTGTGTTCGATTTTAACAGTTTTGAAAAGAGTATTTCTTTAGCTTTTCAACGGTGTATCACACTTTGTAATTAGGTTATTACTAAAGGTGCAAAAAGTGCGTAGAGAAAATATTTAAACGTTTTTTGGAATTATCAAAGTAAAAAATTAAAAATTAATAGTGTTAAAAGGCAATATGTAATTCAACATCCAGTTCTACAAAAAATTAGTAAAAACTACTCAATAACATTGCACAATGTTCACAAATGTTCAAATGACCAGCCGCAGATAACACTAACATCTTTGCTCAAGTAGGCTTTGGTTTTGAAATAATAGAATGCTTTTAATCTGTCAGTTTTATTTAACATTCATCGCTGTTTTAATAAGGATTACAATGGCGTTAAACTTTTCTAATGAAGAAATGTTTGATATGTTAGTGTGTTATATTAAAAATGAAAGAAATGCAAACAGGGCCATGGATGTGTATTTTGACACGTACCCCGAAAGACGGCAGCCTGGCAGAACTTATTTTCAAACGCTGGTTAGAAACTTGCTTGAGTTTGACAGTTTTAATAAGATTCGCACAAAGAAGTTTGCAAAAGACAACGAGCAACGCAATAGGCAAATCCTAGAATATTTTAATGAAAATCCGATTTCATCTACAAGAAGAAGCGAAACAGAACTTCAAATTCCAAAATCTACCGTTCATGGCGTCTTAAAAGTAACTAAATATCGTCCTTACAAGCCAAAAATTGTGCAAGGACTTCAAGCAGGTGATTTCAAAAGAAGAATTGTTTTTTGTAATTGGTATATCAATAGATGTCGAAAAAATCCCGCTTTTTGCAATAAAGTCATTTGGTCAGATGAGACTCATTTTACAAACTGTGGCATTTTTAATAAAAAAAATCACCATTATTGGGCTATTGAAAATCCGCAACTACGCGATCCACGCAGGCTGCAAGATCGATTTGGTTTTAATGTGTGGTGCGGGATGCTTGGTAAGATAAACATAGTCTAATTGAATTGCTTATAATTCAATATTTTCCATTACTTTTTAGGAAATCGTCTCATTGGTCCCTTTATTTTTGATCAGACACTGACAGGCCCAAGATACCTTGCCATGTTACAGAATCAAATAGTTCCCGCCATTCGAGAAGCTGTGCCAGATGATCAGTTTAATAGCTTGTGGTTTCAGCAAGACGGTTGTCCTGCACATAACAGCAGGGATGTACAAACCTTTTTAACAAAAACTTTTAGTGAAAACGTAATATCCAACAGTGGTCCTGTCCGCTGGCCAGCTAGATCCCCGGATATCACGCCGTTCGATTTTTATTTATGGGGATGTGCGAAAAATGAAATATACGAATTTGACCCCCCAGAAAAGTTCTTGAGCAGCGAACCCGAAATATTCTAGAAAATATAAATAAAAATACCATTCAGCGGGTAATCAGAACAGTTGAAAGGAAATGCGGACACTGCATAGAAAAAAACGGTCAACATTTTTAATCCTAGTATTATGTAGCATTTTTTTATTAATTTTATTGAGTAGGTAGTTCATACTGATTTTCTGTTAATTCTTGTAAGGTTAGTACTTTTAAATCGCCATGAACGGTTGACTTCAGAATGTGAAGTTCTGTTTCAATTCTTCTTATGGAAAAAACCAGATTTTCATTAAAATATTCTAATATTTGCCTATTCCATTCCTTGTCATACTTGCATACTTTCTGTTGCGATTCTTAAAACTGGCTAACCCTAGCAAGCTTCTAATCAGTGCAGCGCTTGAAAAGTTCTGTCGACAGTCGTTCTTCGGGGTACATTATGTGCAGTGCACATAGTATTAATGTTACTGAGTAGAACTTACTGATTTTAAGCAGAATTTAATGTCCAATTTAAAAATATTGCTATTTGAAACTATTATATTTTAATTTATATCGATAATTCGAAAAAATGTTTAAATAGTCTTATTTCAAACGCAAAGCCTACATGGGCAAAGATGTTAGTGTTATATGCGGGTGGTAGTTTGAACATGTGTGAACATTGTGCACGAATCAATTATGTTGTTAAGTAGTTTTTACTGATTTTTTGTAGAACTGGATGTTAAATTACAATATATTGCTATTTAACACTATTAATTTTTAACTTTTTACTTTGATAATTCCAAAAAACGTTTAAATATTTCCTCTACGCACTTTTTGCACCTTTAGTAATAACCTAATTACAAAGTGTGATACACCGTTGAAAAGCTAAAGAAATACTCTTTTCAAAACTGTTAAAATCGAACACAGCGGCATAAGAAAAACAAAATTGATGATGGTTCTAGAAAATCGAAACGTTGTATGTAAAATCTGACTTAATAGGTGCACTCTACGTAAAAAGTTGCCTTAATAATGTTCTTACAGATTTTGAAAATTTTCATAAATAAATAAATTATAGGACTTTTTCGAAAATGCAGTTTTTTAGTTTTTTCAAAATATCTCAAAAACTAAAAAAGATAGAATCGCGAGCAAAACGGCGTTAAATTACAAACATAATTGTCTAAAACTTTCTCCTTTTAAACGTTTTTGTAACTATCACGGTTTCCGAGATCCCAATACTGTCATAACCAATTTCGGACACACTGTATATATCTTCAGAACATCGAAATTATTACTGTTAATAATATTGTCGTTTCCAAGACATGTAATAAAATGCTCTTGAAAATGCTCCAAACAAGAAGCGAAACGTCGAGCTAGTTACAGCAAAAAAAATTCATTAATCAAACCTATACCCAAGAAAAATAAATACTTTTAGTATAAAGTATGGTTTAAGAACGTTTCTTGAACCATTGTAAATATATCAGTTTTAGCAAAGTTTTCTTGGGAATTTTGGTTCAGTAAAATAAACTGCGAAGTAGTGGGCAGTTACATAATTTTATTTTTTTTTCCAGGACATTTCGTTGACTTTCGTACAACTTTTTCAACTGGTTTATGACGTGTCTAAAAAAAAATTGACCTTAAATAAATATATACGATTTACAAAAAATAAACTTACCATCAGAAACAAAGATCCTAAATGCGTTAAATGCGATAACAAATTGTGTAACACATATGAGACACATAACACGAAGCTGACATTTTGTATATTACATTAAAAACAAACACAACGTGAAAATATAATACACTAGTCACATACATAGAAGGACAACGAGTATTAAAGTCGACTGCTACTATATTACAAATAAGACATGTAGGTGCTATGAGAATTCTGTTTGTTTGTGCTGTAAGAGTTAAAAAGAAATTAAATTACGAACATCCAAAATACTATTGTTATTTCATTTCTCATTTGGTATCCAATTGCAAAATAAAAGTGCATTTTTTTGGGGTACTAGTTAAAAAACATAATGAATTATTTAATAAAATATTTGTTAGAGAACTGCATATTTTCTTATTCTAAGGTGAAAAATTTAATTAAGAATATTAAAATATATTTTATTTCTGATTTATCGTTTATGGATTGAGGACTGTTTTTTATGTGGATCATTTCATGATATACGCGTTTTCTTTTGTGTGGTTCTGTTAAGAGTATTTTTGTTTCATCAAAGTTAAAATTATGATTAAGGTTTTCCTCATGTTTTCTAAGTGCTGTAGTATTTTTTTTATCCTATCGATGCCCATTTAACCTATTGTGAAGATGTTGGCTAGTTTGACCAATATACACAGAAGGACAATCTTTACATGGTATTTGGTATACAGTATGCGTTTTTTTATTTTTAGGAATTTCACTTTTTAGTTTGCTGTAATTATTATTTAGGAGGTTAAACCCTTTGTGACACACAGTAACATCATGTTTTTTAAAAAGCTTCTGACAGGTTGGGTATATATGGTAGGGATAAATAGTGTTTATGATTTTTCTTATTGTTTTTTCGGTTTTTTTATCTGTGATATTGGAGTTGTGCTGTTCAATGCGTTGTCTGAAAATAGAATTTATTAGTTTTTGTGGATATGAATTTAATTTAAGCACATTTTTTGCCTTTTTTATTGAGGTATTTCTAAACTCAGGGTTGCTCAATTTAATTGCTCTATCGGCTAAACTAATTACTACAGATTTTTTTTGTGATATATGGTGCTGTGATTTATAGTTTAGATACCTACCGGACCACGTAGGTTTTGTATACCATTCTGTCAGAATTTTAGTATTTTTCTGGTGTAGCGTCATATCAAGAAAGTTTATTTTGTTCAGTTTTTCGATTTCTAATAGTATAACTATGAAAAAGATTTAAGGTATAGTTGATTTTATCTGTGGGAATTGCGCAAATACAGTCATCAACATATCTATAGAAAAATGGTAACGAAAAATTTAATTTAGAAATAATTTGGGTCTCAAGGTCTTCTAGAACTAATTGGGCAATTATACTAGATATTGAGGCGCGGACCTTATCTCAGTGAAAATGCTACAACTCTCCTTGAAAATAATAGCAGCCTCGTTAACTCACATTATCAACGTATCTCTTTTGTCTGGCAAATGTCCTTTACTCTGGAAAACAACTTACGAGAGAGTGACCAGGGGCGTGCGGTGAAATTTTAAGAAAGGGAAGCAATTTTTAGAAACTTACCTATTTGTAATGTGATTTGATTCTTCGATCATTTTTTGCAAATTCTTCAATGACCTCATCATAAAAACGTCTATGCTCCGACATATTTTGGAGAAGTTTATTTTCAATGGACAACAGCGATGTACGCGAAAGTCTCTCCTGCCCTATTGAATTCCTCAGGAAATTTTTATACGTTTAAGTGTTGACAAATTGCGTTCTATTGATGAACTTGTGGCAGGTATTGTCAATACTAATTCACACAATTTCGACACTTCGGTGTCTTCATCTTCGGCATCTTCCAGCTCCTTGTCTTTTAAAAATTGCATTAGTTCCTTAGCGTTATTTTTTGCGCTCATGTCATCAGTTTCATAAATCATTTTTAGTTTAGATCGCAGTAACACTCGGTCGAATAACTGGCCATAATGAAGAAGAAGAGATTTAAACGCATCTTCTGGAAAAGTTTTTCCTTGAAATGCATCAAAATTGTAGAGCTCGAGGAATTTAAAATCATTTAAATCGTTATATCTATAGTTTATTTGTTGCTGAATTTGATCGATTATTTCATAAAAGAGGCGTCTGTATGATGTTTGAACATATTCGACCTTGTATGTTCGAAGACGCTTGACTTGTGGCTCTACATTTAACGTCATCGTTTTCTCCCAAAATAGGTCAAAGTCATCTCTTTTTTCGCTTAACATGGACTTAACTGAATTATGACGGTGAAGAAATTATGGGTTCAAATCACATCGCTAATGCCTTTGCAGCCCATTTTCAGTCCTGCTATTCACACCATGAAATTTTAGATTTTAGTCAGATCAGTCCCGTAAGTTCTTCAGGGAAACTACTAGAAACATATTATTTTACAGAGGCAGAAATCTGCACTAAAATAGATGGCCTTGATGTTTCTAAGAGGGCTGGTCTTGACGGAATTCCCACTATCTTTTTGAAAAGGTGCTGTCAGTCGTTGTCTCAAACGCTATGTGTAATTTTTCAAAGATCTTTTAATCTAGGTTCATTTCCTGATATTTGGAAATTTTCTACACTGATGCCGATCTTTAAATCCGGTGATAAAAGCGATATAAAGAACTACAGAGGTATCTCTTTGCTTTCGCATATCCCAAAGCTGTTTGAGGCAATTATCACTGATCATTTATTTGAGTCTTTGAAACACTACATTACGAGTATGCAACATGGTTTTTATCGCGGTCGCTCAACTACTACAAATCTTGCGATGTTCCAAAATTACTTAATTACATCTGTCGAAGCTGGCCAACAGATTGATGCTGTTTACACGGACATATCCAAGGCTTTTGATAGTGTTTGTCATCAGCTTTTATTATTAAAATTGCAGCAAATTGGTCTTTCTGGAAGTTATTTGGAGTGGATCAGATCTTATTTGTTTAATCGTCGACAACAGGTCAACATTTGTGGTTCAGTTTCTAGGGAGGTTATTGTGACATCGGGTGTCCCACAGGGTTCACATATTGGTCCAGTGCTCTTTCTACTTTTTATAAATGACATAGTATCTTGCTTTAGAGCGTCCAAATGTCTTTTGTATGCAGACGATTTAAAATTTTTTGCTCTCGTTTACACTGACTCAAATGCACTGCAATCTGACATTGGAAGGCTCGTCAACTGGTGCAGCACTAATTATCTCCATCTTAACATATCCAAGTGTAAGGTGCTCCGTTTTCATAAACGCATTAATCCTGTTCTCTCCTCCTACTTCATAAATGATGTAACACTAGAGGTTGTTAGTTCTTACACTGACCTAGGTCTTATTTTTGATGACAAACTAACATTTAATCTGCATATTGACAGCATTGTACTCAAGGGTTTTAGATTGTTGGGCTTATAAAAAGGAATACAAGGCATGTGACGGACACCAAAGCAATTGTCTGTCTGTATTACTCACCGGTGCGGAGGGTTTTGGAGTATTGTTCAACAATATGGAGTCCATCATACCAGTGCCATAACGATAGAGTTGAAAAAGTACAAAATAGATTTGCGAAATACCTCTTATATAAATTTAATTTTCCTTATCAGGATCTATCGTATAACACTAGAGCTCTTCTATGCGGCCTTCAAACCCTTGAGTTTCGGAGACGTAAGGCACTTCTTGTTTTTCTACACAAGCTAATAAATGGAGACATTGATTGTGAAATGTTGTTGGGGTAGGTCTCATTTTTGGTACCTATTAGAAGAACAAGACAACCTCAGCTATTCTTTGAAAGATACCACCGTACAAATTATGGGTCTGGCGCATTTATTGACCGACTAGTGTGTAATTACAATGTGTGTGTCTTTAGACTTAGCACTTTGCAGCTAAAAAGGCAGCTAAATGGATTGCTTTTGTGAGGTTTTTTACACTTCGTATTCATATGGATTTATGTATTCCTTTGTAATTTTTTTTTTGTCTGTAAATGTGTATTTGTGTATCAATTTTTTTTCTCTATTTTAAATGTTTGATGTAGTCACTGTTTTTATTTGGTCTCTCGATTTTGACTTTTTTATTTTGATCTTGTTTACGAATCCGTACCATTTAGAATGTTTAGCATTCTGTAGTGTACGTTTCAGAAGGACCACTTGTCCGATGCGTGCATCGGCTACGTCCTTCCTTCCAAAAAAAAAAGAAAAGAAAAAGAAAAAATCATCCACTTTTTTTAGGCAAAAAGAAACATCATTTGTTTTAGTTTGTAATATATTAAAAACATTGTCTGAGAATGGAAATATTTCTGAAAATATGTTCAACAAATAATTAAAATTAAAATCTCGTTTCAAACAGTCCAAAAACCCCCTCGAACTATTTATTGCTTCTGAGTCCCACGTTTCGTTATTTTCTATTATGTTCTGAAATGTTCTGATACTGTTAACACAAGTCTTCCATTATAGTTCCACCTAGTAGGAGCTACTTTGGGCAATCGTTTGTGGACAATGGAGTCCAAAGCTTGTGTACATTTTGTTGGCTTGGAAAAAAAAGCAGCCATGCTACTTAAAGTAACAAAAAATACTTTACAGTCTTTAATGTGATTGATGGACTAGGATAAAACTAAATTTAATTTATGAGCAAAACAATGGACAAACACAGCACTTGGGAAAGTTTCTTGAACTTTAGCTTGCAGACCCCCTAATTGTCCTGCCATCACTGCAGCTCCATCATAGCTTTGAGCAACTAATTTTTTCTCTCCATTAATTTCTTTAATAACGTTATAAACTACGGTATATAATGTGTCTGCTGTACGATTTTCGGACACATTCTTAAAACCTAAAAATCACTTTTGAATATATCCGTCTGTTTTAACGTAGCGTATTACTATAGATAATTGGGTAAAATTAGTGATATCAGTTGTTTCTTCCAGAATAGCGATGAACCGCGCCTCGCCAATCTCCTGCTTAATTCTTTTTAGAATAATGGTTGCAACAGCGGAAATGAAATCATTCTGGATTCGATTCGACGTTCCGCGAAAAACTCTAGACTGTTCTAAATGATTTTTTAAGCAATCATCATATATGACCTCTAAATCCCAATTCGTGCTGTCCAAGAAAACAAACAACATCAATAAACATGGCCAACAAAATAATTTACTTATATTTTCACACCCTGTTAGCCATTTAAATTGTTCGTATTGTTTTTCCGGATAAAAATGTCTAATACAGTTTTTCATTTTTGTGGTTAAATTTTTCATAGGCGATTTTGCCCTTCCTTTGGAAATTATTTGAAGCTTATCAGCGAAGTTTAATGTTGAAAATCCCTTTATTATTAAGACACACACCACACATTCACACACACGTTTTTTACTAAATTCTCCAACATTTTCAACGTTATTAGCCGAAGTTGACGGTATTTGCATATCCACGTCCGTATTATTGTCTTCCATATCGCACCATGCACGACGCGACGTACGTATCACACAACACACGGATAGCCGTTCAAACAAAGAACTTACTCCAACGATAGCTTCCGCCCCCACTTAAAGCACGCGACTGAAATGCAAAAATTGCAAACAGCCGGTGGAAAGCTCAATAACCTCTGGCTCGATTCACAGGAAATCAAGCATACAGGACTTGGCCGCAGAGAAGCTAGCGGCCCGCATAGGTTCTATTTGATTTTCTATTGTGGCTCGGTCGGAGTCAAGGCCGCATTTATTATGGGCTTGATAATTAAAATAATATTTTAGCATTTTTAATATAAACTAAATTAATGGTTTCCTATTTCAAAAATTACGTTTTAGAAGATGTTTTGTATTTTTTTTTTGGGGAAGCACTGCTTCCCTTGCGTGAGACCTATTCCGAAAAGTCCTTCTGTGCCAATAACTTCTCTTAATGATCTTAGACCTATTAGCCTCCTCTGTGTCCCTTTAAAGGTTGCTGAAGGAGTCTTACACGAACAGCTTTGTGATTATTTGGATGAGAGTGGAATTCTCCCAAAGACTCAGTCTGGTTTTCGCAAGGGATTTGGAACGGTCACGGCACTGAGCCATCTTGTTGATGATTGTCTGATTGCTCTGGATGATCGGAAGGTGGCCTCTCTTACATGTCTGAATATGTCCAAGACCTTTGACTCTGTTTGTTTTTTAATGTCTTCAGGCGAAACTGAAATACTATGGCATAAATGGCCAGACTCATGATTGGTTGAATAGCTATCTCTAGGGACGCGAACAAAAAACTTTTCTTAAATGTGCGGGCAACACACTGGTGTCGGATTCTGCTCAAATAATTTCCGGGGTTCCTCAGAGATCAGTGCTGGGACCTCTTCTGTTCTGTCCATCTTTTCTGTAGCTTTGCCCCAACTTCCATGAGTGTTGCTGGTGAAATGATTAACCAGGATTTGGATTCAATATCTTCTTGAACAAAAAACAATGGCTTAATACTGAATTCTGAAAAGAGTCAGCAGATGTTGATTGGTTCGCCTTATTTTCTGCTGGATGCGGTTGGAGTGAGTCTGGGGATCGATGGACGTGAAATCCCTTGTAGTAGAGTTATTAAGAGCCTTGGGCTATTTCTTGATTCAAGGCTTAAATTTGAAAATCATGTCTCGCTGGTGTGTCGTAAAATATTCCTCAGTCTTAATTGTCTATATAGATTTAATGATCTACTGGATGAGAATACAAAGAAAATGCTAGTCAACTCTTTGGTTTTGTCTCATTTTCATTATGCAGATGTCGTTTATAGACCTCGTTTGACGAATGAGAGTCGCATGAGGTTACAGAGAATGCAGAACTTTTGCATCCGTTTTATAACCAAAGTTCAAAGATATTCTCATATTACCCCATTTTATGACAAGCTAAACTTGTTCAATTTGAACGAGTTGAGATTTGTTCATTTCGTCTGTTTTGTGTTCAATATGATCAACTCTCAGACTCCAAACTATTTAGCTGAAAAACTTATTAGAAGAAGCGATGTCCATGACAGACCGCTTCGGGGAGTTTATGCTAACTTCGACATCCTCCGGCCTAGAACAGCATATTATGCCTCCAACCAAATCACAAGACTATTGCCAAGCTTGACTTTTGAATCCAAGCTCCAGGCAAAGTTTAAAAGCTTTTAATCTGAATATGTTTTAATTAATGTTTTTTTTTGTGTTTTGTTTTCCTCTTAATGTTTTTATCTATTTTGACATTTGGGGCCTGGTTGTTAATACCACTATTTAGTGTACCTTGTCATTTAGTATAATATTGTCTGTATTTTTTATCTTTACACAATAAATGTTTTTTGAATTTGAATTTGAATTTTTTATTTGAATTTGAATATTTTCAGACAAGAAGTATATATGAACTTTTATACTTAAAACTAGTCAGAGAATCACATCCTGAATTTTCAATACTTGTTAACTTATTTTTTTTTTAAACAGGTTGTTGAACACGGTGCTAAACACTTTAAAAGACCGCAAGTTGAAATGATGGCCAAGAGGTGGCAGCATCATTGCGTAGAAGTCAGGGAAGCGGCCCAGACACTTTTGTTAGCAGAACTCTCAAGGTGCGTATTTCATTTAGTCATGGCATGATATCGCGCAGGCTAGACGCCCATCACGTTGCGATTAAATTTAAAATAGTTCGCCTTTACTTTCATTATCATTGGCTCCATAATATTTTTCTGTTTGTATAATTTTTATCTGGTGCCAATTGAAAATAGTAAAAATGAGGTGTAGGGTTAATAATTAACTGAAGAATAGTCAAGTTCTTCAGCTTTCACTAGGATTAAAAAAACCCAGAGTGTGAATACATTTGTGTCGGCATGTTGACATTTCAGTATCACTCATACTCGATTTTTTTTAACACTAGTGAAATTGATTATCTTTAATCTTAAAGATGAGTTGCTTGGATATTTACTAAATAACCATCGAATGGTTATTTAGTAAAAAATTTGACCAATTTAGGAAAAAGTGACATAAAAATTGCTTGATATAAGTTCATCCGTCCCAATAGTGCGTTCTCGGTTGATATCTTGATAACAGATAGCGATATAAAAAAAGTTCAAATACAAAAGTTGTAGAACAATACGGGCTACATAACATAAAATTATTTTCATTTATACAGGGTGTCTCAAAAATCTGTAGCAAAGCAAAGTCGTGTTTTTTCTTATGAGACACCCTGTATATTTTTGCATATTTAGATTCTGCTCGTGATGACATTTTTTGTATAACATGTCTTATGTCTAAATCTGATAGTTTTTCTAATATCCGTCTTTTTTCAAACGACGTGGGCCGTTGGCTTTTTGATATAGGATTATATTTTTGGCAGGAACATTAACAAAAGTTTTTTCAACGTGAACAAAATTTGTCGACGTCGGCATCATATCTTCATTTTTTTAAATGCAATTATAGTATTTTAATATTTTAGACTTTTTGATATAGGATTATCGAATTTTCTAATTATAATACACTACAAGTGACGCAAAATTAAAAATTCAGCTCATAATATTGTGCTAAGAATCGCGACCTAAAGACTTAGAACAGATATTTTACCAACTATTCTTAAATATTTACTATTTTGGCTATTATAAAAGCGTAGGTAGTGTCAACATTTAGTTAGAACTTAATGCACGAAGATGCCTTAGACAATCCTAAAGTAAAAACAAATGAAAACGGGAAAATGTTGTCATGGTCAATGTCAAACTCTTGTATTTGTGTAGTAACGCTGTTCAAATTGATTCAAAATGAATTTTTCTAAAGAAGAATTGATTAACATGATTTATGTTTTGGGCGCAAGTGATCAAAATTGTTTTTTAGCAAGTAGAGTTTATGCGGAACGGTTTAGCAATGCCGAACGTCATCCTCATGAGGTATTATTTGTCAGACTGAATAACAATTTGAAAGAACTGGATGTGTCGATTACGAACAAAAATTGGAAAGGCAGAAAAGAGCCGCAAATGAAGAAACTGAATATCTTGTTATGCAAACTTTAATTGAAAATCCTCATATTTCACGTAGGCAGTTAGAAAAGGAGAGAGGTGTTGCTAAATCTACGGCAAATAGAATAATTCGAAAACATACATTTCACCCATACCATATTCAACTGGTACAAGAGCTGGATCAAGACGATTTCGATCGAAGACTTGAATTTTGTACTTGGGCATTAGCAAAAAATAGAGGACATGATTTTTTCAATAACATTTTATTTACTGACGAAGTGACATTTCATAAAAATGGATACGTCAACCGACATAATTTCCACTGTTATAGTTCTGAAAACCCCAGATTCATTATCCCCTTGAATCATCAGCATAGATGGTCTCTTAATCTATGGGCTAGTATAATCAGTAACCGTATCATTGGACCTTATTTTTTCGAAAATAGAGTTAAGGGAGACACATTCCTAAATTTGCTGCAAAACAGTTTGCAGGAGTGGGTTGACGAATTATCTTTGAATCTAGTGAGGCGGATGTGGTTCCAACTAGATGGCGCTCCTGCACATTTTAGCAGGCAGGTGAGGCAATTTTTAGACGCGAATTATGAAAATAAATGGATTGGTAGGGGTGGTCCAGTATCATGGCCGGCAAGGTCTCCGGACCTCACAAAACAAAGTTTTTTTTTTTGTGGGGTTTTGTTAAAGAGCAAGTTTACCAAACGCCACCCACTACCATAGAGAATATAAAAATGAGAATTAGAAATGCATGTACAAATATCAATGTCGCGATGCTGAATAGAGTTAACAATTCCTTTGTGAATCGGCTACAAGTGTGTGTTGAAAGAAATGGTGGTCATATTGAACATTTAATCAAGTGATTGTAGGACTTCTTTTTCTGTTGTGTCTTTTTAATTAAAATATTTATTTGCCTTTTTACATAAAGAAAAATAGTTGACTGAATTTTTAATTTTGCATTTTTTGCTGTCTATTAATGTACTGGGTGATTCACCGACATTTGCCACCCCCTTAATTCCTTTATTTTTAGTAACAGAGAAAAAGTTGAAATACAAAAGTGTCCCTCGGATGTCAACTTTGTTATTTTAAATGGAACACCCTGTATATTATTACATTTTTGGATTCCTCGAAAAATTCTATAAATTCGATAATAAAGCAAATTCTAATTCTTCAAAATCTCGGAAACTATGACAAATAAGTATAGGACATATTTATAACGAAAGATAGGGTTTTGGGTTACGAATAGTCTAAAATATTAAAATACTATAAATTCCATTTAAAAAAGGAAGATATGATGTTTTTAATTTCTCCTACTTATCTAGGACCCCCTGTACAACGCCGACAAATTTTGTTCACGTTGAAAGTCAACCCATATTTTTGTTAATGTTCCTGCCAAAAATCATAATCCTATATCAAAAAGCCAACGGCCCACGTCGTTTGAAAAATGGCACTGCAATTCATAATGTTTTACAAAATGACGATATTAGAAAAACTATCAGATTTAGACATAAGACATGTTACACAAAAACTGTGTAGAATCACGAGCAGAATCTAAATATATAAAAATATACAGGGTGTCCCATAAGAAAAAACACAACTTTGCTTCGCTACAGATTTTTGAGACACCCTGTATAAATGAAAATAATTTTAGGTTTTGTAGCCCGTATTATTCTACAACTTTTGCATTTGAACTTTTTTTATACCGCTATCCGTTATCAAGATATCAACCGAGAACGCACTATTGGACACCCTGATATCGTGTTGTGAGAAAATCAAATTACATTTTTTTCGAACTCTAGTATACTTTAGAATAAAGCCTTAGCAGTAAAATTGTTGATAAAATGATAAAATTAACGTTAGTACAATTCTAGGATGGGCCCTAAAGGACGAAAGCAACTAGTGGACGCTTGGGCCCAGTACCTCCCTCTGTACACCCAAACGGAAACAATAAATCACCAAGCAATATCTCCTCCTGCCGCTCAGAATCATGTCAATTCTCATAATAATGCTCCAAATACGCCCGATCCAGTGGTAAGACAAACATTTTCTCAATTAAACAAGACGAAAAGTTCATATAAACGCTCCTTCGTTTTTGAGTTACAGGGTGTTAAAATTTTAATTTTTTTTTCAGTTTTTTCATCGACCTTGTATATTTCGAGAGATATATCAGTCAAAGTTGGCACACAGTATTCTGTCAGCAATGTATACGAAATGGTTATTATAGATTTTAGGGAAATCTAGAGGGTGTTATTTTTCCCAGGTCGCAATCGCTCCCCCACACGAAATTTTTACTGCTTTGTTATTGGCCATGTTTAAAATAAAATCAAATTCTCCATTCTGTTTTGCAACTTTTTGTTTTTCTTTTTTTAGATTTTTTCGCTATTTTGCACCGTTTAGAGTTATGTGGCAAAATGTTCAGGATGTCCAAAATAAGAATGACTATCCCCTTATCTCAGAAACTGTTAGAGATGAAGAAAAAATATATATAAAACTTTATTGGAATCAACCTTTATAATATCTAGTTTTATTGTATACAGGGTGTTTAGTTTTTCTGAGATAGAACGAAAGCTTTCAAGGCTGTGGTCAATTAAGAAATTATGGTTCTTGGGATTAGATTGTGTCAAAATGGAATCACTTTCCGACGTTTCGCCTTCGATTGCACGGGGCATCTTCAGGGATCTTCACTTCACGAGATCGACATTCAGCGTTCCGCTCTCGTAAAGTGAAGTTCCCTGAAGATGCCTCGAGCAATCGAAGGCGAAACGTAGGATAGTAATTCCAATTCGATAGGGTCTAATCCCAAGAACCATGATTTCTGTTCTGAGAATGAGCTTTCTGGAATATCCTGTATATTGTTTGATATATAACTTGCAGGCAAATTCAGTGTTATATAGTCGACCAGTCGATCGCGAGTGCTTTTTGAGTAGATCTCGAGAAGAAAAAAATTTTTTAATAAGTAGGTACTTAACTAAACTACAAAAATTTATTACATAATAAAATAACACTCTGCTATCGGCAAAAGGCGGCTTTATCAAAGGAACGCGCGGTACTTGTCAAAGAAAAGGCGCGTTTTTTATTCTTGCCGCTTTTCTAGAAATTTCGGGCGGCGCGTTTGACGGGAACATTCGAGACTTTCGTTCACGCCGATATAAATGTTGCGCCTGCAGGAATTGGAGTTATTCTGAATTGCAACTTGAAGGCAATACTACGTCGATACAAAGTTTATTATTAAATAGTATAAAATGAGTGCAGCGAAGAAATCTAAAACGTATGCTGAAGGATAAGTGCATTTGTCTTATTTGTCGTGCGTCAGTTGCAATACCTAATAAAACGGTTCATAAAAACTATGAAAAGGATTTTCCGCCACAGAGTGAATTAAGAAAACGAAAAGTACGTGATTTGATATCTTGTTTGAAAAAAGAACAAACCATGTTCACAAGGCCAGCCAAACAATCAAAAGCTGCTACGATCGCGTCATTTAAAATATCTCATATATTGGCGACACACAAGAAACCATTCGAAGATGGATCGGTTGTGAAGGAAGCATTTATTGAAACGGGGGAGACTTTATTTGGAGATTTTAAAAATAAAACAGAAATCATGTCTGGTATTAGAGAACTTCGGTTATCTCGTCCGACTGTCACAAGGCGTATTGAAGTCATGAGTCAGGACATGGCAGATAAACTAAAAAATGATATCATGGAATGTACATACTTTTCTTTACAGTTCGACGAATCCACCGATATGACAGACACTGCCGAGCTGTGTATTTTTATTCGGATGGTATTCGATGACATGTTGGCTAAGGAAGAATTTTTGACAATCATTCCTCTGAAGGGGAAGACCCGTGGCGAAGATATATATGACGTTTTCTTCAATTTTGTAAAAAACTACAAGCTGCCAATATATAAATTAGTGTGCATTACAACCGATGGAGCACCAGCAATGACAGGAAACAAAAACGGTTTTGTGGCATTGTGTCGAGCTAATGAAGATTTCCCTTCATTTTTTTCAATCCATTGCATTATACATCAACAAGTTTTGTGTTCAAAAGTTTTAAATACGGAGGAAATTATGGGCATTGCAACAAAAATTGTGAATTGTATCCGTGCACATAGCTTGCAACGGCGGCTCTTTAAGTTGCAGTTGGAAGATAGGGAGTCAGCTGAACACACTGATTTAGTTCTTCACACGGACGTCAGGTGGTTGAGTCGCGGAAAATTCCTAGAAAGATTTCAAGAATTATTGCCCGAAATAACAGCTTTTCTAGACGAAAGAGGTGATGACACTCAGATGTTGAAAAACGAAAAATGGTTGACTGATTTGGCATTTTTTAATGACATCACAATGCACTTAAACACCATTAACTTGGAGCTTCAAGGTAAAGGAAAAACTGTTATTGAGATTATTAGCGCAGTAAACGCAGTCAAAAGTAAATTGCAACTTATGATAGATCAACTGAAAAGAAAGGATTTGAAACATTTTCCGTCTTTGAAAGCAAGGATTCCTCAGTTGAATTATGATACGTATGAGGCTGAATTATCAAATATTTTGGGACAATTCGAAATGCGTCTTTATGATTGCAGTAAATTGGCAAATGTAGCATCATTTATGAGTTATCCTTTTTCATGTAAAAACATTGAGGAATTAGCTACTGAAATAGCAAGTCAGTTTAAAATAAACTCATGTTCTGTTGAAAATGAGTTGGTGCAGATTATATCAGATATACATCTCAAAGCTACAGCATCTGATACAAATTTCTGGTGTTTTATATCTGAAGATAAATATCCGAATCTAAGGCAAATCGCCCTTCAACTGACAGCAATGTTTGGGTCAACTTACTTGTGCGAGTCTGCATTTTCTAAAATGAAGATAATTAAGTCAAAATATGGCAATCGATTAACTGACGATCATATGTCATCATGCTTGCGATTAGCACTCAGTGGTTGCGTGCCATCTTATGAAAAGTATGCTGAGGACATGCAGTGCAACGCTTCAACATCCAAAGTCACTCCTTAGTTAAATCTAACACCATATGTAACTCTTTGTTTTGTAACAACCAATAAACTCGCAATTTTGAATAACTATGAGTTTTTCATTGATATTGTAGAGAAGAACCTAACTAAACCTAACCCAAACCTTGACTAAAATAATGTATATTGTGCGGAAAGCTGATATCTATATATGCTACGGTACACTCTACCTAAGTAGGTAGGTAGGTAGGTAGGTAGGGTGTATGTATCGTGTATGTCAGTGGCGGCTCGTGAGTATATTGAAGGGTGAGGCTACACTAGGTTAATTTTGTTTAAATGTGAATAAATTTCCACGTCACCCATGAGGTATTATTCTGCAACGCGTTGACCTTTTTTTTTTAATGGAGGTCATCGCCAATAGCCCTACTAAACCATTAAAAACTAAAAAAATAAACTCTAAAAAAAGTAAATAAAAAGTAAACAAAACAAGTAAAATATGTACAGTTGTGTGCATTAATCCGTTGGACAAAAAGTTTTATTGTATGTAAACTGGGCTGATAACCTGTCCTGTGACCATTGTTTAACTGAAATTGATGCCAATCAAAGTCGAAACTGCCAAAGTCAAACCATGCCGGGTTTATCCTTGCTTGAAAGAGCAAAAATTGTGCAGTATGTTGAAGACGGGCTTCCAGTGAGAAAAGTGGCCGAGTTTATGAACACTAGCAAAAATACTGTGCAAAAAATCAAAAATCAGTGGGAAACTACTAGGAGTTTTCAAAAACTTAAACCTACAGGGAGACCAAGAATCACTTCCAATCAACAGACTCACATCAATAACGCGTTGATTGATTATTTGCAACAACATCCATTTAGTATAGCAAGAGATGCTGTAGAAGCGACTAATTTTCCTGCATCACGAAGTACCGCTTGCCGCAGGATACAAAAGTCTGTCTTAGGCAATCATGTAGAAGCAAGAAAAATGAAGCTGACTGAACATCACAAACAAGGAAGAGTTATTTTTGCTCTAAATAATTTGCGAAGGGAGAATTGGAATAGAGTCGTTTTTACGGATGAAAAGGATTTTCAATCAAGCTATAATGGACAAGTTAGAGTATACAGACCCCGAAATTCTAGGTATGATGAAGCATATATCAATAATTCTGATAGATCTGGACGTTTTTCTGTTAATTCATGGGCATGGATTAGCATTAAGGGACTTGGGGTATGGTGGAGTATTCACGAAAGATTTAGTGCTACAGTATATAGCAATATTTTAGAAAATGTTATGCTACCCAGCGTAACGGAACATTTTCCACAAAATGATTTTATATATCAGCAAGACAATTGTCCTATTCATAATGCCCATATAATTTCTGAATGGTTTGTAAATAAAAATATTGAGACTCTGTTATGGCCTGCAAAAAGTCCGGATATCAATATTATAGAAAATGTTTGGGGCCTGGTTACGAAAAAAATGTATAAGTCCAATTTTCATCCAGAGAGCAAGGATGATCTGGAAAATGAAATAATGAACATATGGGATGAATTAAGAGAAGATGTTGATCTTTGCAGACATTTATATTTGTCGATACCCCGGAGAATTGACGAAGTTTTAGCCAGGAATGGAGCAATAACTAAATATTAACACTTTATTTTATTGCTTTATTTATTTTTCTTTTGGTTCATTTGTTATAACTTTAATAAATACTAGTGTTTAAAAATATGTGATTGTTTTATTTTTACTAAAAGTTTAATATTACCGTTTATAATAAAATATTTGCAAAAATGCTATTAAAATAAGATCCCTATTTTTTACATTGTACAACATATTTATGAACTTTTGATCGGTGACAGGATGGTTTACACAAGCCAAATTTTGTCCAACGGATTAATGCACACGACCGTACAACACCTATCACTAAAATATAGCGGTGATTGCGATAATAAAAACATAATTTGGTTTATTAAAACTTAAAATAAATAGTTGTATGAAATAAGATAAAAAACTACTTTTTGTGCACTAAATCTATACTGTCTGTCTTTTAAGGTTGCAAATTTATCTATAATTTGGTCGTAAAAGTTTTGGTCTTCACTAAGTTCTGACAGTAATTCCTGCTCTTTTGACATCATTGCTAAACCCGAAAGCCGTTCTTGTGTCATTGTGTTTCTTAGGTAGGTTTTGATCCGTTTAAGACATGAAAAATTTCGTTCGGCCGATACACTTGTTGCGGGAATAGTTAAAACTAAATTAAAAAGCTTATATGCTTCCGCAAAAATTGCTTTAAAATCTTTAAATAACAAAGCTAGACTTTTTTCGACATCTAAATTTGAAAATTATTCATCCCTATGCAATACAGAAAGCTCATTCTTTAATCTATCTCTGTCAAAAATGTTTGGATAATTTTTTAATAAATTATTTAATAAGTCGTCTGGAAAGCATTTAACATATTCCGAATATTTTGTGCAATCGACTAAAGCAAAGAAATTTAAATTATTTAAATTTTCAAACCGCGTCCATAAATTGAAGAATTATACAATCTATTATTTCGAAATATAATATTTTATATTTAGTAAAAATATCAAAGTCGCTAGAACATTGCCCTCGACGTGTGTTAGTTGGCAGAATAGTGGCTTTTTTAGCAATATTGAAAAGTTCTTTGAAATGGTCCCCGTTTCTAAATTCAATAATTCGTTGCTTGGCAAGGTTTATTTGCGAAATGCAGTAATTTATATCTAAATGCTTTAACTCTAATATTTGAAACAGTACATCAGTGCAACTAAAAATTTGTTTATAAATATGCGTTAAAAGGCAAAATTCGAAATCATTAAAATGCTTTAGAAATCCTTTTGCACCATTAATAGATTCTGTTCCAGAACTTAAGTCATTAATAATAGTTTCAAATACTATAATTAAATTGTCCCATTCATTAGCCACTAAGTTTAAAATTTTAGACCGTGTATACCATCGCGTTTCTACAGCTCGCGGAATTCTTTTACCTACTATCTGATTAAGCACAAAAGACCGTTTTGGTGATTGGTAGAAATAATTTGTTATTCCTAATAAAGTGGCAAAAAATATACGACTTGGGTAATCAGTTTTGTTTCCTGTTGTAAAACTAGATTTAATATGTGGGCGCAACAATGAGTAAACATAGCTAAAGGAGCAATAGATCTAACTTTTGTTTGAAGCCCATTTATTTCACCTGCCGTAACACTAGCCCCATCGTAACACTGCGCGACCAATTTATTTTTAGTCATAAGGCTCTAAGCTGTTTTGTATTAAATGAAAAAGGCTCTCTGCTGTTCTATTATCGCTAACGTCAAGAAATCCTAAAAATCTTTCTTTTAAAGATCCGTTGGTCACATACCTAACTGTTATCGAACACTGTGATTTTTCTGTTATATATCATCCGCAATTACGCCAAAAAAACAACAATCGGTGTCATTGATTTCTTTTTTTATATATTCTTGAATATAGTCATGTATGCAACCAATTAGTTCATTTTGTATAGTCTTAGATTGTCCCGTAAAAATATTACTAAATTTAGCACAATGTTCAGTAAGTTCGGCATTTCTTTTTATTAAGCATGCAAATATTTCCTTAAAATTGCCACGGTTAAAAGAATCTGTTGTTTCATTATGACCTCGAAATGCCAAGTCCTGTTTACCCAAAGTAATAGTAACATCAATTAAATAATTTAATAATAAACGGTTTTTTCGAACATTTTCATTATAAACAATTTTATTAAGACTTGCATTTTCTTGTAGTGCATCCGCAATAGTCGCCCTATTTTGCTCCAGTCTTGTAAGTGCTACCGAATTTTTAATATGCTCTCTTGAACTTTCATGCGATTTTACTGCTCGTGAAAAATTTTTTAAATCCGAATATCCGCCCCCTGAACTCCAATTATTTTTGACGCAACCTAATAAAATACAAGGCCAACAATATAAGCTTTCTTTATAAATACTTCCGCATAGCCACCTATAAGTTTCGTACCAAGATATTTGAAAAGTTCTTGAATATTTTTTACCTTGCCTCTTATCGTTAAATATTGCTAAAATTTTCGGCGTCGGACGGCTACCTAATATCTGTTTCTTTTCAGTTTCGCTTCTTCTTAAAAAAGGCGTTTCAATTAATGAAGCAATAATGTCGTGAATAGGATTCATTTCAAAAGCAAAAAGCAAATACAAAAAATGGAACGGTCCAACTTACCAAATCAAAACAAAACAAAAACTTACTCACGCGTATTTATTCACCTTAAAAGACAGAACGCCCTCAATCAGCGATTATCGCAATCTATTTCCTATTTCTTTCTCAGCCGCACGCACCACGTAAAAAGAAGCCGTTGGAATATTTCGCTAGTCTTGTGATTTAAATAACCAATAAAAGCATATCCAAGCTACAGATTTATCGCCTCAAGAATGCAATAGAAAACGCGTGCATCGGCAATCGCCATCCCGCTCTGTCGTAATCAGGTGACTCGCCGGCATCGGCACCGGCGCGGCCGTTGATAAATAGGTCAGAAGTCGAAACTTTCCAAGCTAAAATTATTTCGCCTCATTCGAGAGCACTTTCTTTAGGAATGGGTTTGCACGGATTGCACGGTCGGTTTTTTGATGTGGTCAGAATTTATTTTCTAAAATATTTATTATGGGATTATATTTTATTTTTTTTTTAATGTTATTATGTTGTAAAACTGTTAAAAAGTATATTTCTAATTGGTAATAGATAAAAAGTTATATAAAAAAATTCTCTTTTCCTTTATTTTGGGGGTGAGGCGCGGCCTCAGAGGCCTACCCTGACGAGCCGCCACTGGTGTATGTACGACAACCCTGCATCACACATACTTGCAGCCTCTCAGATTCGATCGTAAGTCTAAAAATATTGAGGTAGATCGCCAGCAGTTCAAGTTTGAGCACCCCTGGTTTATAGGGTCTGGCACTGACAGTTTAGGAGGGAAAAGCATTTTTTTTTTAATTAAAAACACAAAAAACTCAACTTACCATAGGCCGTATAATGATTGAACATTTTTGAAAACTTAAAAGTTTTTTTTGTCGCTTTTCAGACGAGAACCAAAAATGTGTTTTTCTATGTTCAAATGTTTCCTAATATATACAGAGTATTTTTTTCGACCTTACAAAGGCATATATTTTAAAAAAAAACTAATTTTTTAAATAGAACACCCTGTATATTTAGCTTGTTTTAAAAAGTTCACTTAATTTAATACACACTTCATATATTTCAGCCGGTATAAAAGAAAAATATGATTGTTTTTCGTTATTTTATAATTTCCAATATTTTTGTATTTTTGTTTTTAATAAAATACAACGTTAAAAAGTGATAAAAAAGCAATTTATTAAAAACATAATATGGCAGCGGTTTAATTAAATCTACACGTTTTAGCCTTTATTTATCATATTGCTTAATTAAAGTTTACAGTTACCAAATTTACTTAAAAAAATCCTTAAAAATACTTTAAACAATAAAATGTTTCTACATCCGTGTGGAAAAATCAATTTTCCGCACCGGTATCCAAGCGGAAAACTGGTTCGAAAAAATTTTCCGCACTATTGTGAAAAAAAAATTTCCGCACGTAATATTTCAAAATTGATTTATTATTAATTGATTTATTAATTAACCGTCTTTGATACATATCTCAGAGTGTGTAGCAGGCTTAATGCATTTCGTTTGGGTTAACTACCAGGTTGTCCAGGTTACTAAGGACGCTTAAAGTCAATTGTTAGAAATCAACAAACTGACATTTCGACAAATTTATTTGTCGTTAATTGCTTTTATATGTGCGTATTTTCCGTTTTTGCATTATTACAATGATTTTAAGTGAATTTGACAAACAACCTGGCCATGCAAGACTGGGTTTCAGAATATATTATGAACACAGCAAAAAAAGTAGATTTGGATCCAGAAAAATCCAAAGTTTGACACATTCAGGAACATGAAAAGTTCATCAAATGGTGCGCCAACAAGAAATCAACAGCATTCGTGAAGAATAGTTTACTTTCAAGAAATTTCAAAACATTTTTGATCTTCAACAATGTGGTCCAAGTACTCAATGATAAAATCTATACTAAAAATTAAGAAAACCGTTGATATTAGCAGGCATTTTAAATTGATTGTTTATTTTAAAAAGAAAATGGTAGGTTTTAGACCAAACAAGTCTAAAATTGTAACCACGAACATTTTGAAAATGTTTTAAGCATTGCGCCTGACGACACTTATTTACTAATCAAAGTCGCAACACTAATTGGAATCCCTGAAAAATTAACTCATCTGTGATGTAAAAATGTAGTCGAACCTGACAATTTACCAGATAACAAGACTCGCCAGAGTAGAAGCTTTGTTATAACTAAGAAGAAAATTGAGACTTTTAAATCCAGAGACCTTTACTGGAAACTTATAGACGCTCTTCGGCTACTATGTTAGCCGACGCTGGAGTGGATATTACTAATTTGAAACGTCTCGGAGGATGGCAATCGACATCAGTTGCAGAATCATATGTGGACGAATCCATGGAGAATAAAAAACGCATCGCCAACCAAATTCTATGTTCTACAGGAGAAAATTCTAAGGAAAATTCGCCTCCGCCTTCGCCCTTGCCTTCTACAAGTTTCGCGTATGAAATTGATAGTATTGCTGACAACAATGGACTAGTGAATCAGCACCAATATGACAAGTTAAGAACAAAAAGTGTTAATATTATTGCCAGCACCAAAAAGGTTAACCATCAAAATGCTCCCAACTTAGTTAATAATGCCTTTAGTTGTCCATTTTCGGTTACCTACCATGTTAATTACAACAAAGAATAATTTTAACAGTTTTCTTAAGCTCTATGTAATAAATTTTTTATTGTAGCCCTGAGGGAGGTAGAAAATTTAACTACCGAAACGTTGAGCTTTTTTTCACAATTGTTTTTTTCGATTCGCCGAATTAAATTCGGCCCTGTCTCTGCGTCATACTACTTTTTGTCAATAACCAAACACATATAATACTTTGAATAAACAATGCATCCAACGTGAAATGTATTAACCTCTAAATGGATCCCAAGTTGGTATTGTATTCCCTACTAGCTGATACCCGCGACGTTGTTCGCGGTTTAATTTTTGATACCAACTCTTCTTTGATTTTTACTATGCATTTGTGAACAATAATAATTTGTGTCTGAAAGACTGTACACACATAAAAAAATTATCGAATAAAGAGGAACAAATAAAACAACGTGCATATTAAATAATTATAATTAAAAAATTTCCTTATATACAATGTTGCTCGTCTGATCACCTGCAGCTAATATATATATATAAGTTATCTGGGCTGCTCACCCTTGAGCAAGCAACGTATAACTGTCCATGAGAAAAGCACTTTGTTCTTAAATCGACACCCACAGCCCGTAAAGTCTGCCCCTGCGACTTATTTATAGTCATTGAAAAGCAGACATTCACAGGGAACTGCACGCGTTTAAACTGGAACGGAAAATTATTTGGAATAATGGGAATTCTTGGAATAAAAACATTTTCACCAGTACCACAGCCCGTAAGAATGGTTGCTTCGATAATATTTCTCTGTAGTGAAACTATTTTTAATCTAGTTCTATTGCACAACTTTGGAGGACTCAAATTCCGAAGTAGCATGATAGGAACACCAACTTTTAAAGTTATTTTATGCGCTGGAAGTCCTGCAGCACTAAGAGAATCCAAAAATTCTGTAGGGTAATTAGTGGCATTTAACAGAAACCAATAATTGTCGATGTATTATTCAAAAATGACCAATAACTTTCAATATCAAAATACACAACAGTAGAAAAAAAAGCAAATAGCCAACTAAACAATAAATATTTAATTGGTAAAAACAAAGGTAAAAAATTCCAGCCTAATTTGTTAAAAAATAACTCTCTTATCCAAACAGAGAACATACATAAAGATCTACTTTAATAGGTATATTATATATGTAATATCCTTTTTCTAACAAAAAAACAACTGACTATGTATTATTTCAAAAACGACAAAAAAAAACAAATAACTTAAACAACAAATAGGTATTTACCACTGATTTAAATTTGTTTTAACAAAACGAACTGTCGATTTATCTAAAAACGACAAATAACTTTCAATATTAAAATAATATACCCTGAATTGAAAAAAAACTAAACACTTAATAATCTGAACCTGTATTTATGACATCTACGGATGTACCCGTTCTAACCCGAATCAAACGTAGACGGTCACGCGCGTCGCGTTGGCTAGGCCTATTTGCATCTTTGCATCTAGGAGTAATATATTTTTCTCAGGGATGGAGTGGCGTCGTTGTGTAGGTGTTTGCTTCGCAATCTGGAGGTTTCGAGTTCGATTCTCGCCGTGCGATAATTTTTTTTTTTAATTTTTTTTTTTCAGTTTTTTGCAGCCTATGTGTTAACCAATATATTATGCTTTCAAACAGTGAAAACCAAATCAAAATCCGTTCATTAGTTTTCCAGTGATGCTCTGTCAAATAAACAAACAAACAAAAATTTTTTTAACCATTGATTTTTTATCTGTAGGTCATTAATAGTCGACTATTTATTGATTTTTCGAAATCTGTTCCATGTACAGACTTTTTGATCTGTATTGCTTTATTATATGTATTTTTTTTAAATTTTTTTTTCAGTTTTTTGCAGCCTATGTGTTAACCAATATATTATGCTTTCAAACAGTGAAAACCAAATCAAAATCCGTTCATTAGTTTTCCAGTGATGCTCTGTCAAATAAACAAACAAACAAACAAACAAAAATTTTTTTAACCATTGATTTTTTATCTGTAGGTCATTAATAGTCGACTATTTATTGATTTTTCGAAATCTGTTCCATGTACAGACTTTTTGATCTGTATTGCTTTATTATATGTATTTTTTTTTTAAATTTTTTTTTCAGTTTTTTGCAGCCTATGTGTTAACCAATATATTATGCTTTCAAACAGTGAAAACCAAATCAAAATCCGTTCATTAGTTTTCCAGTGATGCTCTGTCAAATAAACAAACAAACAAACAAAAATTTTTTTAACCATTGATTTTTTATCTGTAGGTCATTAATAGTCGACTATTTATTGATTTTTCGAAATCTGTTCCATGTACAGACTTTTTGATCTGTATTGCTTTATTATATGTATTTTTTTTTTAATTTTTTTTTCAGTTTTTTGCAGCCTATGTGTTAACCAATATATTATGCTTTCAAACAGTGAAAACCAAATCAAAATCCGTTCATTAGTTTTCCAGTGATGCTCTGTCAAATAAACAAACAAACAAACAAAAATTTTTTTAACCATTGATTTTTTATCTGTAGGTCATTAATAGTCGACTATTTATTGATTTTTCGAAATCTGTTCCATGTACAGACTTTTTGATCTGTATTGCTTTATTATGTATTTTTTTTTTAATTTTTTTTTCAGTTTTTTGCAACCTATGTGTTAACCAATATATTATGCTTTCAAACAGTGAAAACCAAATCAAAATCCGTTCATTAGTTTTCCAGTGATGCTCTGTCAAATAAACAAACAAACAAACAAAAATTTTTTTAACCATTGATTTTTTATCTGTAGGTCATTAATAGTCGACTATTTATTGATTTTTCGAAATCTGTTCCATGTACAGACTTTTTGATCTGTATTGCTTTATTATATGTATTTTTTTTTTAATTTTTTTTTTCAGTTTTTTGCAGCCTATGTGTTAACCAATATATTATGCTTTCAAACAGTGAAAACCAAATCAAAATCCGTTCATTAGTTTTCCAGTGATGCTCTGTCAAATAAACAAACAAACAAACAAAAATTTTTTTAACCATTGATTTTTTATCTGTAGGTCATTAATAGTCGACAATTTATTGATTTTTCGAAATCTGTTCCATGTACAGACTTTTTGATCTGTATTGCTTTATTATATGTATTTTTTTTTTAATTTTTTTTTCAGTTTTTTGCAGCCTATGTGTTAACCAATATATTATGCTTTCAAACAGTGAAAACCAAATCAAAATCCGTTCATTAGTTTTCCAGTGATGCTCTGTCAAATAAACAAACAAACAAACAAACAAACAAAAATTTTTTTAACCATTGATTTTTTATCTGTAGGTCATTAATAGTCGACTATTTATTGATTTTTCGAAATCTGTTCCATGTACAGACTTTTTGATCTGTATTGCTTTATTATATGTATTTTTTTTTTTATTTTTTTTTTTCAGTTTTTTGCAGCCTATGTGTTAACCAATATATTATGCTTTCAAACAGTGAAAACCAAATCAAAATCCGTTCATTAGTTTTCCAGTGATGCTCTGTCAAATAAACAAACAAACAAACAAAAATTTTTTTAACCATTGATTTTTTATCTGTAGGTCATTAATAGTCGACAATTTATTGATTTTTCGAAATCTGTTCCATGTACAGACTTTTTGATCTGTATTGCTTTATTATATGTATTTTTTTTTTAATTTTTTTTTTCAGTTTTTTGCAGCCTATGTGTTAACCAATATATTATGCTTTCAAACAGTGAAAACCAAATCAAAATCCGTTCATTAGTTTTCCAGTGATGCTCTGTCAAATAAACAAACAAACAAACAAACAAACAAAAATTTTTTTAACCATTGATTTTTTATCTGTAGGTCATTAATAGTCGACTATTTATTGATTTTTCGAAATCTGTTCCATGTACAGACTTTTTGATCTGTATTGCTTTATTATATGTATTGATAATTGGGATTCATCGAGAGATTTGAGCGTAATAACGTACTTTATGTGTTTTTATTTCTTTTTTGTTTTTAGGATGAGGAATTTGAAGAGGAAGAGGAGGAACAAGTCAGGAAACCGTCGAGTCTGACTGAACTTAAACGCAAACAATCCACGGCTGTGATTCTGTTGGGGGTGATAGGCGCAGAATTTGGCCAAGATATCACCAACACGGACAACTCTAAAAAGAGGACTAACGATGATAGAAGAAAAAGCTCCGTGGTGGAGGGCTTCGGTAGGTGAACGTACATTTAGTTTTAGATATCGATTATCCGCTTTTGATGAATACTTTTGTGTAACGTACAGGATTTCCTCAATTGGCCTAAAAGACAAGCCATTGGTAAAAACAGCCACGACCTAGTCAGGTGTCCTGAAACACACAGTGAAAGAGAGCCGCACTTACAAGGGTTCTATAATTTGAAGAACAAAATGGCTTTCATTTGAATTTTTACAGCTTTAATTATAGGAGATACAAAATAGCTTTAATACAGAAGGATTTTTTTAAGTATTATCTTTTAATTGTATCAAAAATGTTTAAACATCATTAGAAAGTTGAAAACTATACATAATCTTTTTATATGGGTCGCCCCGTATATTACTATTTCACTAAATACGCCTCTTCTTATCGTTTACAATTATATCAGGTTCGGTACCTTTATCTGTAAAGAAAATAGAAAAAATTGACAAAAACGATGTCTATAAGAGGCAATATATTCCTATTAGTATTAGATTCCAACAACATTCAATTAGACGTGTCAAGTGTTTTTTTTCGAATAAAATAAAAAAAGATATTTTAATTTAAAAACATTAAGTTAACTGTCATAGCTTATTTTTGCATCACCCTGTATACATGAAATTAACAAAAAAAAGGCAGTTACAATTAAAAATGACGTCAAAAAGAAATAGACCCCATATTTCATTCATAAAAATGAAATAAATAGAATCAAACATCAATTTGCTGTTGTGTACGAGTGGAAAAAAGACGGACTGGTCGCATAAAGAATAGTTTGCGGTGAAAATTGCAACGCTGTCACATATCTTCGCGAGGCTTACCAGTGGCGTAGCTATTTTTGAGATAATGTATTATTTGCTATACTTTTTTGGATTCGCGATAAAATTTAACCAGTTCGTCCCAACATCACTTGATTTTTTTGCCAAATTTCACTGAATAACTAGTTTTTTTATTTTAAATATATCATTAGGCCAACATTTTTTTTATCATACTGGATTTATATATATATATATATATATATATATATATATATATATATATATATATATATATTTACGTCAGAAGTTTCGGGAAAGCGGTCTGTGACTATTCAAACTCTAATTGTTTTAGATCTCAATATTTCGTCAAATGTTTATTGACTTCATCAGGAGACAACTAGAAACAATAAATTTATCTTAATTAACACACCATAGAAGAAAATATATAAAAAAATTATACAGTCACATTACTCCTTAAAATATACTTACAACGTAAGAGTTAGCCGAACATATTACAAAACAAGGACGATAAAAGCAACATTCTGTGCACTGAGGACAACTATTTTCACACTTAACATGTATTATTACAAATATAAAACGATCTGTGCATTCAACAATGTTTTGAACCCTAATGGAAAAAGCCTAACAACACAAAAAAAAAAAACAAAACCGATAAATTGATATCAGTGGTTCTTATACTTTCATAAAACATAAAATAGTGAATTTTAAACTTAATATATGTATATAGGATGTTACTTATTGATCGTCACATTTGGTTTAAAATATTGCAGTAAATATTGCTTAGTTTATTTGTGTCCAATTTTGAATTAATTGCATTTTTATTCTTATTGATATGGCACATTTCAAGAAACAATCTATTTCTATAACTGTCATGGTGTTCTAGTATCTTAACATTACTATAATTAAATTTATGACCCGTTTTCAAGTGATGCTGTACCAATGCGCATGAATTTTTGCCTATATGGCAATCACTTTTATGTTGTGTTACTCGTTGTTTTAACCACTGCGAAGTTTGGCCAATATAACAACCGTCACAACCCAAGCAAGACACTTGATAAACACAATTAGTTGTGTATCCAGTTGGAGTTTTTTCTTTGACCTTTGAAAATACCGAGTAATTTTGTATGAGGCTATATTTGGCTATTTTTATGTTCGAAAAAGGCTTGAACAGTGAAATAATTGAATTGGTAAGATTATTTATAAATGGAATCCTGACATATTTTACTTGTTGATTACTGTCTTCTGTGGGGCCGTCATAAAAGCTTGTGTTATAAATGAGCTTTTTAAAATGTGTTTAGGGTAACCATTGTTAACAAACATAACAAAAAGTTTGTCTAGGTTCTGTTGTAAATACATAACGTCACTAATGTGTGTTACCCTATTTTTCATTGCAATGACAGTATTGTATTTCTGATTGGTTGGATGATTTGAAAAATAATTCAGGTATCTACCAGATGACGTATCTTTTTGGTACCAATCTAAAATAATTTTGTTTTCGTCTGTTCTTATGACTTTAGTATCTAAAAAGGGCACACTTTTATGTTTTTCATAATCAATTGTAAATTGCAAATGGGTGTTGAAAGAGTTAAAATTATTTAAAACAACCTGAATCTGATCAGTTGGAACAGAGCAAATTAGATCATCTACGTATTTATAGATAAAGGGCAAGTGAAAAGGCAAATTTGGTATTATTGTGTCTAACAAGTGATCTAAGACAATAGTTGCTAGAATAGGACTAATAGGAGAACTCATGGGAGTTCCAAAGATTTGTTTATAAAATTGGCCGTTAAAACCAAAATAAGTGTTATTAAAAACAAAATTACTTGATTCTATGAACGCATTTTTTGATAAGCTAGTAAATTTTTCAATTTGGTGCCATTTCTGCTCTAAAATATCAATAACCAAACTCAGTGGGATATTAGTAAACAAAGATACCACGTCCAACGATATTAAAACATAGTTTTGTGGTAGCTGAACACCGCTAACAGCATTTACAAATGTGAAGGTGTCTTTAATATTATAATTGGATTCATACTCAAAACTCAATTTTAAAATGTTTGCCAAATATTTTGAAAGGTTATAAGTAGTAGAGTTCACTGAACTAACAATTGGCCTTAAGGGCACATTAGGTTTGTGTATTTTCGGTAGGCAATACAGTTTAGGAAAAGAGGAATTATATATAATTAAATGTTTGGCGTCTATTTCAGTGAGTTCTTTTATAGTTTTTAATGTTTTTATTAAATTGTTATAAGATAATTGTATAGAAGTGGTTGGATCTTTATTTAACATAACATATGTAGAAGTGTCACTCAATAAGGTTTCAGTCTTACCCGTATATTCCATTTTATCCATCGCAACAGTACAGCCTCCCTTGTCAGATTGTAAAATATATAAATCAGGATTATTTTTTAAAAACTTTCTGGTTTTTTTGTACAAATGTTTCACATGGGACGTTTGTCCTGTGTTTGAGTTTTGAACAAAATTTGTGACTACATTAGTAACTCTAGCCCTTAAAAGATCTTGTGAGTCATTAGGTCATTAGATCTTTTAAGGGCTAGAGTTACTAATGTAGTCACAAATTTTGTTCAAAACTCAAACACAGGACAAACGTCCCATGTGAAACATTTGTACAAAAAAACCAGAAAGTTTTTAAAAAATAATCCTGATTTATATATTTTACAATCTGACAAGGGAGGCTGTACTGTTGCGATGGATAAAATGGAATACACGGGTAAGACTGAAACCTTATTGAGTGACACTTCTACATATGTTATGTTAAATAAAGATCCAACCACTTCTATACAATTATCTTATAACAATTTAATAAAAACATTAAAAACTATAAAAGAACTCACTGAAATAGACGCCAAACATTTAATTATATATAATTCCTCTTTTCCTAAACTGTATTGCCTACCGAAAATACACAAACCTAATGTGCCCTTAAGGCCAATTGTTAGTTCAGTGAACTCTACTACTTATAACCTTTCAAAATATTTGGCAAACATTTTAAAATTGAGTTTTGAGTATGAATCCAATTATAATATTAAAGACACCTTCACATTTGTAAATGCTGTTAGCGGTGTTCAGCTACCACAAAACTATGTTTTAATATCGTTGGACGTGGTATCTTTGTTTACTAATATCCCACTGAGTTTGGTTATTGATATTTTAGAGCAGAAATGGCACCAAATTGAAAAATTTACTAGCTTATCAAAAAATGCGTTCATAGAATCAATTAATTTTGTTTTTAATAACACTTATTTTGGTTTTAACGGCCAATTTTATAAACAAATCTTTGGAACTCCCATGGGTTCTCCTATTAGTCCTATTCTAGCAACTATTGTCTTAGATCACTTGTTAGACACAATAATACCAAATTTGCCTTTTCACTTGCCCTTTATCTATAAATACGTAGATGATCTAATTTGCTCTGTTCCAACTGATCAGATTCAGGTTGTTTTAAATAATTTTAACTCTTTCAACACCCATTTGCAATTTACAATTGATTATGAAAAACATAAAAGTGTGCCCTTTTTAGATACTAAAGTCATAAGAACAGACGAAAACAAAATTATTTTAGATTGGTACCAAAAAGATACGTCATCTGGTAGATACCTGAATTATTTTTCAAATCATCCAACCAATCAGAAATACAATACTGTCATTGCAATGAAAAATAGGGTAACACACATTAGTGACGTTATGTATTTACAACAGAACCTAGACAAACTTTTTGTTATGTTTGTTAACAATGGTTACCCTAAACACATTTTAAAAAAGCTCATTTATAACACAAGCTTTTATGACGGCCCCACAGAAGACAGTAATCAACAAGTAAAATATGTCAGGATTCCATTTATAAATAATCTTACCAATTCAATTATTTCACTGTTCAAGCCTTTTTCGAACATAAAAATAGCCAAATATAGCCTCATACAAAATTACTCGGTATTTTCAAAGGTCAAAGAAAAAACTCCAACTGGATACACAACTAATTGTGTTTATCAAGTGTCTTGCTTGGGTTGTGACGGTTGTTATATTGGCCAAACTTCGCAGTGGTTAAAACAACGAGTAACACAACATAAAAGTGATTGCCATATAGGCAAAAATTCATGCGCATTGGTACAGCATCACTTGAAAACGGGTCATAAATTTAATTATAGTAATGTTAAGATACTAGAACACCATGACAGTTATAGAAATAGATTGTTTCTTGAAATGTGCCATATCAATAAGAATAAAAATGCAATTAATTCAAAATTGGACACAAATAAACTAAGCAATATTTACTGCAATATTTTAAACCAAATGTGACGATCAATAAGTAACATCCTATATACATATATTAAGTTTAAAATTCACTATTTTATGTTTTATGAAAGTATAAGAACCACTGATATCAATTTATCGGTTTTGTTTTTTTTTTTGTGTTGTTAGGCTTTTTCCATTATTGTTCAAAACATTGTTGAATGCACAGATCGTTTTATATTTGTAATAATACATGTTAAGTGTGAAAATAGTTGTCCTCAGTGCACAGAATGTTGCTTTTATCGTCCTTGTTTTGTAATATGTTCGACTAACTCTTACGTTGTAAGTATATTTTAAGGAGTAATGTGACTGTATAATTTTTTTATATATTTTCTTCTATGGTGTGTTAATTAAGATAAATTTATTGTTTCTAGTTGTCTCCTGATGAAGTCAATAAACATTTGACGAAATATTGAGATCTAAAACAATTAGAGTTTGAATAGTCACAGACCGCTTTCCCGAAACTTCTGACGTAAATTACTAATAACACGGTAGAATACTGATATATATATATATATATATATATATATATATATATATATATATATATATATATATATATATATTAGTATGGTGGATACGACAGTTTTTTTGTTCTAAGATAAATAGGAACGACTTCACATTGCAAAAGTGAGAGTTTTAATAATAACTTGAAAACAATTAATTTAGATATTATGTCGTGAAAAAGTCTGCACTAAATGGGAAACGTTTTTATTATCAATTTCTCGAAAAATTTTCTTCTTGATAAAACTTGTGTGTTTGTCGAAAAAATAGTTTTCACAATATTCAACTTTAAGTCATATATACAGGGCATCCAAAAAATACGAAAAAGTGTATTTCAAAAATTAAAATTTTTGTGACTGCCGCGGCCGTAAAATCATAAATAAAGGTTTAGTATTAGTTATGTCATATTAGTAATAGCTAAGGAAAGAAGATAGAAAAATGTTTTTTTTTCTGTTTGACCTTAAATATTTCCATAACTATAATATAAAAAATTTTACTCAGTTTATATTTACGATTTTTTATGGCCCTTAAAACATCCTGATCTTAAGTTTATTACTATCAAAAATATTTTTTTGAACCACCAACTTTTATCAAGAAATCAATAATAAAAAACGTAAATAAATGCATTAAAATGCAAGATGTTTAAAAATAAAATTATCGAAACTTTTTGATGAAGCACCCTGTATAATATTTTACACTATATTTGAAACTTAATTTTTTTTTATAAAAATTTAAATAACAAGGTTGAAAGTGGTGCTGCACTTTATAAATTTTCACCCGGACACGTGGTTTATAAAAATAAAACTAAGTTTAAAAGTTTGGTATAATTTATTTATAAACGGTTTGATATAATAACAAATAACTATTATTATCGACAAAACAAAAGTAACAGCATATTAATTTAATATTTTATTATTTATATAATAATTAAACTCGTCTATTACATATTTAATGATTCAGTGACAATTTTCAAAATCGGAAATTTAGAGGAAATTTTATATAGCTTTATATATATGTATGTATACATATATATATATATATATATATATATATATATATATATATATATATATATATATATAGTGGATTAAGTGGTTTCTTGGGAATAAGGCACATGAATATACTAAATTTCTGTTATATTTTTTTCATAACTTTGACGTTTCGGTCGAACGTTGACCTTCATCAGAAACAGTAATTGGAAGGTTTCATGGATAACATCCTGTATATGTCAATAAATTAAACACAAACACACAGCGACTAACATTTACATTTAAAAACTTGGCATGCTGTATATACATTTACATTTGTCGAAATTTTAAAACACATACAAGCAATATATCGAACAATATATATATATATATATATATATATATATATATATATATATATATATATAAAACTTTAGGTTAGCAAGAAGCTGATTTAATATAATTGTATCAATAATTATCTGTGACAAAAGACCAGGAACGTAGTCTGGGGGGGGGTCCGGAACCCCCCCGCACGAACCCTAAAAATATTTAGGAGTTTTTACATAATTTAACCTACGAAAGTAGAATTCTAATAACTGCTGATTAGCAGTTTCGCATTGGCTCTGCTTACTATAGCTATTTTTTAACTCGAACCTCAAGAAAATTAGGGAGCAGGCTATTTATTGAAATTCTAACTTTTTGACGGGTTTTTTAACAAGCCCAAGTTTACACTGTTAGACATTCTGCGATTGCAAAGAAGTTTCGCAAATATGTAAACGTAAAAAATTAAGAAAGGCTACCCTAAACAAAGACGCATCTAATGATTTTTTCGTAAGTACGACAGTTTCTAACATAAATCGATAGGAAAACAAATTTCATTTTTCTTCCACAAAAATCTCCTGTCATAAGCAAAATTGCGAATGCGTGCCGAGACCAAATTTATGATAATTCCAACAAAAATTATTATTATTAAACTTAGAATATATGGTAGCTGTTGAAAATTTCTCTTCGTGATCCATTTTCACACAATTTTGAAGTTCTTATCTTTACGTATACGAAACACGATTTAAGGAATAAGAAAATTATTGAATTAACCTTTGGAGATTGAAAAAAATTACCTCAAAAAAATATTCGATTTTGACAGTGAGGAATATTTAGAATTCTCAAAAAAAGAAAAACTTTTAAGCAAACGCTCATTAAAAGTAGTTTTAGAATTTCGAGAAAGTACTAAAAAGTAAGATGAATACATTTATGATTAAAGAAATCCAGATTTTTAATGTAGCAATATGGTTCCAGACCCTCTATGGAAGATAGCACCACATTAAACTCGATATTAACAAAGTGACTAAGCACTTATTTATTAAAATACTATTAAATATACAAAACCTAAAAATATTAAGCAAAAGTCGCCAACGTCCTATTTGCTCAAGATATACCTATAATTTTTTACATTTTCATAATTGCTCTACCTGTAATGTTTTAATAGATATTGGCAAATAACTGGTTTTTTGCAACCTTTTTTCATATTTTGTTGCACTTGCAGGGGGACTAGCAACAAGTGAAAAAAAAGCATTCTTTTTAATAATTTTTTTGTCATTGAATTGGTTTTGACAAGGTTGGTTCCCCCAGAACTGAAATCCTGGCTACGTGCCTGCAAAAGACATATTTATGTAATGGTTCATGTGGCAATATTTATTATTAGCAATAAGCTTAGTCATTAAAGAACAAGCATTTCCATGACAAAATACAACCAATAACAGGGTGAGTTCTTATTACTATTGTTACTAAAGATGAAGATAAAACTAAATTTTGTTACATCGACCCACTTTGTGTTTTGATGTCTATACCAAGATTATCATGCTTATTTAATACCTTTCTTTATCAGCTTATCACCGACTTCATAATAAATATAATTTATCACTTTAATGCAACCTATTTTTTGAAATCGGGTTTGATTTTCAAAACATTTTGATTTCACCCTTTTTCCAACACATTTTAGTTCTATTTACGCGAAGTTAGGTAAACATGTGGGTCCACTACTTTTAAAAGTTTGCCAAGCTCGCGGCAAGTAATATTATATAAAAATGCACCAACCTTTACATGTAATGGATCTATTCATATTTACAGAAAATCAGCAATAAACACGGCCCAATATTAATATGAATACAAAATTGAACTTCGTCTTCCTAAAAACCACAAAAACCATATTATAAAAAACAATATCTTTACCGTATTTATCCCTCAATTTACCCCCTTTTTTCCCCACTATCCACCTTCCCCGCTATACATTTCACTTATTGACAATATAAATATTTTGTGCCAAGATGTTTAATATTTTTAACATTCATTATAATATATTTTATTATTATTTATATTACCGAAATCACCTGATAAAAACAGATTCTCCCTAGTTGGGATAATGCACCTTAGGATGGTATTTATTTACTTTTTTGATTACTTATTTTTAAAATCCAAATTTTTAGGAAATAAATTAAAGCATTCTAAATTCATTAAAAAAAAAACTATAGTAAATGAAAAATTGAAAAATAACGCTATTGCGCTATTTTCATTTTTTTATATATGCTTGCTATATGAGAACTCCGACACTACCCTAAATATTCCTTGAAATTTTCATCCAAAATGCAAACCATCCTGGAGTAATTAATGACAACATAAAATAGTATCTCTTAAAGCTTACGCAATTAAAATTTAGTACCTATGCTTTACCAAATAGTACATTTATGTTGTTTATTAACCCCACAAAAAAGGTGGTTTAATAAATTTTAGAGGAATATTTGAGACTTTTCACAAATATATAAATTAGCAAAACGCTGTACTCCGTTTATCATCACTGTCTTCGACTTTATAGATAAGTTGAAGTTATAAAAAATTAATTTAAGCCCAACGGAAATGTGCAATACAAAAACAATACTTCATTTGCAAATATAAGAACGCTATTGGACGGTGATTTTACCCTTCAACTACCGCACTGGTATGACATAACCTTACTTACCTTCGAAAACAAACTTCTGGGTTTAAATAGTTTTTTTTTCTGCAAAGTTCGCACCATTTTCTTAGAGTTTTTTAAACAGATTCTTGAAAATAGCCACACAAAACACTTGGATTTCTGAAAAACACTTATTTCACCAACTAGAACAATTACAACGCCGCGCATCAAATAGGTCGAAATCGTGAATGACTACGACCGTCTTCGGCGTTTTCCGAATGATCCCGAAAGAAATCTGTAGTATACTAGAAAAAGGTAGAATTCCGACGTTGCCGATTATTCTGGGCTTTATTTCTTGAAATAAGGAATAATAATTACAGAAGATTTAAATTACATTTAAAACAGTTTCGGTTTGAGTTATTTATAATAAGCTATTTAATTATCAGGTTTAAAATATTTTATATGGAAATTTGTACTGGGAATTTATGAAATTCCTTTTTTATTTAAGTAATAGTATAAATGATATCCGTTATAATCTGGCCACAGTAGCGGTTTGGCAAACCAGGGTTAATGTTGGATTCATCCAAAATGTAAACAACTGGGTCTATGTTATTTCCATGTCGTTGCAAACAACCCTAAATATATATATATATATATATATATATATATATATATATATATATATGTGTGTGTGTGTGTGTGTATGTCCCAGATTCGCTTCTCTACATAGGGATCTCGGCTCTTATTATACCTACAGCAAAGGTTAAATGGGGAAATTTTTAGAGGAAACTTATTGCATTCAAAACCGCAAAATGGCGGATTTCGTTGTTCGCCAGTATATCCAGAACAGTAAATTTGACAGCTGTCAAAATGTGAAATTATTCGGACACATTTTTAAGACAAATAAGATGGCGTATACGACACGTCTTCATTGTTTCTTGTTAACCCGCAACCCGCCTCTACTTTCATTTTTCTTGTGACCGCAATATTGGATTTTTCGATTTTTGGAAAGAGCCTAAAATTTCCAGTCTAGTGATATCTCACAAGTGCATTGAAGATTTTAGTGCCATCAAAATATCACACTTCGTAAATTAAGTTTCAATGTTTTTAAAGGAGGCCATGATTTATTTGTCACAACATTACATTAATAAGTAAGTAATGTATTGAACGCATTGAATTTTCAATACAACATGAACGTAAATAACGACTTAAAAAATCTAAATGAGCTTTAACTACTTTGTAAGTGGGTAACATTAATTTACAAATCTGTAAAATGACGTCCATTTGCATCGAGTAATTTTTGACAATTGGTGACTGTTTTTCGTACAACCCTGGTAAGTGTATTTCGGTTAATATTTCTAAATGTGTCCAGAACTCTTTGTCTCAGGATTTCTATGGTCACGGGGGGATCAAATTCATAGATTTCATTCTTCGTGTGACCCCAGAGGTAGAAATCCAAGGGCGACAGGTCAGGGGAACTAGGAGGCCAAGATATTATTCTTTCGACCATTTAAAGAAATTATTCTTTCGTCAAACTGCTCTCTTAAGAAGTTCCTGATTTGAATGGTGTTGTGAGCCAGACATCCGCCTTGTTGAAACCAAGTTCTTCTTAATTCATCTTCAGTTAGAATAGCTCGTAAGGCTGGTACAACCTGGTTTCGAAAAAGCTCTAGGTATCTCTGCCCGTTTAGGTTGTAGTCAAACACAAATGGTCCAATAAGTCGATTTCCTGAAATGATTAATAATTTATAAATAGGTGCCCAACAGTCAAGGTCGGCAGGGTCGGCCGGGTGGTATTAGAAACTATAAATTATAAAGGGAAAATTATCTTATTAAAAAGTAGATATTTTCATTTGGTGCCTATTTAAAAAAGATTGGTTAGATTAACTTACCAATGATCCCACACCAAACGTTACTTCCAAATCTGATCTGTAGACGCCTCTCTGCCACTTCGTGAGGATTTTGCACAGCCCAATGATGACGGTTGTTTCTATTAAAGACTCCACAATTCGTGAACCTGCTCTCATCGGACCACGAGACATGATTTACAAAATCAGGATTTTCATTACCTCTCCTAGTATACCACTCACAGAACTGTAGTCGTCTTGGAAAATCAGTTTCCTTAAGTCCTTGTACTATTATGGGTGTGTATGGATGGTACTTATTCTTTTTTAAAACTCTCTGTACTGTTGATTTTGGCACATTAGTTTCCTGTTCTACCTTGCTGAGATAACGTCGGCGTTTCTGTATGATTGAAAGTACAGAGCTAACATGTCAACCTTTTCTTCATTTGAATACGGAATGCCGGCTAATTTCTATTTCTATTCTAGGTTTGGACAATTTATGTGTCAAATTTACGATTTCATTGGGATAAAAGCGTACATACTACTTATTAAAACACAGCTTTGATACTTGTAACTATTTAACTTAACGTCAAAGTCAAAATTCAATTTTGTTACAGATAAATCATGGCCTCCTTAGAAAAGCGTTGAGAGCTAGCATTACTTTAAATCATGGCCTCCTTAGAAAAAACTGAAACCTAAGTTTACGAAGTGTAATGTTTCGATGATACTAAAATCTTTAATGTACTTGTGACATATCACTAGATTGGAAATTTTAGGTTCTTTCCAAAAATCGAAATATCGAATATGGCCGCCATAAGAAAAATAAAAGAGATCTGAACACTGAATGGTTCGTTCAGTGTTCAGATCTCGTAGAGTAAAGATTCCTGAAGATGCCTCGTGCAATCGAAAACGTCGGATAGTAATTCCAATTTGACACGGCCTAATCCCAAGAACCATGATTTCTTTTATATATTTTTTTTTGAAAATCATTTATTTGTTAAGTATAAAATACATTAAAATTAAAGTTTTTTTTATTCCAACATTTATGTCCTCACTGTATATACAAAATGCCATTAAATAAAAAAGATTCGTATAAATTAACAACAATAATAACATAAATACCCGAAATCGTCAATTGTCAGTTATATATTATGTCTTTCAGGTTCAGGAAATAACAACCTGGCCCGGCTCACGGCCATGGCCCTTTCTCATCTGTTGTTGGCGCCCTCTTCGCCCCGCCTGCCCGCCCACATACCACTGAGACGGGCTGCCATAGACCTGATCGGTCGCGGGTTCACCGTTTGGGAACCTTTTCTTGATATTAGTAAAGTATTATTAGGTAAGTGGACTTGAGGAACTATTGAATTGCATGTTAAACAACGAAGAATAGTTGAATTTCTGTTAAAATAACTTACTTGAAAATGCTTAATAACATGTAACACTCATTTGGCGTTTGTCGATTGCTAACAACCCTTTTTATTAATTATCTGAATTCCTCTTATTTACCTTTTAAAGGTTTCTAAAATGTAACAATAATATATATAATAATATATATATATATATATATATATATATATATATATATATATACTGTTTTTTTATTCCTACCTTATATTTACCGAAAACAACTGTGAACCTTACTTTCTATATTTGATTAAAATTCTACTCTATAATATAATTTGTTTATTCTGAATTGTTCTTTTTTATTTTGTATTGTACCTTTGCATGTTATAACTTGTTGTTCTGACCTAACTTATAGCTTCAGAATTTAAATTTTACAATTTTTATCGTTGTATTGACCCAATTCCTATATATGGTTGGCATTTCTTTTAATTTGTAGGTCTTCTAGAATTATGTTCAGAAGCAGATAAGTTAGTGCCTAGTATGACTTATGGTCTGCCTTTAACACCCCAGGCTGACTCTTGTAGGACAGCCAGGCACGCTTTGACGCTAATAGCGACAGCCAGGTGAGATTTTAAAAATCTGTTCTCATTATTCAATATACATACAACGTATCCAAAGGGGTTTGCAGCAAATGGGAAACTTTTATTCTTCATAAAAGTTGGTGCTTGAAGAAAAATAATTTTGACAGTATTATTTTATTTTTATTTATTTATTTAGTATTACCATATACTATACGATTAAGTACATTGGGTTGTCATAGTAATAGGGTTATAAATAACTATGTTTAGACCTTTAAACAAACTAAATGTAGACTAGAAGTACGAACATCAAAATATAAAAAATACAAAACACACACAGCACGACATAAGTATAGTCAATACAAAAAACACAGAAAATAACAAATTCAAATTGACACTTAAGAAAAGCAATTTAGACAGTGCCAGATCAGTAAAAGAGTAAAAAATAAAGAAAAACAAAGAAAGAAACACTCATACCCGTTACTCATATCAACCTTAGTCACTGACCAGAACACAAATAGTTCGTAATTGAGTAAAATGCTGCGGTCAAGAGAAATGATTTAATGCAATTAATAAATTGTGTGCTTCTCATTGGCCTCAAATCTGAAGATAGTTTGTGATACAAAATTTTACACATATATATATATATATATATATATATATAGGAAAGCTTTAAAAAAAGACATTTTCTACTGAGGAATTAAAAGAATATTTTTACCTCTTGTGTTATGATATATATATATATATATATATATATATATATATATATATATATATATATATATATATATATATATATATATACAGGGTTATTCACGCAACTCGTTCATTAAAAGTTTTTGATGATGCCATTTAGATAAAAATTTCAAATTTTGGGATTAAGGTAAGGTCAAGGGGTACTTCTTTTTTGAAATATTGTCAACTTCCTGTCACTTCCGGTTTAACCGGAAGTTGGTATCAACTTGCTTATTTTAAATGGAACACCCTGTATTTTATGATATTCTTGGATTCTACGGAGAATTTTAATGCTATTTTATGTAGCATGTCCTATACCCTATATCCTATAGGTTCAAGCGTTCTTAAGATATTTGACCTTGAACCGAAAATGAGCCTTCGGGGTGCCAAATTTTAAAATCTCATATTTTTGTAAGTTTTGAAGATATAATCTTCATATTTTGCAGACGGTCGGTAAATAATCTTAGGTTTCTATTTTTTTTATTGAATTTGTCTATTTTTATTCAGGGTGTCCTAAATTCAGCGGCAAACATTCACATTTTTAAAGCCGCTAAAGTCCGTTTTTTTAAATGGGACACCCTATAACTTTATGCACTATCAAATGTAGAATTTCATTTTCTATCGAACTGTATTAAGGTTCCCTATACCTATTCGTAACCATTTTCGAAATAATTGGGTTTTATAAAAATATCGTATGTATTTGCTTAAATGTTTACATGTTCCAATGGTGAGCCATGGAAAAACAACGTAATAAACACATTAGCTTATTTCCACGCAAACCCGCAAAGTTCAATACCGTCTGCAGAAAACGAAACGAAGAATTTCTTCTTCATCTGTCCAAAGAATCTTGAGCGAACATCATATGCACGCTTATTCCTTCCAAAACGTGCAAGCCTTGAGACCTGGTGATGACGTCCGACGAGTAGAATTTTGAGAATTCATGTTTTTGAAAATTCAAAACACCCTCAGGTTCAATAATATTTTGGACCGATGAGCGAAATTTTCTAGAGAAGGAATAACAAATAGAAGAAACGAACATTTCTGGGCAGCAGAAAATCCGCACGCTTTACGCGAAACGCGTTCTCAAGAGAGGTTTAGCTTCAATGTTTTCGGTATAGTATTAAATGATCAGGTGCGGTACTGTATTTATGAAGACAATTTAAACAGTGATAAGTATTTGGAAATTCTACGAGGGACGGTTTCTGAATTTATAGAAGAAATTCCTATTGGTGAGCTGCAAAATTATTGGTATCAATTAGATGGGGTACCAGCACATAATTCCGCTGCAGTTTATTTCCAATTATCTCAAACTTTTGAAGATCGCTGGATTGGTCTCAATGGCCCTTGGAGATGACCCCTGCTATCGCCTGATTTGACACCCCTAGACTTTTATTTATGGGGATTTATCAAAGGTAAAGTCTATGCTTCCCCAGTAAATAACCAACAAGATTTACTGGACAGGATACGGACAGCTTTTGCCGAATTAGAAAACGGACAAATTCAACGGGCCACATCAACTGTACAAAGAAGAATTGAAATGTGTCTTCAAATGAACGGGCAGCATATAGAACATTTGTTATAATTCAATTTTATTATTTTATTTATTTATTGTTGATTGTTAGATTGCTATAATTTTTAAGTTCACTAAAACAAGTTTAGAACAGTCTCGATCTTAGTAGATATGGTTAAAAATAATGTAAACAATTTATTACATTTTTTATAACTTTAACTTTTCCGAAACGAAAAAATTTCGTTTCAGTCCTCTTCAATTTTCTCTTGTTCATTGGCGATAAATGAGGATGTTTTTCATTAAAAACATGGCACATTCTCTCCAATATTTTGTAACATTCTCCGCGAATATAAAATAAATTGAGAATATCAGCTTTTGAGTGTTATTTTATTTTAATTTAAAAGTTTCAAATCAGCTGTCATGTTGCATAGAAAAGCACAACAATTGTTTTTCCATGGCTTACTATGGGAAGGTGTAAGCATTTAGCAAATACATATGATAGTTTAATAAAAACCTGATTATTTCGAAAATGGTTACGAATAGGTATAGGGAACCTTAATACAGTTCGATAGAAAATTAAATTCTACATTTGATAGTGTATAAAGTTATAGGGTGTCCCATTTAAAAAACGGACTTTAGCAGCTTTGAAAATGTAAATGTTTGCCGCTGAATTTAGGACACCCTGTATAAAAATAGACAAATTCAATAAAAAAAATAGAAACCTAAGATTATTTACCGATCGTCTGCAAAATATGAAGATTATATCTTCAAAACTTACAAAAATATGAGATTTTAAAATTTGGTACCCCGAAGGCTCATTTTTGGTTCAAGGTCAAGTATCTTAAGAACGCTTGAACCTAGGTATAGGACATGCTACATAAAATAGCATTAAATTTCTCCTTAGAATCCAAAAATATTATAAAATACAGGGTGTTTTATTTAAAACAAGCAAGTTGATACCAACTTCCGGTTAAACCGGAAGTGACAGGAAGTTGAAAATATTTCAAAAAAGAAGTACCCCTTGACCTTACCTTAATCCCAAAATTTGAAATTTTGATCTAAATAGCATCATCAAAAACTTTTAATGAACGTGTTGCGTGAATAACCCTGTATATATATATATATATATATATATATATATATATATATATATATATATATATATATATATATATATATATATATATATATATATATATATATATATATATATATATATATATATATATATATATATATAAAATACTAACTAGATTGAAGTTATTGGAATCAGTGGTGTCTCAAGGGGCACCGCAACCATCAATATTGAGCCAAAAAAATACGCTACGGACCCTTTTTCCAGTTTTTATAGCTTTTTCAAGTTTAGACAACTAAAAATACAACTTTTTGGTCTTTTGTGTTTTGCTCGTGTCTAGCTTCGTTTTTGATGAAAAAAAATCACACTCTAAATGTTTTTACACCTGCCTGGGGGAGTTTACCTTACTGTCATATCAGTAAATTTTAAAATTGTCAATTAGCAGTGATTCCATTATGAATAATTTTAGTAATTCTGAAATGATTGACATGAACTTTATTTATGGATTAGCCAATGGACTTTCGGAAGAGGCACGGAGAATTTACCAAGACAATTTAGTTGATTAAATTGAAAAAAACTCTAAAAACTGCAAAAAGAGTCGGTTGCGTACTTTTTTTCTCAATAGTAATGGCTGCGGTTCCCCTTGAGACGCCACCGGACTAAATAACTTCAATCTAGTTAGAAATACACCGAATGTTTATCGGGAAGCTGACGATTTGGAAATGCCTGTTGATATAGTCTACGAGCTTCACGAGCGCAACCATTCGCTTTTCCATACATGAAGTGCATGTCGGCAATCTCAATATTTTAGTCGGATGTTTTTCTATGAATGGTAGTCATGTCCAACATTTGCTGTAATTTTATTAGTTTTTATTGACAACTCTATAAAGTAAGAAATGTCCAGTACTTTGTGAAGAAAGTCTAGATTGCCCCATTTGGAAAAATATATTTTTTGATGTACGACTATTATATTACACATTGTGGCCGAACAACTCTTATATTTAAAGTTTATTCCTAAAAACCTACTGTTTCTCACATAAGGGGGTGAGGCGTGTTTTATGGGACACCCTGTACAATCATATAGCATTCAAGGAATCGGCAATATCGTTTTCTATAAGCCCACTTTCAGTTTTTTAACAACCACCTTATTGATACACCCTGTATATACTCGTTTATTTTAGGCCGGCAGCTTTTATCACCACCATGGCCAAGGAGGTGGCGAGGTATAATGCCATGCAACAGAATGCGCAGACGCTTAATATAAATATGAATAACAACGTCTTGCATAAAGCCAAACCCGAAATACTCAGGGGGGTCGAGTTGCTTATTGAAAAAATGCAAACCGAGATGAGTGATCTTCTAGTCCAGGTAACTTTACTTGTTTATCCATACGTATAGTAATAGTATTTTAACGGCTTCTTTTACAAAAAAAATTACGTTTTCTTGTTTTGACACAAAATAAATAACAGAATATATTAATTTATTTATATATATATATATATATATATATATATATATATATATATATATATATATATATATATTTATATGTGTTTTCATTCCGGGTGTACATCCGTTCACTACTGTCGTTCTGAAAAGAACAGTTTTGCTGACGTTTCGCCAAAATCACATTTGGCATTTTCGAATTTCTCGCGTCCGAATAGAGACTGTCTCTATTCGGACGCCAGAAAGAAAGCTTCGAAAATGCCAAATGTGATTTTGGCGAAACGTAGCAAAACTGTTCTTTTCAGAACGACAGTAGTGAACGATGTACACCCGGAATGAAAACACATATATATATATATATATATATATATATATATATATATATATATATATATATATATATATATATATATATATGTATATACATATACATATATATATATATATATATATATATATATATATATATATATATATATATATATATATATATATATATACTGGGTGGTGCAAACAAGATGGGGTGGACGATTGTGGGCAAACGGAGAGGAATTTGAAAAACAAAATTGGGATATGATTGATAGTCAAGAACGCTGTGTTTTAAAGTTATACCCATTATACAGGGTGGTCTGAAAAGTTCGTGGTGAACCAAACTTGTGTTTTTTTAAATGGGACACCCGGTATATTATTATTTTAGTTGATTCTCCTATTCGATACGATCATTTTGATATGAGGTTTGTTGGGTCTAAAATTTATACCAAGGGTATGGGGCGAGGTTAAAGTGGAAAAAAGGGTTATACTCCGGCCATTTTTTGAAAACAATTGAAGCAGGTATGGAAAAACCAAATATTCTATAAAGTGTATTGTATCTAGGATTACAATAATCGCTTGTAAGTCGTTCAAAATTATTCACTGTTATACAGGGTGGTCAAGTTTTGCAAATTTACCTTGGATTGAATTTTTTTAAATGGAACACCCTGTATATTTTACTTTCATGTTAAAGATAACATTACTAGCTTTCAGAAAATACCATATTTGATACCTTTCTGACCAACAGTTTTTCAGTAAATTAGCTGTGAAATCAAAATTTCTTCATTTTAACACGAATTACTCTGAATTCACGTTGTTAAAATTGACAATTTAATATTAGGAGAACATGATATCATCAGTAAATAAATAAATATTGTTCTTTGATGATGCGATGCCGAAATAAAAACAAGATAGAAGCTTTTGCAAGTTTATCATAGAGATTTCAAGAAACAGGAAATGTTGCTTTCAAAAAAACGTAAAGTAATTAATAAACCAGTTACCAATGAAGATAATGCTTTGACAAGTATTAATA